>VXBJ01002191.1:307727-423789 GCA_013400055.1 Nycticryphes semicollaris | reverse complement strand
TCCCTTTCTTGGACTTCTTGAGGTTTTTACCCCTCTTCAGTTTTCCAAAGAATCTAAAGCATTTTTGTGGTTCTCCTGTAATGATACCATGTCTAAAGTAGAGTGCCTGTCAGACCACAAGATATAATATATGCACGATGGGTGCATTTGCTATAATAAGCACAAAAACTTTAATGACATTTAACTAAATTAAAGCCATTTTTGTCATGCTATGTCCTGTGTCAATAACTTCTTCACCTGAATTATCTTCAATATGGCCAAGCCAAGGACTGCCCCAGTGCTACCTGCTATATCGTAACCTATGCATAATCTTCATGTTTCCTGCTGCTTCCCCAACAATTTGATGATCAACCAGTTAATGCAGAAATGTAGAAAGATCATCACTTTAGGCTTTTGATTAGTTTTCTGTGCAATGAATATTGTTATCTGAGGTCTACAAATCCTGTGCTTAAAATGCATAATGACATCGGAAGTTTTCATTAAATGAATGGTTTCTGCTGTTGTTTTATGTCACTTCTCCTCCCTCAATGAAGAGACATTCCTTTAAATATATAAGCATTTAAAAAAATAAATTATTTCCTCATAGTGGTAAGAAGTGTGGGAAAATCAATAGATGCTTGCATGGCATCTAGGAGAAAGAGAAAGGTTGGCTAAGGAAACAGTGACATAAAGCGAAAGAAAGACAAGGGATAGTCCTGTCTGACGGTTAGTGTCAGAACCAGGGGTAAGCTCAAGGTGGGAAAATCACCTCGGATGAATTTTGGTTGCTTGAGGGAAAGGCTATCAGAGGCAGTGCCTTGGATACCCAGGAGTTGGGTTTGATTACACAGGAAGTCTTGTTTTTCTTAAATAAATCCTCACTTTGCAAAAATGCCTCAGTGATTATAGGGTCCGTGAACTTCTATCTCTGGTGCCTGTTCATGGCTCAGCCCTGTACCAAGCCCTGCTCTGGTACCTGTAGCACTGTGAGGCTCTGGTCTCCAAACAGCTTCTGATTCTTTGGGACAGAGCAGTGAATGATGGACAACAGAGCCACAAGCTTGTTGCTGGGACAATGTGCAATATACCTGGACCCTGCAAAGGTGTGTAACCTAATTCACAGATCTTCAAAGCTGCGTATTTATTTCAGTTCTCCCTCAGGCTGGTATCTCTCAAACCGCTGCAGAAAACACGTATCTGATGACTCAGAGGAATTTTCTTGCACAGAAGGAACTTAAATCCAGCTCTTGTGTATTCCAGGGTGGTACCTTAACAACAGCAGCTTACTTTTCCTTTCTCTTTTTGCTTAACAGGTTGTAACATGCCTTTGGTTGTCCACAAAACTGGTTGCATCTGTGCCTATATAGTCCTTTCCCCCCTGTTTTGCAAGTGTTCTGCCTTGTTAACCAGCCCTGCCTTTGCAGGTAATCTTGGAATAAATGTGTGACATAGAAATCCCCTTGTTAAAAGGGAGAAANAAAGAAAAAAAAAAAGAGAAAGCTATGATTGTCTAAGTATCTCATTTTGTTTTTGATATGATGATGCATATGTGCAATCATCCAAATTGCAATTTATTCATGCATTACAGTTGAATGATATTAATCAGGAAGTGGCATATTGTTAGGCAGAGCCTAGTAATACAGCTTCATAGACTTTTTTTTCCTTTGGGCTGTTTAAGTGCTCTTGCAGAGGAGTTCACTTTTCTCTTTTTGTAGTTCTAATAAGTTTAAAAAAAGAGAAAAATAGCTCTCCTTTGTGTTTCACTGGAACTCAGTAGTTCTGGGATATCGAAAAAAATGTCACACTTTAAGAAACTGAATAGAAATGGTAGGAAAAAATTAATTTTAAACTGGTTGAATGTAGGATTTTTAGGAAGTTGATAGAATTTCATAGCATCAGGAAACCTACATATTAAAAACAAGCAAAGAAGTGTTACCAAAACTCCTTACAGTTTATTTCTGTATGAAAAACTTTCTAGTAAATAGATAAATCCAAGTACTGAAATGTAGGAACATAGATATATGTATATAAATTTCAGACACCTTTTTAAATGGGATCTCCTCTGCCTGACCTTTTAAAATACTTGTAGAAGATCTCTCAAAGGTTCTGTGGTCTGTACTGGATTGTGCCTAGCCTGTCTATAGGTAGATAGCCACCCAGTAATGCATTTTCAGTGAAGTTTTGGGGGTACCAATGTATTAGATAACAGAGAAAAAATAACACTGGTTGGGAGAGTGTCCAGGTAGTTATCAGTCACAAAGAGATGTGGAGAACATTGTCATCTGCTGCAAGTATCTCCTTGTATGACTTTGGACATTTCAAAGTCAGCCTGACTCTCCTGACGGCAGAGCCCTTGCCTTCTGGAAGAGCTTCTCTAGCCAAAGACTGACCCAGTTTTCCCATTTCTGGACAAGACCCCCTGCCCATGTCTACCCAGGGGTTGCCCCCAGCCCAGTATCAACCTCTTTTTTTTTTTTAAGGAAATTTATTTTATCAGTTGGAGTACTGTATTGATGTCTTTCATTTGGAACTAAGGGGGAAAAGAAGGATGATGTAAGGAAATCATACACTACCAGTAGCTGAACAAAATTTTCCATAGAAAATTACAAGCTTTAACATTAGAGAGAAATAATGGACTTCTATACCTATTTATTTATTTCATTATTACCAAAGAGGCTTTTTAATTGACAGAATTTTACAGAATGGGAAGCACATTGTGGAACAATGAGAAGTTTTGAAGACAATTTTTCACCGGGTGCATGAACCGCATATTGTGTATACAGCATGCCGAACTGAAGCCAAGGGTAGAGAAGTAATGTACAATCATTGGGAGTGACTCCTTCCTCAATTACAACAAAACAAAACAAAGCAACCCTCTAAGAACACAGGGTTTGACAATTTGATGAATTTAAAATGTAGTACTATAGGTGTATCCAGAAAATAACTGGCCTTTTTTTATTTATTGTTAGGAATGTATGCAGAGATGCATACATCCACCACCATCATCCTCAGGTAAATCACCTCAAACCTCAGTTAGAGTTGGAATTTTACAAAGTTATCTATGAGATCACGTCTCTTATGATCTGGATTCATACAGTCACTGAGGCATTAATGTACTACTAACATGGCAAAATAAACTTCTCTGTAGCCTCAGTTGTTTTCCTCTCAAGAGAACAGGCTACCTTTCATCTGTGGATGAAGTCCTTTATGGTGTGTGAACTGTGACAGAATTCTCCATGCAATTGCACTCCCTTCATGAATGAGGTATCTCAAAAGCCTTTAGAGAAGGCTGATGATATAGCTGAGTATCCTACCCATGGTGACACTTGGTAAAGAATGCTGGCTCCTTCTCTAAAAACCTGTGCCAAAGGACATCTTGATCTTCATATACCGATTTCCCTATTCAATATAGAACAATGTGTTTAAAACATACAGTGTTACAATAGTTAATTAGAGTTTATGGCATTTTCATGAAGAGCAAGAAATGATGATAAATACATGAATAATGACCTGGGAATGGATCAGCTATTTTATCATAAATGAATGTCAATGAAGTTTAATTTTCTGCTTTAGGAGGATTCCTGCACCTGGTAATATCCTTAATAAACATTAATTAAAAGGTTAATCTGTTGTAGAAATTGCTTTTCTCTGAAGCCACCTGAAATCAATTTGAACCCAATTACAAGCAGTTATCTATTGTTTATGTGGTTTAAGATTAGAGAATACATTTCTGCTTGTCAGGAGCCATCAGAGCAGGTTTTGAATGTCATGATCAGAGGTGATTCTGAGTATTTGAATGCACTTTAATGAGCATAGAAAAACCATTAGAAAATGTAATCAGTCATATTTGATGACTTGACCTTGGGACTTTGATAACAAGGGGTCTAATCATTTCTGTCTTAAGTACCAACAGGATTTGCTCTTGAAATCAATTGACCATTGCTTGCTCACTGAGAGGGTAATCTTCCTTGGCAAAGGAATATAAATTACAAAAATCCAGCAAGTTATTTAAGTAGATTCAGAATACTATCTCTCACTCATGAAATATGAGATGCAGCTGAAAAGTGATCAAAGGATAATACTCTTCAAAGAAGTTTTGAGACAAGCTGCACTTAGTAATTCCACCATGTTCTGTTCTGTACGTGCTCATCTGCACTGAACATTGAGCTTCAATCCACTCTGCAGCAGCAAGGGTGTATATGTTGCCTTATTTTCATGGAAAATTGTTTGAAGTTGATAAAATATGGCTCATGCATAATTTGCATCCATTTGCATCCCTTGTTGATTGGAACTTGCTCTTCCTGCTGTACAGGAAGGCCTGCATTTTCATGGATTACATGTCTGGGTAGAGGAGCCAGTAGAAGAAATAAAGGAGTGGGGTCTTAATAACTTTTCCCACAAAGCAGAGGTAGATATTTGTGCTTTTCTTATAAAAGTTATGTCCACATTCCTCATCGTAGGTTTTGTTCCAGATCAAGCAGATGCTTGACTGTAGCTTCATCCTTATGAGTAACAATGTTGAAGCCAGAGTATACACCTGTTTAAACACAGAACTTAGCTCAATTGTCTTTGGATGCTTGAAAATTTAGGCATCTCTTCCATCATCAGTGGAGGAAGAGAGCTGCAACTCCAGAGAGCACTTCCCTTATCCAAAGACAGGGATTTAATGCAACTGGAAGCAATTTTCCTCTGGAGGGATTGAATTTCCTCTTCATTAACAACAAAGGGAATCTGGAAGAAAGAATTTAGGATTTGGCTGAGTGGGGGTGAGATCTGTGGGACTTTTAGATTCATCTACACAGCAAATTTCAGCCTTTCTGTGTTCTGTGATTTTTTAGGATGACTATTTTCGAGAAGTCAATAGAGTTATCATATGAACATAAGCAAGAGATGATCTCAGGTATCTCTGTCAAACCGTCTTATGGGTACAAAAGGGTCTCAAAATAAATGACTGCCCACTTGGAGTGAACAATGACATTTGAGTATGTAATCAGCAACAACATATTCAAACATATATATTAGAACCTTTTTAATCTTCTAGTGTACTTAGTGATAAAAGAAGCAGAGCTCATAACTGTTAAAGCACATTTTCATCACATTTTTGAGAAGTTGAAGAGTATTTAAAATTTGAAATCTGTTTTTAAAGTCCTCCACTCCAGTCTTAAATGCTCCTCCCCCAAACCTCTGAATGCATAAAAAGGTAGGTTTTTTAAAGGCATCATGTTGTATTTCTTGGCTATATCTAGCAGTGAATCCCATGTCATTTGGTAATGTTTGTAAAATCCAATTAGATACTTAACTGGAGAAATGATGGCTGATAGATTCAAACTAAGTGAAATTTTGCACAATCATACTCAGGTTGTTGACGGTAAAATTTTCCATTCTGTAACTCAAAATGTTGAGTTTCCAATAAATCAGGCTGTTTAAAATTTCCAATTTAGAGAGTAAAATGCTGGACTTGATTGGAATAATCATGAATTATCTGTTTCTTTCTTTCTTTTTTTTTAAACATTGGAATGTTCTTTCAAATGAGCAGTGTGACAGACAACCTCAATGAGTACATCTCAACAACAAAAATAAGTACAAATTGTACTTTGTTCAAGCTGAGAAAGCACCAACAGCACTATACAGGAAGGGGGAGGGGGGGAAAGTAACATTCATTTCTCACACGACTTTCCAGTTCAAAGTATATGAAACTTCTGTAGTGATTTTGCTGAAAAATATTGGAATTCAGTTCACACAACCCTCTGTAAGTGTAAGATGTTAGCTGCACAGTTCATGGACAATTCACTGTTATGTTATGACTACCGAACACAGAATCACGGAATTGTTGCAGTTGGAAGGGACCTCTAGAGATCGTCTAGTCCAACTCCCCTGCTAAAGCAGGATTGCACAGAGCACATTACTCAGGACTGTATCCAGGTGGGTCTTGAAGGTCTCCAGTTAAGGGGACTCCACAACCTCCCTGGGCAGCCTCTTCCAGGGCTCTGTCACCCTCACCATAAAGAAGTTTTTCTTCATACTCGAATGGAACTCCCTATGTGCCCATTGCCTCTCGTCCTGTCACTGGGAACCACTGAGAAGAGTCCGGCTTCCTCCTCCTTCAACCCACCCTTCAGATACTTATAAGCATTAATAAGGTCTCCCCTCAGCCTTCTCTTCTCCAGGCTACATAGTCCCAGCTCTCTCAGCCTTTCCTCACAAGGGAGATGCTCCGATCCCTTAATCATCTTTGCTGCCCTACGGAGGACTCTCTCCAGTAGTTCCCCATCTCTCTCAAAATGGGGAGCCCAGAACAGAACTGGATGCAGTAGAACACATTGCCTTTCATATATTCATACGGTGTAACAATGACCACAGTATAAATAGTCAGATGGATTTGATAGACTTGTGTTCCGTATTCAATGAATGCCTGAAATAATACAGCAGAGGGTTATTGGTCTGTGGTGTTAACTGGGGATGACAAAATTTGAAGGGAATTTAAGCTATAGTCTAAAATTCTGCACATCCAAACTAGGTTTCAGTATGTTCCCGTCATCCATTAAAAACTCCCAAATTCAAGACAGACTGTGCAAAGGGAACCTAAAGGTGTCTGGCACTGGTAACGGCGAACGCTTTCTCTGCTGACTCTTTTTGGGACAGTTTATTGGAGCACAGTGCCACGGTGGGATGGTGTTAGGTAAACTCCTCAGGAGGCTGCTTGGGCCTGTCAGAGAATTACACTAGAAAAATTACAGGAGAAACTTGCCCTCTGGCATGTGTTTGTTCCTGAGAGCCACAGTGGCAGTACATCCCTGGCTGTGGTCCAGCATACAGACTGGGGTGACTGGTCGCTCTGGCTGTTCAGGGTTTTTTTGGTGAGAAAAGTATTTCTTTTTGATTAAAACTCCAGCAAATTATGTAAATAATGAAAATTAAATCTGGAGAGAAGTTACCTCCTCTTCTTGTCAATGTATTAACTAATCCATCCATCCAGCTCCGTTGCATTTTAGACAGTAGGGATGACATGCAATTGCCAGTTTCAGTTCCACCTGATGCCTTTTAGTTTAGTATGAATGAGGTTGATAATATCTTGAGTGTTGGTACCTTGATATCAGTGCCCAACTACCTTCACGTTGTCCATTATGACGCATGTTTTTATTTGATTTTGTAACTTCGTTTGGCTTTTACAGATTAAGTTGATATTTTCCATGCTGAGTCTCAGTCCGAGATGCTGCCAGACTGTTCCAAACACTTCTGAGAGTTTAAGGGAAAGCTCTGTCTCTGTATTATATCTTGGTGTGCCTTTTCTTTCTGAAGTGCTTGCATTCCACCAAGAGAAGGGAAAAAGGCTTGACATTTGGCAGGAGGTGGCCTCTGAAGTAGGAATACACCGTTTGCTGCGTCCAGGAAAGTCTGCCCAAATTTGGCCAAGTAATAAGCCTTTGAAAAATGATTTGTGGTCTGCTGGCCACAAAGGACTCTGGATGCTCAGAGTATGTCCTCCCATGGAAGCACAGCCTGAAGACACATTTTGCTGCAATCACAGGCAGAGAACATGCTGGGAATGTTGTCCTGTCTCTCTGGGCATCTCTTACCTTCTTTCAGTGCTCATTGTTGTCCTCTCTTTTTGCTGATCCTTAGCCATTTAAGGAGAGTGATCTGTGGAAGTGAGAGCCAAAGAAACCTTGAGGGGAGAAGGGATAAAAGCAGCAAGTTGGCAGAGGGCTGAAAGAAACCAGCAGGAAGGACAGTGACAAGCTGAAGGGGATGGGAAAGAAAGAAGCCTGGAAAGACTCAGGCGGAAGGCTGCTCTGGAGGAGGCTCTTGCTGCAGTGTTGAAAACAGACCCCAAAACTCTTGGTTGTACCATCCATCTGATACCATCTATGACCTGAAAAACTTGCTGGACAGGCATCATCTCTCCAGCACCATGATCTCCTGGAGGATGCAATAGCCTGCTATGGCTTTTTACTGGTCCTCACAGCAGGCAACTGGACGAGAGAGCAGTATGTCCCACCTGTCTCGGTGATGTGGACAGAGGGTGTTCTAGGGTGCTGCTTGTCTGTCTGCTTCTCTGTTTTTTGGTTGAGGAGTACAGATGCACAAAACTGCCTGAAAGAACATTTATACAGGCCGTAAAGTCAAGCATTTCAGTGCTACAAAATGCTGCAAACACAGTTGCTGAGCAACCATAGGCCTAAACCTTAATTAGTGCACACACCTTAGGAGCCAACCATTAATTACATGATCACATGCCATTTTTTCCCCCCACAAGTTACAAAAGATTAATTGGCTGAGCAGTCCTGAGCATGTTTTATACAGATTCCTTGGACCTCAGCCCAGCTGTTACCCAAGAGAGGTGTGCACAGAGCACTTGGCCATGGGCTTGTTCTAGCAGCCCGATCTGTGTGGATCACACAGGCAAGGGTTCATCCCACCACACTCATTTGGGTGCCAATCACTCAATTTCTGTTAAAAGGCTGTGAAGTATAAGGCGCTGTCTTTAGTCATGTTTTCTGAGGAGTCTGTGAAGTGGTAGGTAGATTTGTTGTCCCAACAAATCCCCCCTGAATGCAGTTGCTGGTTTTCTTGCCACAAGAACATCCAGGAGCTGTAGCTGTGATCTGTGTGGCTGGTGTCCCTTGCTGCTCCTGCTACCATAGCAGTGATAGGCAAGAGTTTGGTCAGAAGAGGATCTGATCCCACGGTATTTCACTAAATCCTTAGCCAAGGGTTTGCCAGCAGCAGCTGGGTGAACTCAGCATGACCTAAAGGGATGTCTGCAGAGCCAGGGGAGCTGTTACACCCATAGTGCAGTATGTACTCAAGCAGATCAGCGTCACAGCACCCAACTAGGTCAGTCCTTCGTGTGCTGCAGTATACACTGTAAGTGCACTTAGAGGTGAGAGAAAGCCTGGAACTGGCAGGATGGGTCCTTCCCCATGGATACTTATCTAACTTGGGCTCTCCAGTATTTGCATTGCTAACCACAGTGACTTAATCCAGGTTTCCCTGAATGTTCTGAAGGCCTCTCCTCCTTGTAGCTGCATCCCCTGTAAGAATCCCAGTCTTTCTTGCTCATGGTTGAGAAGGGCTTGCTATCAGATAGCATCCCTGTGTGTAATGCAAGCATGGTCACCAGCTCCTGAGCAAGGGTATGTGTTGCAAAGCTGCCAAACCATCAGCTCTCTGGCTGTGGGTTTTCCATTAGTCAAATGCCCAGGTTTCAAACAGATTAAAATAAATAAATGCATATACTCACTTGCACCTCTCGTACAGTCTCAGACAGGTTCCTACTGCAACTCACCCTCGCAACGCTCCTGCTCCGATTTTGTGGGAGGTAAACTTTGCTCTCCCCTTCCCCCAGAAGCTGCTCTACTCATGTGTCCTGCTCCCTACTGCTGCTGTATCATCACCTACGAATCATGTTACCAATGCTTATCTTGGCCACAGGCTACATCCCTTTTTCTTCCCCCCTTTTCAGCCTAACATCTAAAATCAGGGGAAGGACAGCCAATGCTGCTCTCCATCCCAGGTCTTAACCTGACCTCCCACACTCCTTGGCCCTTTCCTTACTCTACTTCTGCAGTAAACAGAATAAAAGAGATAAGAGTTTTCTTCCCTTTTGTCAAGGAATCAAGAAAAAATATTTGCTACAGCTCAGCTTCAGTCTTCTGTTTCATCCCCTCAGTAGTTTCTTCAGTGATTGACTGGTTTCATCCAAGTTTGGCCGTGGCCTAGGTGCATAGACAATTAACTTCTCACAAAAGTCATCCCTCTCCCATAACCAGGTACAGGAGTGACCACACTTCAAACGCCTGCAAGATTTGTTACTCATGTTTGATCCTTACAGCTGATTTGGTTTTGGTTGAATGAAATAACACCTAGTGTGCTACCAAAACAATTTTTAAGAAGAAAGGCTTTATGGGGGAATATGAGAATTTTGAAGACACGTGTGGAGGAACCAGAAAACCTTCATATAATGTAATTTTAAGCCCTTCAGCGGTGAGACACAAATCCTAAGGCACTGCATTCTTCATAGTTTAGCTGGTGGTATTTCTGGATGGAAAGAGCCTGCACCTTTATTATCAGTGATGAGACAGAAGATCATCTCAAGTTTTTAAAATAAATCTTTCCCTCTCTCTGTCACATTCTTCTGAAATGGTGCATATCCTTGAAGCGTTTGTTTCTCTGGGAACATGAGGTACCGCCAGAAAACTACTTAGATCATTTATTACTCCTGAATATTTAGAAATCGTTAACCTTTACACACTCCACCCAAGGAAACACTGGGAGAGGCTGTAGCATTTTTTTAACTCTTTTATTTCTGCTCCTCCTTTTTAACCTTGCATTCTGCTGCATATCTGCTTATGACCAGGCAGTTTTATGTGTGTTTTATGATCTAGGTGATTCTGCAGAGGTATAAGAATAAGGAAGACACATTTTTGCTTAGAGGCAGAGAAATCTGTGTTAAAAGCTGATTACACTCTTTAAAACATTAACCTTTCCAGATGTTACCAGGAACGATGAATAGGTCCGCCTACAATGCAGAACAGATGGGATCTTTGCCCCAAACTCCTTTAGGGTCAAAGGCCAAATCTATTCCCTGTTCTGCTTTTTCATATGAAATTAGAAATGGAAATAATAAAGCATCTCAAGAGGCTGTTTTCCTTCTATTTCTAATGGACAAAACCTGGAGACAGAATTAAGCCCAATAAACCCCATATACAGTTAAACTGTCCCACTGTCTGATGAGCAGTGAAAGACAAAAGCGGGCTGGGTGAATAGCTCCTTATTTCCTGGACCTAAGTCTGGAGATCATTCCCAGATGCACCCTTTTCCCGGCACCGCACAGCTGGATCCAGTTTGCCACATGCCCAGTGTCAAGTGGCACTTGCGTGCAGCTCAGCCACGGGATCCCGGCTGCAGCCTGCACTGCATGAGAGGGTAACATTTACTCTTCGGTCCTGCCTTTGGGCCACATAAGGACCAAGACAAAGGCAACTCCCCTTCTCTCTATCATCCCCTGCATGAGGTATTATTAAGAGAAGAGGAGTATATCTTTGGGAAGGATCTGGTTTTGCGAGGGCATTGGTATTAAGAATAATCCTGGCAAAATAGCATGATTATACCAAGTTTTTTTTTCAGGCATGCAATTTCAAACAATAGGTAAGTGGCGCCAGGTGCAATCCTTGGGATGTTGTTTTGTGTTGTGCAAAACTTTTTGTGAATTAAATCTGAAATCTAGCAAACAGTTTCAACCAAAGACAAAGAAGGCGATTCTGAGAAATTGCAGTGGATGCAGTGTGATGATTTCAAAGTGAAACAGCTCAACTTTTCAGTTCAAAACATTTGTTTTTGTTTTGAGGTTTTCCTGCCTGCAATAAATAAAAAGGGGTGAAAAGTTTAAACACAAAAATGAAGTGTTTTTTTCAGGTTGAACCAAACACTTAGCTTGATCCAAAGTGGAATTTTGGGGTTTTATTGTTTTACCAAGAAAATACAGTTTCATTTCCTGTCAACCCAAAATATTTTTTGTAATTATAGGCTTGCTGTGCTGAATTCAAAAGCCAGTTATTCCTACTGCTCTTTAGGAAACAGTCTCAGGAATTAATTTTTTCCGGGAAGTGAAGTGAAGTTTCACAGAACAGAGCGTGAATGTGTGGGAAGGTGATGAGGGAGAGGAGATGAAGACGAAAACTAGCAATTGATCAAAGTCCAAAGAGCACTGCAAGTATGGAATTATGGCTGAGAAGGTCTTGAAGCCACCCCACAGAGTTCTTGTTTTATGGCAGGGTAACAGCTATGGAGCTGGGCTCCTTTGGCACAGCCCAGCTGTGGTCCAGCTGCTCTGCTCAGGCCACGTGCACCATAACCCCTTTGGAAATGATGATGATATCCTCTATATGTGGGCAGCTGCTGGTGCTTGTGGTCCTGCTGCCACCAATGCCTGGGCTGTGTCCTCATCCCACTCCTGACTTTAGCTTGTCACCTGGTGGTGCATGTTGTCTTATTGAGCATGTAGCTTTGGACCCCCGAAAAACAGGATGGCTGCATCTGGGGTGCAGGCTATGTGGTGTGTGGGTGTGTGTGGGTATGTGGGAAACAACTGTATATCGTGCTGAGTTGTTTTAGCTGGTGTTATCAGTGGCTATAAAGTTAACACTTTGACATTAGTATCTACTGGGGCAGAAGTGCCAGCAGCCTGTGGCCTTTGCAAGGTGTGGTAAAATTTGATGCAACAGTGAGTTAATGTGTCAGTGGGCACCAACTGTAGCCGGAACCTCTGCCCTGTTGGGGAAAAATACCATTAAGCAAAAAGCCTGGCTGTGGGACTGTCCTACAGCCCAAATGTGTCTCAGAGCTCACTTTCAACTTATGAAGTATTTGGGATTATGCATTACCCTGTAGGGCACAGAGAATGGCATGCTTCTCAAGTGAATTCAGCCGGCGGCATTGTAATTAAGGTAATTACACCGTAGCCTTCAGTTAGGCTAACAAGTTGCTGCTGTGCTTACGTGCGTTATGTAGTATTGTAATACACGCCATGGTATTTCTGTGTGTGTGTAACCCATGCTTTCCTCTTGTTGTACCTTTACACGATGGTTCACAGGTAGGAATATTACTACCTCCATAAGGTCCTTCTCATTTGTTTTACCCCTGCCCTCCTGTCAGCCAAACCTGGGAAGGAAATGGACAATTTTTGGAGCCCTTCCTCTAGCAGTAACAGTCCCTCTGTGTGTGTTACGCTGTGTGTATGCATGTGCTTTTGTCCCACACAAGAACCTACCCATGGGAGGAGGCTGGGGCCAGCGTGCTCCATGGATAGCATCCCCACCATATCAGCCAAGAGGAACCTTTCCCCCAGCTGAGCACAGTGCAAAGCTTGTCTCAACTGGAAGCCAGACTTTGGCTATCTCACAAATTGCTGTGTTAAAGAAATCTTTGCCGAGCAAGATGTTGGTAAACAAGAGCTTGCTGCTCCTATGATTCACTACCTTCTTACGTACTTTAGGAGCAAATTTCTCCACCCTCCTACGATTGTGGGGAACCGCAGACACAGTGGAACCAGTGCCCTCCTGCGGGCAGCCAGCATCCCCCCCAAAGTGAGGCTGTGGATGGCATTTTACATGGCAACAGAAGTCAGGGGAAAAGCACAATATGTGGCTGTTCCTCAAGGTGGGGAAGGGATCCTCAGAAAGGCCTGAGAAGGCTCCAAAGCACGTTTGGGAGCTATCCTCTGTGAGGCTGTGGCAGAGGGTAGGGGAAGGCAGCCAAGGGCTGCTGGGCAGGCGGTTTTGTGGGCAGGGAAGGGCGAGGCAGGCAGGCTGAGCTGCGAGACGAGCTTGGCCGTGGGTTGCCTCTCTGAACTCCAGAAAGCAGCTCACCTTTTGTACCCTCCAGTCTACCTCACCAGCAAAGGGGAAGATCTACTGTTCTTCCTTTCACTGCGGGCGTCGCGAGGCTTATCTCATGGAGGTCCTGCTGTAAACCCCCTTACCACCCAAGTGAACATTGGCATGTGCAGTTGGCTCCTACAGCTTCAGCCTGCTCATGCTGGAGAGGGAAGCCCTGGAAATGCAGACTCCGTCTGTTCAGCTTCACGTTGGATCTCCGCGATAAAGTGAGCTGCACATAGTACTTGCTGGTTCTTGAAAGCAATATAGTCACATCAGTGTGGCACTGAGCCTAGCTAATTAGCCTTTCTTGGCAGGTCTAATTAGGCTGGGCAGGGAGCCACACTGATAGAACTATACTTTCGTGGGTTGCAGCTCTCACTGGGTCCCAGTCAGAGCGGATGTCTTCATTGCATCCATGCTGTGCTGCAGACATGCCACCAGTGCTTCCCAGGAGTCCAGGACCCTGGCAGCAAAACCCATGGAGAGGCCAGCTAAGGACTGAAGAGAATAGCTGGAGCTGGCACAGTGAAAGTCTTCTTCTTTCTCCTAAGACAATTTTTTTGCCAAAAAAAAGAAAAAAGAAAAAAAGAAAAGAAAGAAAAAAGGAGAGTCATGCATACTTCTCTTTGCTTCTTTGACTTTCTGGAATGATTTCTGAAAATATCCCACACCCTAGGGTCCCAGATGAGGTCAGACACTTTTGTGTTCTGCTCAAACTCTTTGTGAGATGGAGGGAGTGGTTCTGACGGGAAAAGCCACAGGAGAGCCCCAGTCGGGGTCTCCTGGTGGATGGAAATCCTAGTAATAAAGTGAGCCTGTATGTTTCCCTTCCAATCCCTTATGGTGGGCTATGACCTTCTTTGAACTGAGGGCTACGTGGGTCTCAGTTAATTATCACTCGAGGGTTAGTTTTGATTTGTCTGCAAATTCCACTGTGGCACAGAGCCAAGATGGCCCTATGTGCTCCTTAACCCAAGGAGGGCAAAAAGCAAGGGTGAGAAATGAAAGCTGGGTGTCCCTGGCCATGGTGAACCCCACCATAGGGGCAGCCGGAGGCAGATTTATTAAAATCAGTTAGAGAAGACATGAGGAGGTAGAGACCAAGCCACGGCTAGGTGGCGGAGGCAGGCATCCAGATGGCCACCCTCCTAGGTCAACATTGCAGACATGAGAATCGAAAGGACAAACTGTCACAAAAGTAAACAACGAGAGAGAGGGCCATAGTGGCCGTCATCCAGGTGCCCACCCTCTCATCACACAAGGTGCAACAGTGGGAACATGGGACTGAGCCCCTAGCATTTGTGCCTGAAGCATCTCATGAGGGTTTGGGGGGTGAGCAGAGTGCGCAACGGGGCAGTGCAGGCGAGGAGAGGAGAGGAGAGGAGAGGAGAGGAAAGGAGAGGAGAGGAATCTTTCGAGCACGTGGCAGGCTGCCTGGCCAGCACAGCATGAGGCAGGGGAGGAAAGACATGAAACAAAAGCCTTCCTGCAGGAGCAAAGAAAAAAGACCTACTGCTGACAGAAATGAAACAACACAGCCCACTGTGGAGGCCACAGCTCCTGGGGCAGGCAAGGCCAATAGTTGTAAAAACAGGGTTTTGAAGTAGGAAATGGAACATGGATACAAATTGCCTTGCTTCCCCACTCTCATCCCAGGTTCCCGCCCTGTGTAATGGGGGGGCTGAGTGGCAAGGTGGTGAGTTGGCATTGGGACAGGCCATGATTTCTCACTGCTCTAAAGACCTTGGTACCCCCATTCCTCTCACCTCTGTCCAAAACCCAGGGATGCCCCAAATAGAAATATTCCCAATGCCAGTGTTTGAGGCCCAGCAGACAGTGGTGGGGAGGCTGGGTTTATTATGGAGGCTATTGGCCAACAACAACAATAATACAGTGCCATTAATTCCCACCAGGGCCCTACTCACAATAGCAAAACCGGACAGATAATTTACAACTGATATATCTGTTGTGGAGACAGGACGCAGGCATTTTTACCAACAGGTCATCTAAGCCCCAGAGCAGAGTCAAAACACATGGTGAAAAATACATTTTCCTCCTGTTTCCATTCTGGCTGTGCCACAGCTTTTGGGTGGGCAGCGGGATGGTGGAGGACTGCAATTTTTACAGTCACAGCTCTGGGTATTGCTTAATATTCTTCTTCTGTTCTAGTGGGTCTTTTAACCAAAATATTTGCTGTGAATGGTAAGAAAAAGAAAAAAAAAAAAAGAATAACTGGCAAGGGTTTCATCTGCACTGTTTACACCCTTTGCACTTTCTTCAGTGCCACAGACATTAGAGATGGAAAAGCCATATTAAGTCATAGAGGGTGAACTTTTCTGAGGCTTTTAAATCACTTACCACTCTGAAAAATGACCTCCAGAGAAATTCTGTGTGGCAATTTCAGCTATTATAGCCCACCAATGTCTTTCCCATTCCTTGGCTGGAAGTTATCATCCCCACAGCAGAATCAGCAGAAGAGGACCTGTGCCTCAGCAGCTCCGTTAAAAAAATCAGGCGATGAATTGCCACTGCTGAAGTGGAGTCAACCTCCTGCTGTTGACTGCTCTGGGGAGAAGCAGGCTCCATGAGAGGGGCATGGAGGAGAAGCAGGAGCAGCTTAATTTGGTCTTCTCCTCTGCATCTATCAGAGCTTGGTGAGTCTTTAATTCCTCTGTAAAAAGTGACCTATGGTGCAACGCAGTACGCTTCTAGAGAAGCTGGTCTGCTTCTAGAGAGAAATCGCTCAGAGACAGGTCTGCAAAGGAAATTGGGTGCATAGATAAGCAGGTGGGAATCAAGGAAGACTTATAAAAATGCCCATCAGGCTACTCACCCAACTGGCATTAAAATGCAGAGGAGGCAGACACTGAAGGAGTAGAAGGAATGCAGATTGTATTTTCTACCATAGAATAATTTAGAAGCTGTTTACCAGCTTTTTCTGACTTTCTCCTTCCTCTTAAATTTGTCCTTATTCTTCTTCATTCCCTCTTTTCTGGGATTTCCCCTCCTCCAAAGACCATTTCTTTTTTTTCTTTTTTTTCACAGCACATTTTGTTTCAACATGGAAGTTCACTGCTCATTGAAATGAAACAAAGACAACCCAGGGATATTGCTTACCAAATCCCGCCTTGTATTTCTAGCATCACCATTTTGGAAAGAAAAACAGTGCTGCACGGCTGATGAGATTGCTCTGTATTTGTTGAATCTGTGAGCTATTTAGACGCCATCTCAAACCAGGAAGATCCAGTCAGTCCTTGGCTGCCATGGTTTGGGAAAGGCCATCCTGATGGGAGTCTTTCAGCTTCAGTGTGAGCTGGTCAGCTGATGTGGGATGTATTAAACCTGACCTCGTCAGACATCGAGATTAGGCTGGATGTTCTGTTTCAGTAGTTACCTGTCTCTCTACAGTTAACTCCAGCAGATGATTTGTACCACATATTTTAGACTTCTTTGACTATATGAACCTCTTTCTTCAGAGGAAGCATCCCTTCCACATCAGTTCCTCTTCTATATGCAGCTTTTGCATCTCAAAAGACAAGTGAAGAGCAAATGCACCTAAGGAACAAGAAGTATGTGGTTATTACTGCAGGGAGGCTATATAACTATTTTCAAACTATGCCAGTGTGAAAACTGAGATTCTCCACCCAGTGCCCATACGAATAAATTACCAGTGGCACAGAGATCTCTCGCAGCAACCTGTCCCTGTGAAACCTTGGAAGGAGCAAGTCATGGAACTGTCAATATTGTCCAACCACTGGGACAGGAAGACAGACTCATGGGATCTAGAGGTGCCTGAACGTAGACTTCACAAGTAAGCAAAGGCTGGTGTAATGAGTGCACACCAGTTCAGTGTCCCATATTATGAGAGGAAGTGTGGGATGCCTTTTTCTGATCATGCTGTTGCTGTAGAGGACAAATCCCTGGCCCAGCACTGTTGTCACTGATTCCCAAACATGATTTCCCTCTGCCCCTCTTCAGCTGTACTGCCTATTGCTTGAGCAATGTGAGAGGCAAGAAGCTACTGGCCTGGCTATGTCCTGAACTGCTTTTATGTGGTCAACTTGTTTTCCTGAAGCCCTACATGAGGGACTTGTGGGAAGGCTCTTCTTCTGATTCTCTTTGTTCAGAGGACTCTGAATTTGCAGGCCAGAGAAATTAAGTTGGTGGGATAGAGAGTACCAGAGGAAGAACAGAAGACAAAGGGTGAGTGAGTACAAATTATTTCATTATGAACTTCCCATGAAATAGCACGGGTAGAATAGGGGGTGGGAGAATGTTAATTTACAGCAGAACGTTGTTATTGCAGCCCTTCTTCAACCAGTCATGTTACAGGAAGATAAATAAAGCCCAAGCCAAATCTCTCCCTGCGCTAAGCCTGCTAGTTTGGAGATTTATGTGCAACTTCTTTCCAGCCTGATAATTCCACTATGCGACTGACCAAAGGTCTTCACTTGCAGGGTAGGATGTTGTTAAAGGCACTGATATTTGGAACTGGAGCACAGCAGGATGCTGCCTGATGAGGCCATTACTAAATTTCGGTGGCCAAAAGCAACTTGTTGCTCTCTGTTGATCTTGCAGCACTAGGTATGGGGCTATCTCACAGTATAGCAAACAGGAGGCTTTTTCTGTCAGTGACCATACAGAAAAGCCAGGCTCTGTTTGTTCGGCTAGAAAATGCTTACACTAGCTTATTTTTCCCCGAGAAACTCAACTTTCCTAATTCAGTGTGGGAAGGCTTTTTTTCCAGGCTTTTTAAAGTAATATCAGTATTATGGCTAATGAGGCAGTTGAAAGCAAGCTGGTCCATTCGCTGTAGCTAATGACTCCATTCCCATGAGTCTAATAAAAGATTTGTACATTTAATTGCTGTCAAGTCAGCTCTAGCCACCTGCCACTTCTGCTACACCTGAGGTCCCTTCTCTGTGGCCTGCGATTCTAAATGAATCCATCTCTTTTTCTAAGGGAAGGAAAACAGAGCTGCCAAGCAACCCTGAAATGGTGCTTTACCCTTAGAGCAAAGATCAAACAGTCTGCGTTGTCACTGAGCGATATGTATGTTAACTGATTGTGGCACAGATTTTTGAAAATTTATTAGCCTCGTAGCAGAGATCAGGGAAGTGAGAAATACACCCTTGTCTGGACACGTCCTGGACTTGAGACAGGCTTCTGTCAGAGGCGAAAGTGATGTTTGTTGGCTCACTACTGAAAAAAGTTGAGCTACATTTATTTTTGGTTTTCTCTGATGGAAAAAACCACTGAAGCCATTATTGCACTCCTGCAGTGGGCTGGTGGGGTATTTTGACCAACCTTTGTCCTCAGCATTACGATTCCTAAACATCCTGCCTTCTCCATAGGGAGTTGATGCAGGAAATGTTGTGGGCCCATGTTCGCTTGAATGTAAGAGATAACTCCTGTTCATTGTTCCAGGAAAAAAGAAAAAAAAAAAGGAAAAAACCCCAGCTGCTGCTAACATACTGCAAAAAGAAAATGTCCTTTGTGATACTGGGTGGATGAGCTTACCTCTGCCCAGGAAAGTGTGACTCCTAAGAATCACATATCCAATGCTATGTATTTCTTCAAATGTATTTCCAGAAATTTTTTTAAATTTGTCAGGAAAGATGGAGTCTATGAAGTCACACTGAAACATTATTATTCCTAGATAACTGTTCATTTTTTAGGCTGGTTTCCTAGTGAAATGAGAATTATAGCATCATGTGGTGTGATCAGTCTCTCTGATAATTCCTCACTAATCACTTTTCTATTCTTGGCTAAGTTAAACCCTAGATAACAAAGGAAGACAAATGTGAGAGAGGTTACATTACTGTTTCAAGAACGTAAGTACCCATGTGAAGGTGCAAAACTCCACAAATAGCTCCTGCCAATGCCCCAAGGAGAGGAAGCCTGGGAAGTGAATTCATATGTTATCAGCAAATGAAGGGAGACCATATGGGTGCCCCAAGCACAGTCATAGCCTTAGTTGGAGACTACCATAAACCACAAAACATGGATCTGTGGAATAGGAGGCATCATTGATATCCATTCTTGCAGAACTACTTGATTTCCTTTCTCAACCCATCACAGAAAACAAAGATACCAGTAAGATATGTAAGAACTTTGACTGAATAGAATGAGTTTTTTGGAAGTGGCTTGATCCAAATGGAAGCTGAAAGTTTTTTTTTCCCCATTGTGTCAATGTGGAAAGGCTTTCTAATAGAATTTAATACAATTTTCTTCAGTTTTAGGAGCTCTTCCTCTGCCAGAAGGGTTTAATTGGCCATGAAGTCCTGTGAGTTTTTGCACTATGAGTTGACAGATGCATAGATTAATTTAGTAGGAAAACCAAGGAATAAATTAAAGGGTCTGAAAATAATTAAAGGGCCTGTAGCTATTCATATCAGTCTGCAAGCTTAGAACTAAATTGTGATTCTTGTTTTGCTATATGGCTAAAAGCTGTTGTACTTTACTGCAGTGCAAGCAAACCTAAAAAGAACTTCACTTTTTGGCCATGTCTGTGATAATATGCTTTAACATTTCTGCTCAGAATATCCTACAGTGACTTCGGAAAAAACAAAACAAGCCACCGTGCTGGAAGGAATATCTTTCCTTTCCTCTGAGTTGTCAGATAACAGAGATTCACATGCACGTGGAGGGTAGTCAGATGCAAAGGTCGACTGAGGTGCTGCCATGCTAAATTCTGTAATGCCCGATGCCTCTCTTAGCCACATGAGACATCTCCTAAAGATATAAAACGCTGGGTTTCTATGCTTTCCTTTAGTAATTAATCAGGCCAGAAAAGGAAGAGTACACTAATTGTTTCCACCAATGGCTGAAATATCTTACTAGACATTGCAGAGCCACATTCAAGTGAAGGGCGAGTATTAAATGTGAGGCTGGAGATTCTTGCTCCCTTTCTCAGTCATCCATTCCTTCATACATAACATGTTCAGAGCTCTCTTGAAGCTTATTAGTTTAAATCTTTCATGGAGAATTTGGAATGGAGAGTTTAATTTATTTTTGCTTGACCACATTCAGGGTGAGATTTCTTGTCAGTTACCTAAAGCATACAAGAAAGGCATAAGGTTAGTGATGTTTCTCTTTCAGTGATGTTCTGAGCAGCTGCCACTGAACCATGCATGGACTCTAACCTGGTCAACTTGTGGCAAGGATATCAGAGTATGCCTCACTGGGTCAGTATCCCTAAGGAACCTCTAGCTCGGGGCTGCCAATTGGGTTTACACTGAGCGAGGTTTTGAGATGCTCAAAGCCTCTTTTTGAGGTTTCTTTTTTCTTTTGCCTGTGCCTTTCTGAGGTTTGCCTCCAGGTAGCCATGCACTTATTATCATGGTGGAGCTCAGCTTTGTTCCCAGCAATGCTACCAAAGGTGGAGCTGAGCCACAAAATGGAACTTTGCATTTCCTCCTAGTGTGTGCAAGGCCATAGAGTTTGCAATGCTACTGCAATGTAGTAATGACAGCATTTATGAGGAGGCATAGTTTCACATACTCAAGTTGCAGGACAGAGGTCTTTGACCTTTCACAGAACTATCTTGCAAAACTTCTTGCCACATATCCCAAAAGCCAAGAGCATTGTGGGATTCATGGAAGGGCTAAACAGGCATCTTGTGTAACTGGGAGCCCTCCAGTCCTCTTCTCCCAGTCTGTTTGTTCAGTGCGTTGGTGTGGAACCATTCAAGACATTGAGATGAGAGTGGTAGTATTCATAGAAGAAGCTTTCCAAATTACAGAGGATAGACAGAGCTAAACAGAGAGTGCGAACAGATTCAGACCCCACTCCTTTGCCACAAGTCGCATCAACTTCAGCCATTAGTTAATGTACTAAAGTCAGAACAAAGCTCCACCTTGGCATCTATGAGGAGGCCTTAGCACTGAGAAATGGGTTGTGTCATCAGCACCTGGGGTATGATGGAAGATCTGTTACTTTCTCCAGGACCATCTCTAGCAGATCTGTCCCTGGAGTCTCATTCTTGGTCACCCTTATCTTTGTAAAAAGTTCATAAAAGGTTGGAATAGGGAATATGTAAATATCCAGAGCTAGCAGTGCAGACAACCTTCACAGGAGGAATATATGAGAGGGCCTAAATGGATTCCTGCCTTGCTAGTTTGGGAAATAACTGTCTCTGGATGCAGGTTCCCTTTAATGGTGGATTCCTGGACTGCAGGCCTGTGGAAGCACAGGCCTGACTCAGAGTTGATGTAAATGTCCTCCCAGATGTGCTCAGCCTATTCAATACTCATGAAGAGAGCGAGCTCTCAGAAGCTGCATGAGGCATTCAGGAGAATTGGGGGTCTCTCCACCTGGGACCTCGGTCAATTGGACACATTCATCCCTGCTCATCTAAAGCAGTGTAAGATCAATTGCAGAAGGAGGTAATACAGCTTCAGTGGGGCTTCTGAGACAGAGGAGTGTCAGCAGTCACTTGTGAGGATGGGGAAGGTCAGGAGCAAACACCAATGATAGGATCAGTTGTGGCTTGTCCTCAATTGGATCCTGATACACAGCTCTGCAAATGCTTTTCAGCCACAAACCGCAGAGCTGGGGACTTTTGTGCTGAACAATTAGTAGCCCTTTAAAAAATTATATACACTGGCTCAGCTCTTTGTAAGTAGTTTCGTTATTCCTTTTGCTGCTTTGGCTGTGTTTGTTTTCCACTTGACACCATTGTCAGTGCTGAAGACAAATATGCATTTGTTTTGATTTCCTCCTTAGTGTACACATAACTTACAATGGGGAAGCCTGGAAAGTCTGCAGGATAACCTCCATAGATAGCTAAATCCATTCTAAATGGCAATGAAAACACAGTGTCCTAATCAGGAGGGAGACTGTATTTTCAAATGTAGTCCAAAAATGCTTTCTTGGACAGTAATACAGTACCATGGTTTTTGTTCAGATCTTGGCCAGGGGTTCAGATTTCTCCCTGGGGTCCAGAAGTTGGAAATCACAAGCCACTTGGCATAATTTCATAAAGACCTCAAAGTATAGCTCTGTTCTCATTAACTATAGGGGCCTATCCTCACATTCAGCTGTTTCTGAAGCACCACCTAAAGCACTGCAGGAAATCGATGAGGGAGCAACAGGGCAACCAGCTCTTGGATGGCAAAAACAGGGATCTTCAGCGTGGAGATGATTGGAACTACAGCTTTCCTTAATTGGAGCTGAAAAGACTGTATTATCAAGAGAGAGGATACTTGGAACATAAAAGCAACGTTATTAGCTCTTCTGCAGTAGCATTCAAATGGTAATTTAACCTTTGTCTGAGAATAGATTAAAGCAAGAACTCAGAGCAGTCTTTTCTTTATTTTCTTCCGTTACTCCTAGCTCATGTACTTGGATTTCTGCCTCTGTCTGCATAAGAAGCAGAGCTATGGAAAATGAAGCCTCCAGGAAGTTCATTCCTCTCCTCCTCATTTTCCCCTGTAATTTAGACACCTGCCTGTGTTCCTCTCAGTATAGTCACAACCTAGGTCTAGGGCTGGCAAATGCTGCCACATTGAATGAAAATGAACCCATGGTGGGTGAAAGGGGCAGGGCATGTGGCAGTCCAGGTCTGTTTGCTTAACTTTTCAGCCTACTGTCAATATTACAAAGAGCTGGTTTTGCTCTTGCTCACCTGGAAAGCTTTCACTGAAATTGCAGTTTCTACAAAATCCTAAATGTCCACGACTCTTTTCTTTTCTGCATGTCTCCTTCAGAAAAATCAGCCTCTGCTTCTTTTAGAGCTGTAGCTGGTACCAAGAGAGACCTTGCAGGCACAAGGATGTATGTCCAAGGATGTATACGTCCAAGGATGTATGGTTTGCCTAGGAAGTTCAGTCTGGGGAGGGGAGGTGGCAAGGAAAGAACAACAAGAGACAGTGGAGTACCAAATTTTGCCAAGGCACGGAGAGTAACTTGAATTGAATCAACCATCAGTGAAAAACATTGACATACAGAATGAAATATTTGTATTTAAAAATAGCCAAACACTTTATTTTAGTTGATAACATTGAAACATTTTTGTATTACATTTAAGAAATAAATTTGGGGGAACTTGAAATTCCTCAAATGCTAATGCATTACCTTTCATTATGTTTAAAGACAAAAGAAATATGGAGTTTTCTGTGGGAAAAATAATCTGAGTTTCTCTTAATTCCGTGAGTCATTTGTTTGCCTTCCACATGTATAAGAACATTTAACACTGACAAAAGCCCATTAAAACTTTGTGATGTCCAAGGCTCCACAGGAAGCTGCACACAGAACGTGTCATACTGGCCGTGGGGAGATACTCCCCATCTTCAGCCCAGGTTTGCATTACTGCTACCAAAGGAAAATCTGCCTGTGGTCTGTAAGAGAGCAGAATTTATGACATACAGTATCTTTGCCACAGCAATCAGTGGAGTACATTCATTCAGAGCAATTTCATTTCAAAGCTAAGGCAATGTTGCAGGGGAGAAATTGAGTATTTCCCTGTAGGTCACAGAATCATAGGTTGGAAAAAACCTTTCAGATCACCAAGTCCATCCGGGCTACTCCCAAAGAGACAATATGGCCAGCTCGCTCGTAGTGGATTAGTTTGGCTGGGCATGTCAAATGAGCCAATATCCAGCCTGGATATTCCTTGCAATAAGCACCCATTTCTCAAATATTGCCAGAATTAAGTGGCGCTTCTTTTGGGGCAATCCAACAAAGAAGCTAAAGGTGGAATAACCATATGGATATGCCAGAAGGGCTTCTGAGGGGATGGAATTGAGTAGCCTCTTCCTTTCTTCTCCTAGCTCCAATAAGAATCACAAGTTGATCTACTCACTAGATTCAGCCACTTCGGGGCAGACATAGGATGTTCTTAAGTCCTGCTCAAAAGCTGAAATGAATTTATAGTGGGAAAAAAAAAATTAAAATAATGCAAAAGACCGGAAACCTTAGCAATTATTCCCTCCTGCCCCGACTCTACATCACCATTTACACATACAAGGATGCAAAGATGTATTGTAGAGTTGGTGTAGCCAGGACAGTACAAGGATATAAATGAGTGAAGAATTGTGGTGTCCTTTAGTAAGGAACTGTTAGAATGTGAAAAGTAGACAATCTTTATGTATACACATCCTTCCTAAGCACAGTGATAACCTTTCGTGATGAGGAGGAAATGTTTCACTTTGGAATTGATTTCAAAACTAGTTACTACAAATTTTATTCTGACAGTAAGTCTCTTCAGTGTCTAGGTCAACACTCGGTCAATTCTTTTCCTTCCCAAAATAATGGTCTTGTTTCATTATTTGGTATTATTAGTGTTAACTTGAGGAGATGAGTATACGTAAGTAGCACCTCCTCAAAAGATCTTTTTGCAGTGACAGCTCAGTCCCAGCTATGCCCAGCAAAACAATGTAGATACAGCTAGGAATATCTCTCACAGGTTAGGTTTTCTGGGAGAAAACCCAGGAGAGCTTGAAAACCTCTACTTCCACATACGTACTCTGACCAGTCCTCCCATCCTGTTGGAGCAGGGCTCAGGTGAGGACACCAGGTACTTTTCCCCTCCAGCATGCCCATTGCCCTGGGTACTTCTGCAATAGCACTAAGCACAGGTTAGATAAAACCATTGGGAGCTGGAGGCTCCACTTGCCATTGCACACAACCAAATTTCTTCTTTACTTCCCATACCTCAGAGATCTTGAAAACCTGATGAACACAATTAAAACCAGCAGTGGGATTTAGGTTTGAATATAATTAATATTGTAAACAATTGTTTAACTGTGGACTGAAAGTTCACCTATAAACACTGTCATATTTATGGTATTTAGCTTAGCTACCCTTAGATTTATCTGACACAGATAATACTAGGATGTGTCTGTGTGCACAAAGGAAAGGAAATCTCAGTTAAAAGTGAATTATTGTCATTTTCTACTAAGTGCAAAGCCTGCTTAGTCTTTGATTAACCATAATTCAGAGAACTTTTTGACTCAACGATTCTTTGGAGTTAAACACCAATCTAAGTGCAGCAAGGGTATGTAAAGATGCTGGTGAACAGAGAAGATATAAATTTCATATAAATGCCAAGGAGAATACGGAGGAGAAATGTACAGGTATAAATTTGGTGTGACACATGAGTGATGCAGAATTACAGGGCAAGCTGGTTGCTTTATAAGTAAGATATCTTACATGGACCTGTTTTGAATGAGCTCTGCCGTTAAATGAAGTGAAGCCTTTGCTATGTAAACTGCTGATGTATAGGAAAAAAATAATGATCCCAGCCTTCCAGCCAGACTCTGATACCCTTTTTCTAGATGTCTAACACTTGGCCGTTTGCAGGCCTTAAATATGGCTATGAATCTGTGTAAGGGTGGTATTGTCTGATTATACAAAATAATATAGCCAGGTTTTGTTGCACCAGTTCAGTGATGGTACTTTGTTGAGAAATTTTTACTTTGGATGTTTCAGTTTTAAAATGGACCAGCCAAGCACACAATTCCTCTGGAAACATACCACCAGTATCCCTATGAACCAGGTTTCTGCCATGTGGGGGGGGTTAAGCTTTAAGGTTTGTGGCTAGAGCCACAGGAGGATTTAGATGTTGTATACAAAACTATGACTCTCAAATGCCCAGATGTGCTACCACTGAACCCTGGTGGCACCTGCCATCTCAAGGGACCTTTGTGCTCAACAGTAAAGTTCCTCAGATGCATCAGGATCTGCTTCTGCACACAGGAGCACTTCAGCCTTTCAAGATCACCGTGTTCAGAAGGAGGAGCAAGAGGTCTTGGGGATGAGACATTAAGTGTAGCTGCAGGAGGGCAGAGTGGAGGTCAGAGCCATCCACATCTGAATCTGAGACTGTGTAAAGCAAAAGGAGCTGCCTCCTGAAATGAAGGCTAATGATATGGTCAAAGGGAAAAGAGCAGCAACAAAATGGGTCACCGAAGCAGGTTGTAACAGGCAGTTTGGATTTTGTCTCCGATTTCAGTCATTATTTCACCAAATGGAACCAACCTATCTCCAGCACCACTCTGCCTGTGCATACTCAGAAAGGGCTCCGTATTATCTCAGGATGTGCCTTGCTCGTCCTCTCCTGTCCTGTGATGTTTGACCTCCAGCCGAGTTTGGCAGTGGATTAGAAGGATTTACTGAAGTGGTGTGGGCTCAGCACAAGAAGTGGTGATGGCAGGTTGGTGAGTGCTGACTCTCCTTTCCTAGTTAGTCCTGCAGCAGTTAGTCCAGGGCTGGCCTGGAAGAAATGGGCTTAATTCCCTCCACTGCCTGGGGAAGAGAGGGATTTAGTTGAACATGTTGAGCTAATGGACAGGAGGGTGATGTGTAAACCCTCCCTTCTTTGTCAGAGAGGTTTTAAAGGGCTTAAGTGACCAACCCCAGAAAAAAAGATTTAGAGCTGTGGTTTCTAAGTAGAAGGAAATATCCCTTTTCAGAAAAGAATAAAGCACTCAAGTCCTTGACAGAGACAGGATTTAAGACCCAGCTTTCTATGTGGCATGTCCTGTTACTGAGATAAGGTGGTTCCCCATGCAATTTGCTGGTAATTTCCCTTTTCCCCCATTTGCTTCACAGGCATCCTCAGCCTCAAACTCATGAGGTGGGATTGATCTATAGCAGCAGAGCAGCTGTCTTAAGTCATTTCCATTGCTTTCTGTAGTAATGATCAGGCTCTTTAAGACTGGACTGTGGTTTCTGGTATGTGTCCTTTTGTTTGCAACATACAAGAGTAAGTAAAGCACCTCTGAAATTCCCACTCTGGCTGTGATAGAAGTGGCATTTATTATGGTGTAGAAGTGCCAATGTTCACATGTATGACTTGCACATGTCTACAGTTTGTGAGAATAAAACCAGAATTAGAGTCAAAAAGAGCTAAACTGAAAGAGAGAAGGCAGGTAAGGAAAAATAGGAAAGCAAGGAACTTGATGCAGAGAAGGAGCCCTGAAGTTAACTTCCCAGCTTGTTACCTATATGTATTTATAATCCATGCTGGTGAGGAATTACTGGGGTTTTAGAGATACTCAAAACCTGTGCATATGAAACACAGTAGCTTCTGGGTGCACTGCAGGGGTCTTATATCTGGTCAGGCTCAATGCAAGACAAGAAATACAGGAGAAGTTACAGGGTTAAGTATCGCAGAGTTTCAGACTGCAATGCCAGAGCAAATGGAGCAAGATGTTCCAGTCACAAACGGAAGGACACCCCTTCTAGATGTCAGAGAGGGGTAGATGTTTCTGAATGCCAGAGTACTTACAGGATCAGTCAGAGCCTTTCTGAATGGCCCAGTAGTGCTCAGGCACCTCAAAAGTACCTTTGTACCTTTGTGGTTCTTGCTGCAATTAATCCCTGGAGTGAGTGCCCTCAGATGAATGGAATTGCAGCAGGGCTGCCCTGCCTGGGTGACGGCCCAGTGGCGCTCCACCCAGCTCTGCATGCTTTGCCTGTTACTCATGCAGTGCCTGGAGATGCTGGAGGCTTGCAGCCTCCTAATTACTGTTACTTCTCTCTTTTCCACACCTTTTAGGTGGTCTGAGATTTTCAGCCCTAGTATAGGCCTCTTTGCCCCCTGCTCCCTCATTTGTCTTCTGCCTCTACCACTTTGCTTGGTCTGAGTGTTATTTCCATGAGCACAAACTGGAATAGCTGCAGCTTCATGCATGGCTTGCCAGCTTCTGCTCTGTTTGTAAGTGCCTTTGGTGCAATTGCATCCATGTTATCTGTTTGCTTTCTTCCAAAATAACAAAATCTCTATGCTTGGACCTAGAGATCTGTGATCATCCTTCTGCCTCTGGCTTTGCGTCTTCTTGTCCTGTGTAATCATCGTATCAAATGCCATGAGTTTTACAGGAAGCATCCTTGAAGTTCCAAATTCTCCTCCCCCTGATGACCTATATTTGTTAATTAGGAGTAATCCTTGCTAATTTTGAGGAAATACACACAATGGCTCCCAGCTCTGCATGTCTGCACAGAATACTTCACTAAGTATATAACCTTTGGCACCAGAGACCTGCTCTGGGGAAAATTAGATATCAGGATGTATTTGTTTAAGCCTTGAGTCACCAGGATGTCCATCAAGATAAAAGTCACTTTTCAAGGTCATCTCAGACCTCATGACCTTTAGGCCCACTCCAGAGTTTTGAAGACTTCCTGATTAAATAAGGTTTATCATTGTTTGAAAGAATTTAGCCTCTGGCAAGTAAAGGTGAAAAGTCATCTATATTTTGAATGTTTTTGGTATACAAGCTTGGATGCTGCCCATGATTCTAAGGTGGCCCACTGTATTTATAGCCTGAACCAAGCTTTGAAAGGCATAGTGGGACTCACTGGCACAATTAAAAAGCCATCAAGTGTCTTGTCAATGAAAAACCAGAGGGAAAGATTCAGACCCTCTTTACACAAGGATCAGTTGGGAATCACTTTATTGAAGGCAGTGAAGTTGTTCTGGATCTAGCTTTGTAAATGAAGGCTGGAGATCCTGGAGAGGGGAACAGACTGTGCCACATTTACACCCCTGCTGACACAGCTGTACAGCAGCCTGAGTGAAGCTGATGTTGGAGGCAAGTCCTGCTCATTTATCCTTCTGTCAGCTCCTGTTGTCAGCGGTGTGCTCAGTGCCTGATCTCTGTTCACGTGTAAACCCAGTGAAGACTGAAGCTGCAAGAGGTCAGACACTGCTGTCAGTTATACCAGTGCAATGCCTTGAGGTGAGCGGAGCAGGTTTTGATCCTGGTTGCACAATTATCCCGCTGAAACCACACTACTGCTTGCAGAGGTGTGAGGCCAGATTCACAGCGGTGTGACTGAAGTCAGCATCTGACACATGAGAGTTTCTCTGACTCATGCAAGGCAATACTGATTCTCCAAATTCACATTAGTGCAGCTTCAAACCAAAATTCATTGAAATGGGCTTAAACTGACACAATCCTACATGTGGAGTGACTCTACCCCTTCAAGGTAAAAAGGACAACTCATTTTTGTGGTTGAGTTTTTTTCTCTCTTTCCCTGCAGGTTTGTGGTAGCTGTGTCCCCTGGGTTGCCTCCTACTTGTCTAACTACCAGGAGAGGAGGAAGATATCCAGATGTTTCCAAACCTGTCTGATCCTCTCTGTGATATAACATACAGGTGTCACTAGCATGAGGTAGAGCTCTGTCTGGTCTCTCTGTGCCCGTAAAGAAAGGGTTGGCACAAGTTGCTCCACAGTGTAAGTCCTGACGAGTTCCTCAACACAAGCTGAGTTTCCCAGAAGTGGATTGACACAGGGCCAATATCCCTCTACTCCTACCCCTTTGTGCCAGCATTTCCCATCAACATCATGTTGAATGTGCTTCCAGAAGATGCTGAAGCCATGGGAACATTTGAACAGGATAGTGGCTGGCCACTCCACTTCCTGCTCTTCCTCAGCCCATGAAGGAGCCCCTCTGGCTTTGATGTGGGTGGCAGCACTCAGGGGCCTTTACCAACTGCAAAACAGCAGCAGGGACATGGATATGTGCTGGGTTGAGCCCAAGATCACTGCAGCCAAGTACTGTCAAGTTCAGTTGTGGGGACAATCTGCAATTAGTAGATTCATGTGGGGAGAACATGCACTGAAAATGTGTAATTACTGGATTTGGGTTTCATTTGAAGGAAGAAAAAGGGTTTCACCAAGGGATCGTTGTATGTACAAGTGTNTTTTTTTTTTTTTTTAAGAGAGTTCTTTGGTTCTTTGTTAAAACCTTGGCAGTCCATCTCTGCCGGGAAGACAGAACTGCTCTGTGCTGAAGCTAGGGTTGGCACATCTTCTTCACAGCATGTGGGGTGTGCGAAGGCGGTGGGGAAGGCTGCCATCTCATGGTGAACCTTGCACGGCTCCAGCACACTGAGCTAACCTACCTTGCAGCCGATTTCCAGGCCATGTTACTCCTGAGCAGATGTTTTCTCAACAAGTCGTGTGTGCAACGTCAGAAGAAGATGAGATGTTATACCATGGGTTTTGTGCTTTAACTTTGAAAACCAACTCTGCCAAAGCCTAGAGTTTTCTGGTTTCTTGCCTTGTCAACATTTTATGTGAGCACAAAATGATAGTTATGAAAAACCATAGGGGCAAGGCAATCAGTCATCTGAGAAGAAGCCAATCGATGAAGTTGATTTTAGTGGCAACTTGAGACCGATACGCTATGGTCTGTGACAGTACCTTTGCTGAGTCACAGCCCCGAATGGAAACTCCCTTGGAACCGCTTGTGGGTTGCAACTCATAATTTTGGGATTCTTTGGTATTCATCGCTAACCTTCTGCCGTGGCTTACACGTCCCACGCTCTCGCGCTTGCTGTCTGCCCTCTGCTTCCTGAAAACGTACCAGCGTTCGCCCAACACAGACTGGAGGTTCCTCTCCATTCCATGGGACGTGGCAGCTCTGTGGCAGGTTTCGTGGTGTTTCTGGAAATGCCTGGACATGAATCCCTGGACTGAGAGGTTCAGCTTTGGCCTGTAAGACCCTCTAGACAGAATGAAAGCCTCCTTGCTGCATGGCGGAGGTCGAGCACAGCAGTGTGGGAGGTGGCAGGTGGTCCATGGTGACAGCAAGGGTGGATTGAATAGAAAAGAGGATTTTTAAAGATAGTAAAGGCCACTTGTTCAGGGAAATTATTAGAAACTTTATCACTGTAGGTGTTTTGCATGCGTCAGCAGGAGAAACTGCCTTTTAAAATATTGCCCAAGTCATACCAGCATTAACAGCTGTCTAAAATATATCCTAAACATGCACTCCCTGGACACGTGCATGAATATGCACTCAAACATTGTTTAATGGCCCCTACTCACTACTCCAACGCCCATAACAGCACTCCTGAGTCCCGTAGCTGGGAGTTTTTGTAGTGGAATATTAATGAAGGAACAGGATATACTCTTTTGAAAGTAGATTCTGGCTAGAGTACTAAATCTCACTTTTCTCCATAATATAGGTTACCGTGTTTTTAGAAGCTGCTTCTTGGAGCAGTGGAAGCCCAAGGTAGTGCTGTGCATAAGTATGGGAGGTGAAGCAGCTGAAGGGTGTCCAGGCTACTGTATCTCATGTGTCCCCTGTGGGGCTTTTGAATGGATCAGGAACATGAGACATAAAATATTAATTTGCGTTTGTTGAAATATAGTAACATTTTACCAGAAATATGTGCTAAATCCAAAACCTTCACAACTCTGAGTCAGCAAATGGAATAAAGATGTCAAAAGAAGCTCCAGTAATGGAAAGAAAAGTGTTATACTTTATATCAGGATTTTCCTGATTTCTTCTGTGTTTCTGCATAGATATATAAGGCCGGGCCTCTCCAGCTGTCTTTCCATGTTGTATCTTAATCACACATTTCCGTCCTACCTCATAGCTCTGCCCCCCCAGTTTTAGTGCTTCTCAGCTCAGTGCATTTGCCTATAATGATCCGAATCACTTCACTTCCTTCCGAAAAGGGGAAAAAAAAGAAAACAACTCCTATCCATTTTTAGACAGTAGCCACATGCACAGTTGAATCTGCACACTGGGGAGGCAGCTGGGAAGGACGCAACAGCAAGCAGCTGGGAGTGGGCAGGTGTGGGAAGTTCTTAGTCAGGTTTGTCATGGAAAGTCAAAATGTGCAATTACAGGGCAGGGAACTGAGTAGCACACACTGCCAGGAGAGTCACACAGCTGGGCTGGGGTAATGTTGTTACACAGTATATCAGCCTCCGTGGTTAAATCCAGCGTGAAATGTTTCTGTGCTCATGTCCCACCAGTACCATGGCTCACCGGCTCCTCAGTTGTACCAGAACAAGAATAGGCAGTAAGCTGTGTCCATGGGAGGACTGGAATAAAAGATAAACCTACCCACAAAGAAATAGGCACATAAATAGATAGGTAGATAGATCAATATGTAGGAATATAGATTATTTTTTCTTTGAGTTCAACTGTAGTCCCACAATCGGTATTTTTGGGAGGGAAGGGTAGAGGGAAGGATAAGGAATTATTATCCCAAAGAGTGGAAATGAGGACCACTGGAGAAAGTTATGATGTGACTTCTGACATACACCAAGTCTCCAAGAAACAGAGGCAACCTTTTTTTTTGACCTAGAAGTACTCTCAGATTGTTACTATTGAGAATGGTGGCAAGGTGGCTCGAAGAAATGGGGTGTGACTAGCACTGCTCCTAAATTTGCACAGGCCCAGAGGATGTACCCAGCACTGACTACATAAAAACTCAAGCTAGAACTTGTAACACCTAGTCTCCATCATGTGAAAATTGACAAGAAGTCCTTCAGAATACTAAGTGGCCAGGAAAGAGAAGAGAGGTGGCATCTGGGTTCTGTGATGGTAATGGTCCTCCCTTGTCTTTTGTTGGGGAATGGTTTTGGGCTGAGCTCTGTGGTATGACGGAGAGGACAAGACCAGCCCTGCCATCCCTACCATGCTGTGAGGATTCCTCAGAGTGCAAATATTACAACACAATGCTGCTGCAGACAGGAAAAAAGCTTGAGTGCAACCAGTCAGGCTTTAAACTTGGCACTGATGGGTGAAGAAGGGGATTTTTTTCTCCATGGGCACTGCTATTCATACACTGTAGTTTAACTTTTTCAGTATGAAGATGAGTTCCCCCTACATATACAATATTTAAATCTAGCATAGTAGCAGCATACTGTATGCTAGTTTTCTATTAAAAACTTGTTTCCAAGAGAGGGATAGGGAAAAGCAAGAGTGATTAACTAAAAGGAAATTTTCCCCGTGGAAACCCTAGTTGGCTTCTGATTATTAGCAGGAGTAATCATTCCCCATACACACCCACAGATGCTGCTCTCCATTTGGGACTTAAGTCCTTCAGATGTCTTTTCTGGCTCAGCCTTCAGCTTAGAATAAGGCACATGTTGGCATAGGTACATGGTGATCCACCAGGCTGCAGAGACTTCCCTGAGGTGCTGAAGGCAGGGACTGACTTCCTCTGCAAAGGTGGACATGGATTGACCAGCTCCTGGAGTCACATGCTGTTCCTGTGTGGACTGCTCTGGGAGCTGGTGGGACTTGGTCAGCAGATGAACACAAGAAGCTGGAGCTAGGAGGGGGATAGGAGATCTGGACCAGGTGATGGTGAGATGGAGGGAGGGAGAGGTAGAGGATTTTGCAGTTGGCAGCCAGGGAGCTGCTGGACTGGCTTCACCATCTCACTAGCCCTCACCCTTGTGCGTCCCACAAAATGCGTGCATTAAATGAAGTAAATACGGATTACTAATCTTGCTTCTTACATCCCCTGTTTTAAAATGTGACATATGAATATCTGCTTCTTCTGATGCTCTTGGAGGGCAGGTGGCAAGTTAACATTCATCAAGTGCCAGGATTGCTGGTAAAATCAGGACAGCTTGGCTTGGGCTGGTGCTGAATGAGAAGAGACAAACCCAGAGAGATGCACACTCAAGTGTGTGGGGGAGATGAATTAAATGTTGCTTCCCCTCTGTCCTCACATAAGAGCAACAGCAAAGTTAAGGGCATGGAAAAGATACTGCAAATGGGGAACCAGCTCTTGTGAGCATGAACTAGCAGGGCAATTCCAACATATCTCGATGTTTCCTGCAGAAACCAGATCAGAGTTGAAGTAGGTTAAGAAGCTCTTCAAGTTCCCAGATCACTGAAAGAATCCTCTGGCCGTCCAAGCGTAAACTTTGCAGAGAAATGGGGGCTGTACAAGGGCAACAATTTCAGATCAACCTCAAAGAGCTTTACCTTAATGTTAGCACCAGCTGGGATCCCAAATATTATTTTTTATTTTTTTTTCCCACTGTAGAACATGAGACCTATTTGCTGAAATCATGGGTTGCCAATTTCACCCAGGCATGCTTGAACTGGCCTTTCGTACTATGGAGTGCAGAAGAGCATGGGGTTTCGGAGGTCCTCTTGAGCCTGCCAGCTCTGGAGCTGTTTCACAGCTGCTGGAGGGCTGCCAGCTTGCAGGTCTTTTAATGAGTGGTGTAGTGTCTGGCAAGTAACTTGTCTTCAAGTGAGTGTGACTAATCGTGAATCTTTTCAATAATGCTGACAATCCAGTCTCTCTTCTCTCACTCTGCCTGAGCCCGCCGAAATAGGAGTAAATTAGCCTTATTCTGGCAAAAGCAGGAAATGATAAAGAGCCCCTAAAAGGTTGCCAGTTCGCCATGCCTAGGTTTTGCAGTGAGTGTAATTATCAGAGCTGTTGTGTGTGTGTTTTGAGAGCAGCTAAATAGCTCCAAAGGTCTGAAAGATCTCACTCTGCCACCATCCCCCGGACCATTTGCCTGAATGCGTAATTTCTGTACTTCACTGGCACAGTGTGCTCCTGCCAAGACAATAAACCAAAGACCATTAGAGTTCACATCTCCGTGTCAATGGTTTATGTTTGTTTTATCGGGTATAGCCTTACTGTCTACCTAAGCAGTAGAGCCAGAATCCAGCCCTTTAGTTACTGCTCTGAGCTTGACCTAGTTTATTCCATTGGAGAGTGAGATCTTTGTCTCGTTCATTAATGAGTTCCCTTGGATGGCTAAGGAAGCAAAAATGCAATCGGGTCTTGTATCATATTCAGAAGTATTTGTTCATTATTTGTTCTCTGAGAAGAACGGTGCAGGCACTGTTCCCCCCGATGAAACCCACTGAAAAGTAAGTGCATAATGAAAAGAAAGCAGAGAACTTGGGAAGTTAAACCTGAGGAGGGGAAGAATGGAAAAGGATTACTAAGTTCCAGGTAAGTGTCTGCTGCTGGGAAAGCAAAGGAAATTTTGTTGTGAGGGTATAGTTCTGAAATTTGTTTTTAATATTACTGAATGCGACTTGGAGACGAAATGGTGTCACAGGTCTGAGTCATGCTGCTTGGTGTGGCAGGGTGGATGATACGCCTGAGTGCTAGAGATCTCATCCTGCTTTAATTATGTCTGTGTGTATTACCTTCCCAGAAAAACACATAATTCTCCGCAGAGGAAAACTAATCGTTCTTGGTGACATATTATGACCACTGACTGTCACGACAGTTTTCTCTCCTGGTTTTCTTTTTTTACCTACTATTGTTTACCGCTCTTTGATATTTCAACCTCCCCCCTTCTCACTGCACTTTGGAGTAATTACTGATGGAGTATGGGGTTACTCTTCCCCTCTCTTCCTTTCTTTCTAGACCACAGCATTCTGGTAGCTCTTCAGGCACCCAGCTAAGAAGATGTACGGAAAAGTAATTTTGTGATACACACACACAAATCCTGCCAATCAGAACAAGTTTAGTGGGTTTCTGCCTGACTGAAACAGTGGCCAGCATTGACAAATCTGTGCAGAAGGCAGCAGTGGGACTTAAGCTGCATTATTCACACTTAGTTATTTACAATATTTACATCATACTGTATATCAGATAGAATTGCACTTTCTCATCACCATTTTGGAATTAGGTAAGAGGGCAAAGGTTAAAGAAAAAGCTGCCTAAGGAAGGTAGGACGCTACTCTTTTTGAAGTTCACTGCCCAACCCAGCACTGGATGAAAGTTTTATGTATGAATGTTTGTTGTAAGGAAGAGATATTAAATGCTAAAATTAAGGAAAAACAAATGTATCCAATGCCTTCTGAATCCAATACATGGTCAGTTTAATGGAACTTAGTGCAAAAAGGACTATGTTTACTACAGGTCACAAAAGAAGGAAGCTTTGTTTTAATAACAACTTCAGAAAAGAAGAAAATGAAAAAAAAAAAACTCAATGAGAATCAAAATCAGAAAATTTCTACCCTTTTTCATTGCTGACCTGATCTGCCCTTTGAAGTTTGATTACTACCACTTCAAGACAGAAGAGATTTAGCTGTTGTAGAAGGTAAATCTCCGTTCAAAAAATAAATATGGTAGTTTTCCCTTAACCTCTATTGGTCAAGATATGTTTGAAGCGTTTTTGAGATCTTTCTTGCTCAGTCTTGTAAGCAATACGTTAACTACAGCAATTGAAAAATCCCAGTTTACCTAATTTGTAATGTTACTACATTCACCAAAACTCTCTCTCACAGTATTAAGACTTCAAGCGCAACAAAATGTATTTACTTAACTGTTTATCTGCCTATTTTCATGCTAACACACAAAAAATGTCCAGAAAACCTGTTCTAGGGGAAGGTGTCCCTGCCCATGGCAGGGGGGCTGGAACTTGATGATCTTTAAGATCCCTTCCAACTCTAGCCATTCTGTGATTCTATGATTCTATAATTTTTACATTACCTGGTCTCTCTGCTGTGGCAGTTTTGTGCAGTTAAGTGTATATGAAATCAACGTAATTTCTGCCTCTATTGGTGTGACACAAGTGCATATAACTGCCAAGAATTCCTGCTCCAGACAAGCCTGCATACTCTGCTTCTTGTGGAGTTTGGGAATCCACAGCCCATGAGTCTCAGCTCCTTTGAGGAGACTTAGGATTTCATACTCCTCTGCCACCAGAGTGGGATGGAGGAAGAGAGAGGACAGCAAAGTGTTGGGAATTTAACATTTTACCAGTAAGTCCTGACATTGCAGAAACATCACTAAAAAAGGATTTTATATTGTGCTTCCATTCATCTTTACTAAATTGCACTGCAGTGAAGATCTCTCCAAAGCCTAGTAAATGTGAAGTTAATTAGAGGTCATTGCAGAAGCTCAGATAGACCTACAACAGAGACCTCAGCAACTGTCTCTGCATAATCAACCAGGGAAAGGCATCATGCTGATGATAAATGAGCTGGTGCTTATGATTCTGGCAAAATCACCCCAAAACAATTTCAAGTCCTAAAGTATTAGCCCTTCTCATTGCCTGCCACATTAGTTTGTGCCTGTTCATGCTACGCTTACTTGAAATAGCTGTTTTCGTTCGTGTATCTGAATTTTTTAAATGCTTTTTCTCACTTTTCTTTCACTCCTCCTTCAGGGATGTGTTTTACTGTCCATTGAGGATACAATAGAAACAATATCTGTACAGCAATTGATCCTTTGCTTGTAAAGCCTTGGAAGCAGCCAGTGGGTCCAATTCTTCTTATATTGAGGTCAATATCTTTACAGAGATGTGACTGCCTGGAAAAAGAGAGAACTTTGTGAAGTAATCCCCTTTCCTTTCCTTTCCCTTCCCTTTCCCTTTCCCTTTCCCTTTCCCTTTCCCTTTCCCTTTCCCTTTCCCTTTCCCTTTCCCTTTCCCTTTCCCTTTCCCTTTCCCTTTCCCTTTCCCTTTCCCTTTCCCTTTCCCTTTCCCTTTCCCTTTCCCTTTCCCTTTCCCTTTCCCTTTCCCTTTCCCTTTCCCTTTCCCTTTCCCTTTCCCTTTCCCTTTCCCTTTCCCTTTCCCTTTCCCTTTCCCTTTCCCTTTCCCTTTCCCTTTCCCTTTCCCTTTCCCTTTCCCTTTCCCTTTCCCTTTCCCTTTCCCTTTCCCTTTCCCTTTCCCTTTCCCTTTCCCTTTCCCTTTCCCTTTCCCTTTCCCTTTCCCTTTCCCTTTCCCTTTCCCTTTCCCTTTCCCTTTCCCTTTCCCTTTCCCTTTCCCTTTCCCTTTCCCTTTCCCTTTCCCTTTCCCTTTCCCTTTCCCTTTCCCTTTCCCTTTCCCTTTCCCTTTCCCTTTCCCTTTCCCTTTCCCTTTCCCTTTCCCTTTCCCTTTCCCTTTCCCTTTCCCTTTCCCTTTCCCTTTCCCTTTCCCTTTCCCTTTCCCTTTCCCTTTCCCTTTCCCTTTCCCTTTCCCTTTCCCTTTCCCTTTCCCTTTCCCTTTCCCTTTCCCTTTCCCTTTCCCTTTCCCTTTCCCTTTCCCTTTCCCTTTCCCTTTCCCTTTCCCTTTCCCTTTCCCTTTCCCTTTCCCTTTCCCTTTCCCTTTCCCTTTCCCTTTCCCTTTCCCTTTCCCTTTCCCTTTCCCTTTCCCTTTCCCTTTCCCTTTCCCTTTCCCTTTCCCTTTCCCTTTCCCTTTCCCTTTCCCTTTCCCTTTCCCTTTCCCTTTCCCTTTCCCTTTCCCTTTCCCTTTCCCTTTCCCTTTCCCTTTCCCTTTCCCTTTCCCTTTCCCTTTCCCTTTCCCTTTCCCTTTCCCTTTCCCTTTCCCTTTCCCTTTCCCTTTCCCTTTCCCTTTCCCTTTCCCTTTCCCTTTCCCTTTCCCTTTCCCTTTCCCTTTCCCTTTCCCTTTCCCTTTCCCTTTCCCTTTCCCTTTCCCTTTCCCTTTCCCTTTCCCTTTCCCTTTCCCTTTCCCTTTCCCTTTCCCTTTCCCTTTCCCTTTCCCTTTCCCTTTCCCTTTCCCTTTCCCTTTCCCTTTCCCTTTCCCTTTCCCTTTCCCTTTCCCTTTCCCTTTCCCTTTCCTTCTTTTCTCATATTTTTTCTCTCTCCTGAGGCTTATTATGGAAATACTTGGGAGATAAATGAACAGGAATATTTCCTGGGATTTTTTTTTCCTTCTCAAATGGAATAATGAAGGAATTTTGACAGAGTGAGAGACATTATTTTGAGACAGGTTCTCAGCAGCTGAATACTGGTATTCAGAGATATTAGCATTTAGAAGCACTCAAATGAAACAAAATATATATAGCCTGTGTATGTCCTTTCCTACTTTGCTTACTTTTGCTTAATTCTCATGGAAATGCCTCTTCAAAGGGCCAGAAGACATACCAATGGGTATTGGCCTAGTATTGTAAAAAATACAGTTCCCAAATGGCATGGCACACATATCGTTAGCAATATAAGAGCTACATCAAAGTTGTAGATAAATTACTGAAGTAGCCTAACATGTTTTTTATGTTCACGTGTGCAGCTCTGCACAGATCTATTGCCTCTACCCATCATACTTGAGCAAACTACCTCCAGGAACCCTGCATGGAGTTGCTTTGAAGTTTGCCCCAAAGTATGGCTTCAAGCATATTTATATTACTTTTTTTTTTTCTCCCTTCTGGTTAGGTTAGATTTAATTTTTGATAGATAGAGAGAGTCTTATCTAGTTTGTGTTTGTTTTCAGAACAGCAATGTGAAAAACACTGAGGAACAAGTGGGCCTAGGGAAAAAATTCAAAATTATCGAAATTAAAGAGCACTTTGACCTGAACAGATAAAAAAATTTCTACACCCTGCCACTTTTTTAAAGTTTAATGTTCAAATACCTGGTTCACTGGTAAGAGGAATATACCCTATGATCTCCAAAATGTGTGACAGTAAGAGAACACATGCAGGGGTTCCAATCACACGAACATGCTGCTCGGTGTTCACTCTCGAGGTTTGAAATATCACAAGGAATCTTACTAAAATGACAGCTTCATTTCCATGCCATAAGTAGTATACATTACACCTTGTGTAAATTGCTGTAAGGGGGCAAGGTGGTTTTCTCAAATCCGCAAGGCACCACTGAGCTTTGATATCTGCTCTTTGATACTGTCAACTGTGAGAGATCTTCACATGTAGGAAAGGCAAAACATCAATGCTGAGCGCTGGCATAGACTGATCTGGGAAGACAGTCTGGGAAGACAGCATTTAAATGTGCTGAATTTTAACTGTTTCTTTGGATTCTGCCAAGAAGGCTACTGGTATAGAGTACTGCAAATAGGCAAGGTGCATGGGGAAGACGGTTTTGAATCTAATCTGGTTTACCATGTCTGGGCGTGGGTCACAACGGTACACTGCCGAGCAGTTTAATTACCAGGAACAGTCCCAAGGCCCCGTGTGCTGATCATCCATGGTACCAAAGCATTTGTTCTCTCCTAGTCTCAGTTTTGAAGAGTGTCAATTAGTTCTGGCTGAAGCCCTGTGCATTTCTGGAGTTACTCCAGGTTTTGCACTGTGGACGAGACACCCCTGGGTTGATTTCTATTTGCCCCATGCAGCCCTCCAATGGCATCCCCGGGGGTTTTGCAGCCCAGCCATTTCCATGCTTTGAGGGTATGAACATGGGCAAATAACTCATACTTTCAGTTTCATGCTGAAGTGCACTATCTTACTCCCTGTGGGTTTACACAAAAGTTATTTTGATGTCCTGGGACTGCAGGAGCATTGCAGAGGATCCAGAGGAGAGATGTGTTAAGTGATGCAGGATGTGGCCAGACTGTCTTGACTATAGGGTCAAGCCATGAGTACTGAGCCTGCAGGGATCATCCTCCAAAAATGATGAAGTTACCAGAGCAGGTATATCTAGCGTGGTTCACCTTGTCTGGATCATTCCCAACTTACATTTTGAAATTAGAAGTGAAGCAGACTTGCCACAAGTAACTTGAAATTAGGATTCTCAGTGGCTGTTGATGCACTCTGCAGAGTCCTGTTGAGCTTTGTGGACCTGGAAAAGGGAACAAGATTTCCACTGAGTACAGACCCTTTTAGAGCTGGGCCCAAGATCTTCCTTAGGATGCTGCAGCAGACATGGCTGCAGCAGAGGAGAATATAGTGCAAATACTCATGAAGCCTTTGAAATCCAACTGGCCTTGATTGTCTTTTGTGTTGGTATGAGTTAAGCACAGTCGAGGACACCTTATTTCTCTGAAATGAGCGCAGCAGCCCAGGAATGGAAGCCAACACTTCTTTCCTGAGTACTGCCAGGAGAAAATGAAGAAAAATGTGAGCAAAGCAGCTTAATTCCCTCCCTACTGTACAGAATTAGCCATTATGATGCATTTTTGTGAAGAGAGCCCCAAAATATCATCACTTTCACTGTTAGAGAAGTATTTTAAGTGACATCCTCAGGGAACGTTTTGCAAATAACCAAGACTGATTATTCAAAAAGGAAAGAAATCAGTAATCCATTTTGTTGCCTCTTCTGTTCTATAATTGTCTTTGCTGTAAGTATGTTCATCATGAGCTCTTTTCTGCCTAAATATAAGCTATAATATATTGAATAATTGCAGGAAGGTAGAGAGTTCTATATTTAATTCCTTCACCCAATCTTTTAAAACTCTCAGTCATTTATCTCGGTAACAAGAATTGTTGTTTACGCTGTGGTTTGAAACTGTGATGAAGGCCCACTCCCCGAAGCCTTAAATACAGCCAGAAGGCTGTTAGAAATCTCCTGGATTTCATCTACTCCTGTTTTCAAAACATCACGAGTGAGAGGAGCTTTGCAAGCAGTGGGCTGGCTGTGCATCTTTTGATCACTGGGAGCGAGTTTAAATTAAAACTGGCACTTGTAGTTGGTAGCATCATGTCGATAAAAAAATAAATTGCTTCAGGTATTTTTGTGGTTTCTCATTTTCTGAAGCCTGGCTTACTTAGAAGGAGGCTTAGTATGAGCAAAGTAATCTCATTTAACGTGGCTACATGCTAGAGTGCAGTTGACTTTGTGCTATACTATGGAGCACGTAGCACGTGGCTGCAAACTGGGGGTGCATCTCCGAGAGTCTTTGGGGGCTAGTGAAGCAGCCAACAGGCTGGGCTGTAGAGGAGGTCTGCCTACCACAAAACTAAGGTAGCAATGTTTCTTTTTCTTGATACCATTCTGGACAATTCATCAAGACAATGAACCACTGCATTCCCTGAGGTCCTGGTCTGCAATGCACAGCAGCCTTGCTGCTTGTGAGGCTGAGACCTGGATGCACATCCTCACCCCATAGCATCTTTTGGGAGGGGAGTGAGGTATAATGCATTTCCGTAGGTATTCTGGCTGGTATGGCTGTGGTACCTTCCAAGATGAACCTCTCTCTAGCAATCTCTTGAGTGTTTTCAGGGATTTAAGGCTATCAAAGCTAAAAGCAGTTGGAAAATAACATGTCAGGAAGCTTCAGAATACCAGCTCAACCAAACCCAGGGATAACCGTATCAGTGCATTATTAATAACAGGAGATATTGTATGTCCTGCATACATATGCACTCATATCTCACAAATAAATCTGCCTCTGTGTGGTCCAGCCACTGTGAAGAAGGACTGTCTGTGTCACCAGAGGTTTGTCTTGATTTATAAGACAAAGAGTAAATTATACAAGAAAAGTAGTATTTACTAAGCTAACGTTTCATACAATGGTATGAAAGCTGATGAGTTATGGGCCATGTTTTCTTACAGCTATGAATGGCATTGCTTACACCAGTGTTTAAATTGTCAGTGTGCACGCAAGTTAAGGTCAGTCAAAGTTAAATCAGAAATATTTTGTACCAAGTCTTCAAGTGAATACAAGAAACTTCAAAAGTTACACCATGTTCAGTTTCCCTTTTGGTCTCCAGTGTTTCAAGTTACACCTGGGATAAGCCAACTAAAGTAGGTTACGAGAAACGGTCCTGTTTTTTTAACTCCGGGTGTGGGATGCAGTTATTTTGCGTCGTCTGTATTCTCCCCTGTTTTTCTTGGTTGCTCATAAAGCAAGAGGGGAAAAAAGTAAATAAATCATGATAGAAATAAAAAATACTTGGGGAGGGTAGAGCAATAGTATGCTCCAACTATATTTCAGTGTTGCTTTAAAACACCACCAGCATGTTTTGTTATGAACTTTGTTTTTGAGGCACAGCTTTGTCAGTTTGAGTCTTCTTGGCTCCATTTGAATCAATGGCAAAACAATAATCAGTCTCATCAAAAAAATATTATTTCCACTGGGAACAAATTCTTCTGACTTGAGACTTAACCTGCACACTTCCTCCAGCTCTGAGTTCCTCAGCCCCGATGGCTGACTAACAGAGTATAACTTTGGACTCATTTAAAATGCAATTGCAGAACACACCAGAGAAAGTCATTTAGCAGTATATCGACAGAAGGGCAGACTGTAAATCTAATAAGCTTCTTCCATTTCTAATTTCTAGGATCCCGCTATTAACAATATTATATTGCCTTTGGCAATATCTGACACTCACATATGGCAATGTACCAAATGGTCTATTAATATGACAGATGCATTTTAGAAAAGAGTAACTCTCTCTTCCCCCTCGGATACATAGATGAATTGAAGAATGCCTTGAACAAAGCTCACTCTTTACTCTTTTCCTGTGCTCATGCTGCTTATTAAACTGGTATGATGTGAAACCAAGGTATAAAACAGACTGCTACACCAAATGTAATTTCGATAGCATCACTTCAAATATAAGTACGTTGTTAGATTTCCATTGGAATTAACCTAGCTGAGGCAGCTCTTTGTAGTCACAGAATATTAACGCATAACCTTGTGAACCATCACATGCAGCTGGTGAATGCGAGTGATTTTCACTTCTTAATACAACCACCCCAGACAATAGAAAGCGAGAACTGAAGGAATGCAGGTATATCCAGGTAACAAAACATGTCTGATAGTGGGCTTGAACTAAGAAAATCTGGCATTTTGAGTGCACCTTGGAAAGGAGCCCCTGGGGAATTCCCGTTCTCTAATGTGAATACTATGTAAGCCCCTAATGGCACTATCTTGAAATAAATCTTACCTGAAGCAGATGCCTCCTCCAATATACCTATATAAACCTTTTCTTCAAATGCACAAAGAACACTTCGAGTTAAATACTTTTCTAGATGGCTCTTACAAGCTGTCAGCATTAAGTTTCATAACAAACAGATGTTCATATTTTATAAGCCTCCTCCATAAAAGACTTCCAGTATTCTCTATTTCAACAGAGGCACAATGGAAAATAATAAGGGTCTAAAAACAGACTCCTGTGGGATCCTGAAATGACTAAGTTTGGTTCTGGTGAAACACATCTACAGCTGTGGCGACATCGATAGCAAACAGTGGGAAAGGGGTGGATGGGCAAGATTAGATAAAGGCCAACGGTTTAACATCCTGATGCTGGAGGGGTTTCCGCTGGTTGTGGAAAGAGGCAGCTGCCCTGCTTCTGCAGTGGCACTGATTTCAAACCTGATATTTGGGAGGGGCAGTTTGGGGTTATTTCCTGATGTCAAGACAGGTAGCAGCTGAAAATCCACTAACTCCCACCTGGGTTCAGCGGCAATGTGCCATTTGTCATCAGCCCTACTGCAGGCTGTGATGGGGGAGTGAGGAGAAGAGGATGGAGCTCTTTCCTGCAGGGCTACAAGGTGGTGTCATGGCCATGATTGTGCAGAGAACCTGCTGCTGCAATGCCCTCAGAGTATTGTTTGGGGGTTGCAGCACCCTCAGAGCAGAAGACACCCCAAGGGGCAAGCACACAGGTGGAGATGAAGCCCCTGACACACACCTCACTGTTTTAACAAATACTCAGAGGATACCTTATCGTTCTCTACAACTACCTGAAAGGAGGTTGTAGAGAGGTGGGGGCTGGTCTCTTCTCCCAAGTAACAAGTGATAGGACAAGAGGAAACTAACTCAAGTTAAGCCAGAGGAGGTTTAGACTAGGTATTAGGAAACATTTTTTTACTGAAAGGGTTATCAAACATTGGAAAAGGCTGCCCAAGGAAGTGGTGGAATTGCCACCCCTTAAGGACATGGTTTAGTTATGGCAGTGTTAGGTTGATAGTTGGACTTAGTGATCTGAAATATCCTTTCCAACCTAGACAATTATTCTATGTTGACAATATTGGGAAGGAGGAGAACATGCCTCCTCAACTCTGAAAAAGGGCTGGAAAACCTCAAAGGTTTTGTGTGCTGCTCTGCAGCCTGCCACCCTAACAACCCACAACTACTACTAAAAATAATAATGGTGCCTCTGCTTTTCTCCCTTTTTGAGAAAAACTGTTCAAAAGAGAGGAGCAACTAAAGGAGTCTCTTTCCACTCTTCTTGCTCATTATTGCTAAGGGAGTATCTCAGAGTGCAAGGATGTGGCTGGTTTAAAGCAATTTAGAGGCATACCATGCTGTCCTCCCAGATGCTGTGTTTCTGCCACCTCCCCTCTACAGACACTTCTCTTTGTACAGCCAAGCTGCCGGCTAGATCAGGGGAGCTCATTGCAATGAAACCAATCTTTCTCCAAACAAACTCACAACGTTTTTTTTTCTGCTGGGTCAGCTCATTGGTTAATCTAAACAAAACAACCAGGGTGCCAGGTGTGAGGGAAGGAATGGGAGGGCATAGCCAGGGCTGGCAAAACATCTCTTTTGGCAGTGACGCAGCCCAAAATTTGTCTAAAATTAATCTGGAGCAGTAATGGAAAAGGATGATTTGCGTACTCTGTGCTATTTAAAAGACTCCAAAATATAAAGGTATTTTCTTGAATTTATTTAGTCAGCATTAATTAACACTTAGGTAGAAAGAGGTGTACTCAGAACCTTAGAAGTATGATAAAATCTTGTCACCCTGAAATGCATGAGCATTCTCTTACTGAGATCAGGGAAACTAGGATTTCACCCTTGAAATAAGACCTGTTTTTTTCAGTTTGAACATCTTGCTTCAGTTATTCTGTGTTCCTACTGCTCCTTGACAGCAGGCATAAGCCTAATACTTTTGAGTTTTTTGTTTTCCTGAAGCCTTGTAGAAAGCCAATGTAAAATTTCCTTCACACATACATTTGAGTGCTCCTACTTAATATTTGCTTTGAGAAAGACCTTGTTCTAAGAAAATTAATTGCATGAATATTTGTGGAAAGCAAAACCAGAGCAGATGCAAACATAACTGAAGTGGATTCATTTAAAAAATTTCAGCTATTTGTGTATAACTACTTCAGAGATTTCATCCAGTCTGGCTGTAAAATGAAGCATTTTAGACCTTTGAGAGAAAAAAAAAATGTTGGAACCGATATTTTCATGGACAAACAAGTTTGAACAACCCATTCTTCCTCTGTAATCTCTTCTTGACTAGTTACAGATGGAACAAGACTGGAGGAGAAAGGGAAGATTCTTACCATCCTGTTTTCATAGAATTGTGGAAATTAGAATTAAAATAAAAATCCAACAGTCTCCTTCTGTCTCGTCTTCTGCTAGTTCATGATGATTTTCCAGTGCATATTTGCCATTGGCTTTGTTCAGACTGGTCCTGCCAGTTTGTGATGAAAGAGAGGAAAAAGAGCCATCTCTTGAAAAATGTGAACTTTCCACACGACAGGAAGCTGCTCACTTCACAAAGCTGTCGCTACCACCCAGAGGTGCCTTGGGAAGAGTGAAAACATCAGCTGGAGAGAGATGGAACAGGTTGGAAAAAAAGCAGCATTTGGCTGAAATATCAAAAGGGTGTCTGTACTTGTCTAAAACTTTCAACTGTGAAATTTTAATCTAACTTTCTCCTGAAAATCATGAAATGAATCTAAAGTAGTCATTTGGGTTCTCTTTGCAAATATTTCCCTGAATATGCCTCTGTCTATCTCTGTAAGTGCAAGTGACAACTAGCTTAAATCAAAGATCCAATTCGGGAATGAGATCAATCCCTGTTTTCATGAAGCCTTTTTCTTAAACAGGGTACCACGGTAAAGCAATATCTCCACTCTGGAACAACCACAACTAAGACCTGATTCAACCCAAATCTCACAATAGGTCTGGGCCCTGTAGTGCTCAAGGGATGTTGGGACATACAAAACCCCATCTGTGAGACAGAAAGATGATTAGTATCTGTTTCAGGTTAGTTCCAGTTCAAGCTCAGCTGTGGATGGAGTTTCTCCTGTTTAGTTCTGGTTAAACCCAAGAAAACTTTCAGAAAGCAGTTTCAGTTCAATAGAAGAAAAAAAAAAAAAATTCCTGAATGATTTTGACCAAATTCAGTTCCACTTTCTGTGTTAAGAGAATCTGAAAGGGATCTGATCTCCAACTGGGATCATAAACACATGCTAAAATAAAGAGCTTTACTTCTTTCATTTATCATTCCGTTCATTCAGAACAGAATGGGAGCTACACCTGCCCTTGCACAGTTTTACTGGTGCTCGTACTTTGTATAATATATGCCTGCCATCCTGACAGAGATCTAGTCCAGAAAACAATCCATGACCATTATGGATGTGAATTACGTTCCTTTTAAATAACAAGAAGAGACTGGAGAAAATCTGAAGTACTTTAAGAGAAGACCAAGAGATGCTTTCCAATGGAAGGGATGTTATTCTCCTAATAAGGAAAAGTCACATTGTACAATAACTGTGTAATCTCATCTTCTCAGTAAAATCTATAAAGAATAGACTGTCACAGCTTTTCTTACTACTTATATATTATGGTGATGTGCGTCAGTAGGTATTAATTTAGTAAGCTGCTACTTTTGTGCAAAAATGGATAGGTATGGATAGAGCGTAAACTGCCTTGGAGTGATGTTGTTGGAGCTGTTTTGCCCTCAGTCAGGCCATGTTGCAGTGCTCAGATGCAGCATTCCATTAAAACAAGAACAAGTTTTACAGGCATTATTAATAAAACATTTCTGCTTAATTTCCATGGAAAGCACAAAATCAACATTTTTCAGTTTTTTGTTGAAAACTCTTGGCCCAATCACCTCCAGAACTTGTTTTTAGAACTTCAAATGGAGGAGAAGTTATGAAGGAGGGAAATGTTGAGAGGGGTATGGACACACTGCCTAAATATGGCATCCCTGCAGCCTCTCCCATGCATAGCCACCTCTTATACGTGGACATGTGCTTTGCTCACGGAAAGCCAAGTGGAGCCTGTGCATTCAGCACCCATCATTTGCCTACCTTACCTTCTTCTCCTTCAGACACATAACCAGATCCATTGTCAAACCCAAGGGATAAAACTCTTTTCCATAGTCAGAGAGGAAATGCTGAGACAGAGAAAGCTTGCAATGAACTGGCCTCAACCAGAGAGCCGCAGACTTTTTTAAAAGTAAGTTTTCACAGGTGAAAGGAAATCAATCTGGCTGAGAGCAGCCAAACTGGCATACATACTGAGCAGGAAGAACTTTCTATTTGAATATTTTTTATTTTCCTAATAAGGAAAAGTCAATTGGATGCCAAAAATAGCATATACCTGTGACGTGAATGAGCCACTGTTCTCATCTTGCTGAGAACTCATTGGACTCTGCCTGCTTCAGAGGGCTTTATAATACCAGGTAACACTATAGCCTAACATTTTGCACATCACGTCTGTACAAGAAAAGGGACTTTGAGTTCCTGTTAGTGCATATGTCTACCAAATAAAAAATGTGGGGGAGAAATTCTGCTCCTGTTTTACAGTGGTAGGGCTTTAATAATTTTGGCAATCTTGTGCCAAGGGCGTAGAAACCAAAATCCTGCACCTAAGCCTTCTAAAGCTGCATCAGCAAAATTCATTGGACTATTTGCCCAGATTCCACTTCAACAATTAATGAGTTTAAATCTATGTTTCTTCTGAGGTGCTAGTAAGGTGAAGTAATTGAAAGCAATTTAAACCACTAAGCAAAGAAAGCATTATCATGTAGGCACTGAAATCCATCAGTATAAATTATCATCTAAACTCTATCAAGAGTGTAACTGGGAAAAAACTCAGTTATGAAGCAATACCATGAGGTTGTGTCCCCTCATCTTTTCAGGAAAGAAACTGCTTCTTCCAAATTGCACATTAACTCAATTCACCCCTGAGACATGACAATGGGCTTGAAACACTGCAAGGTATCCATGTGCATGCTTGTAGGCTATATGCTCTTGGTTTTATAGGTGGACAAGTAATAAATGGAAGGCTTCCATTCTCCAGACAATATGCAATCTCTCTAAACCTCTGTGAACAGTGGATCTAAAAATCAGTGCCAGCTGAAATAAAATTGTTTTGGTGGGAATGACAGTCCAGGGAAACCTGGACCTTTAACACTGAGGGCTTTTTCAATGGGCTACTGCAGTAGAAGATGGTAAAAACTTCACTTCACCGCTCACTTTAATGGTATTTAAATCTTCTTATATATGAAGGTAAAGGCTTTTGACAGCTATTTATGACCTTTTTAATAGTGGCAGTGCACCTAAAATCATTACTGATTCTGTAATCATGTAGTCCCTACTAACTAATAGCATCAGTATCATTCTCATATTTTAAAGACCAGCTAGAAAGTGATGCTCTGAGAAGTATATTAGTTACTCCATTTACAAGATTCATTATGTTATCTGAAGGGCAAAGCTCTGGATAAAATGGTTTGAAAGGCTTTTTCACCCGCACAGTTAAACATTATGAGTAAGGAATTTTTCCTCTGTAACTGCCTACCCTAATTTGAAGTAAAATCCTAATCAAGCAACTAGGCACATTTTTTTTTATACTTCTCTTCCAGCTCCCATCACACACACATTCCAGGTTTGAAGGGCCTGGAATGACCCCAAATTTGTCCTGTGGTCATGGATCTGACAAGATATTAGGCTGGGATCCAGTTGGATCACTGTAAAATGAAAAATATCAGAACACCAGTAATGTGGGCTCACTGGTGTCTGTGAGCTTTAAGACTTAAACCTAGGCTACAGCATGCCAGTCTCTTAAGAAAACCAAGACACTTCTTCACTACTTGCCAAATACCTCTTTAAAGCAAAAATGGAAAAGATCCATCTTTGCTCAGAAAAACATGGGCAAGTGGATGATATTCATACAATGCATTCAGGCCCCCACAGTGTTTAAAAAATAAGCAACTGATTTAAGTATAAAAATCCAGTTTTCTGGACAGTAAATGCTATTTTTTCCAAAATGGGTATTTTTTTAAATTGTCTGTTCTGTGATCTGCTTCTAGGAGAATCTGGCACAAATGGGCAATTCATGTAAATATACAATCTGGGCTTTTGTAAATGATGGCAACAAGTTTGTTGTGAGGCCAAGATTTTACCTGAGATGCAAAGGAACATTCCGTCTGCGAGCATTTGAGCTAAACAAAATTTGGCTTGTACCTGGGCAATTCATAGAAGGGCTGACTTCTGTAGAGAGATCTGAAAGGAGGCAATTGCAAGTTGCTCTGGGAAAGAAGTTCTGAGCCTAGAGGACAGAGTGCAAAAAGGAGTTGAAATGAAGATTACAAACAATAATAAAAAGAAAGGAGAGACAAAGCTTGGGAGTAGGTGGAGGAGGGATCTATACAAACTGAGCAAAGTGAACTTGCTGAGACTAGGGCAAGAGACATTGCATACAGCTGGGATAGTGACCTCTCCTACTCTACTAAACATGGCAAAGATCTCCACATTTGACAACCACAAGACATTTATGGCAGCCCTTGGAGAGCTGAGAGGTGTGAATGCCCTGAGAGAGGTTCCCGGAAGGAGATGGTGGTGCCTCACGGTGGGCTTCACTGCCTCCTTGCACATTTGAGGATTAGAATTATCCACCTGCACAGAGATACTGCAGGCTATGGCCTTTTACTTTGGCCTTGTATGAAGTGTTCAAAAGCTGCTTTTGACCAAGAAGCCACACTATACCATTGAGCCGTGACCCTGAATTTTACAACCATAACTGAATGAACCACTGCAACTTACTTTTCTAACTTCTAACACAGTCTAAGTGTGGCACCCCTAGAGACAATGACAATGTCTCAAAAGCACCTCAAGCACTGTGCTAGCACAATGAAGGGGTAAAAAGGCACCAAATGTCTGGAACTGTTTCGGACATTATATATACATGTACACACATACACACATAGGGCATTTCATAGAATCCTGGAATGGTTTGGCTTGGAAGTGACTTTTAAAGATCATCTAGTCCAATCCCTGTGCCAAAGTAAGGGACATCTCCCACTAGATCAGGTTGCTCAAAGCCCTTTTCAACCTGTCCTTGAACACTTCCAATGATGGAGCACCCACAACTTCTCTGGACAACTTGTTCCATTGCTTCACCACCCTTATCATAAAAAAAATTATTCTTTATATCCAATCTAAATCTACCCTCTTTCACTTTAAAACCAACCCCCCTTGTCCTGTCACTACAGACCTTGGTAAAAAATCTTTATCAATGTTTCTATAAACACCCCTTTATGTACTGAAAGGTTGCAATAAGGTCTTCCTGGAACCTTCTCTTCTCTAGACTGAAAAACCCCAACTCTCTCAGGCTGCCCTTATATCACAGGTTCTCTATCCCTTTTCCATTTCTGTGGCCCTCCTCTGGACCCACTCCAACAGGTCCATGTCTTTCCTGTGCTGAGAGCTCCAGAGCTGGACACAGTACCCTAGGTGGGGTCTCATGAGAGCACAGTAGAGAGGAAGAATCAAATCCCTCAACCACACTGCTTGTTACAATTGGCTTTCTGGGCTGCAAGCGCACATTGCCAGCTCGTGTTCAATTTTTCATTTACCACTGTCACCAAATCTTTCTCTTCAAGGCAGCTCTCAATTCATCTCTCTCCCAGTCTGCAGTGATACTGAGATTGCCCTCACCTAGGTGCAAGACCTTGCACTTGGCCTTGTTGAACTTCATGAGGTTCATATTGGCCCTCTCTTCAAGCCTGTAAAGGTCCCTCTGGATGGCATCCCTTCCCTCAGGCATGTCAAGTACTTCACTCAGCTTTGTGACATTTGTAAACTTGCTGAGGAAGCACTCAATCCTGCTATCTGTTATTAATGAAGATATTAAATATCTCTTAATATGTACCCTTGGTCATTGAGCCATTGAGTGCAACTCTTTGGACGTGGCCACTCAGTCAATTTCTTATCCATCTAATAGTCCACCCATCAAACCCATATCTCTCCAATAGAGGTAAGAATGTCGTGGGGGCCATTCCAAAGACCTTACAGAAGGCCACGTAGATGACATCTGTAGCTCTTCCCTTGTCTACTGATGCAGTTACACCATCTTAGAAGGCCGCTAGATTAGTCAGGCACAATTTGCCCTTGGTAAAGCCAAGCTGGCTTTCTATAATCAACTCCCTGTCTTCCCTGTTTCAAAATTTATTCCAGGAGGATCTGCTCTATGTTCTTAAAAAAAAAAAATAGTGCAGGGAATGAGCCTTGTGCTGGGAAAACTCTCTGCGTGAACATGGTGTAAATATTTCCTTCCCAAAATTTAAGTCTAGTCCATCCCATAGGGTGCTATAGCATGGTTTTGAATCTCTTGTGTTGGTGGATTAAAGGTAACTGCTGGAATTAGATTGTAATTGTGTCTTGGGATTTCAAAGTATTGTGTCATTAAATAATTAACAGACCAGATAAATTATACTGAGTAAATGCTTTATGTTATTTCGATTTCAGAGGAGTAACAGTAGAGAAGAGTCTGGAAAGCAAGAGCATTTCAGATATTGGTATTTGTCTAATAACTGAGAGGTTTCTTTCTTCCTGAAAAGTGGGGAGGTACAGACAAACTTACCTTTTTGAAAGACTCCATTCTGTTCTCTTTTTGCTAAAAGGCTCCAAAAGTGCAAAAGCAATGAAGGTTTGAAGGGAACATCATCAGATGTTTACATGAGAGACCAGAAATTATAGAGCAAGCTTGAGTACTGTTTTCATTTCAAAAGTGTGATACACTTGACTGTATCTCTCAATCTTTTGACAAGAATTGGGTCAAGAAGAAAATTTATTTCTCAAGGACCTGCTTAGGAAAGTGTTACTCAACAATAACAACAACTACTTAGACACTATATTTATTTTAACAGACAGTGTATGTTGTAATGCTGAACTTCCCAACACCTGGATGGTAAGATGGCCAAAAGACACAATGCTCCTAGGAGGCAGAACAGTGGTATATACTAGTGTTTGCATGATCTGCTTTACAATTCAGCGAATGTATCTTCTATTGAGACCATTGCTGCCCCTCTAGTAAATACCCTCTGTTCCACAGTTGCTAATTGCCCATTGTGGTTCACAGTGAGAAAGTGACTTACTATAGAAACAAAATGGTTTAGGTTGGAACGGACCTTAAAGATCACTGATTTCCAGCCCCCCTGCTCTGGGCAAGGACATCTCTCACTAGACCAGGTTGCTCAATCCAGCCTGGTCTTGAACACTTCCAGAGGTGGGTCATCCATAACTTCTCTGGGCAACCTGTGCCAGCATCTTGCAACCCTCAGAATAATGAATTTCTTTCTAATATCTCATCTAAACCTACCGTCTTTCAGTTTAAAACTGCTACAGCTCACCCTATTGCTACACTCCATGATAGAGTCCCTCCCTGCCGTTCCTGTAGGCCCCCTTTAGGCACTGGAAGGCTGCTATAAGGTCTCTCTGGAGCCTTCTTTTGAGTTGCAGTGGTCATTCTCAAAACCAGGTCTTCTTCTTGCTATTTTCACGGAGGTGGGATTTAGGAGCCCCAGTAGCATTGTATTTTTTGTGACAGCCCCTGCTAAACATGGTTTGGGGGCTGAAGATTACAATAGATAAGAGTAGAATGAGAAAGAGAGAGGAAATAACCCACGAAGAAGACCAAAGAAACCTGAGTTAGGTGTGAGAGAGCACTCAGTGGTGCATCACTCCCAGGGTCACAGTGCAGCGGCTGCCCCTGTGTTGATATGACAGGGGTCCCTCGCATCCGGTTGTGCCCTTGACCTCTTTTCCCTTCATGAACTGAAAGCTAAGCCTGACACAGACTAAACTAAGCAACACTGCAAAAAAAAATAAAAAAAAATCCTGTTCCCTGGTAGAAAAGCTGACTCTTGTACTGTGAGGGCTGCCTTTCCAACCCTTCATTTCAGCCTGGAACCTCGTGTAATCCAAGGGTGTTCAGTTTTCAAGGGAGGAAGGCTTCTTATTTTAAAGGACTGCTTTTATCACGCTTCTGTGTTAAAAAAGTAAACCTGAAAGCAAATAAGCAGAGCCTATTACAAGTAAAATTAAGTAGGTAAAATCACTTCAGTTTTCACTAATGCAAATCACTTGTTCTCCTGGTTAAAGTAGCTTCTGCTAATTTGAAAGCAAGAGCTAACATTCAGCATTGCACAAATACACAAAAATGTGTGAAATCTGCAGGCATCTGATGAAATTAGCACAGACTTCCACGAAACACTGAAAATGACCTTACCAGGAATGTTGTAAGAAGCCTGGGAATGGTGTTTGGGGCAGGACCCAGGCTCAGGCCAGGGCTTGCTGGGAAACAGCTGTGGCCAAGCCTGTCGGCTGCTCACCCCTGCACTACACTGTGCCTGGGGATGCAGCCCCCTGGCTACTGTGTCCCCACACTGAAGAGGTGGCCAGCCCCACCTCTGCCTCTTCCAGCCCATCAGAAGGTGGTACAGAACACCTCAGAAAAATTGCAAAGCAAGATACCGCCAATTTCAACTGTAATTCTTTTCCTCATTTAGTCTATGTTGATGTCCCATCTAAAGTATTTCCAAGACAAAATAAATTTAAAAATAAAAGGTCAGCATAAAAAGTCAGCACTGTTCTGCTCCCATTTACTTGATTTGTCTTCAGACTACTTTTGTCCCTGTTGCTACAGAGTCAGGCTGGGGTTTCTCTTTGTCGGTTGTTAAGTTCTGAGCTGCCTCGATGGGCTCTAACCTCAGTCATTAATATCAATTACCATAAGGACAGCTGCCTTGTTCTCCTTGTCAGAATTTCAGCATGGAGGGTAATAGATGGCTTTGGGCTGGCTGCCTGCCAAGAGGGCTCCATTGTTTTCATCTGTGATACACGAGGAAGAAAATAATGGGGTTAAATGAATTTGATTAGACCAAGCTCAGCCTAGCGTAGCATTCAGGCTCTAATTTTGCTCTTCTACGGTATAATTTTACATCCCTGAAATCAGCACAGGTTTATCCATTGATTTAAGGCTTATTTAAAAATTCAGTGAGTCCATTTAAGCTTTATAACCTCCATCTAGACTCTCAGTGCTGGACATGTCGAGTTTGTTTATATTATATATATTCTAGTTTTGTTAACAAATACCAAATAGGTTTTGAAAGAAAAAGATGGAGATCTATTATTTCCAGACAGTGACATTCTTGCAGCTGGGCAAAGCAGTAAGTATTTAATACGGAAATTCTTCCTCCTGACACACACCACTTGCCTTTTTTTTTTCTTTTCTTTTTCTTCTCATCCACAGTGTAGGATCCTCTGCCAGTTCTGCACTTGTACCTGCCATGGAAGCCCCACACACCAGCACAGCCAAAGCCTACAAAAGAATTGAGTAAAGAATAGTAAAGAATGGCTTACACAGCTCTTTGTCACAGTGTGCACCAAACAAGACAATTTTGCTGAGAGAAAAGGAGGAAAAAAGTGACAGCTTAATATATCTTAATATATGTACTGTTAAAGTTAATGGGAAAAATCCAAATGGCCTTAATTGTTGTTGTATGGGGCTCCAGTCTTTTATCACACTGAGTTTTATTTCTAAGAGCTGTATCCTTGCTTGGTGTCAGTTGGCAGAACTCCATCTGGAGCTCCACCAGTCTATCCTTTTGAACGCCTAGCCCATGTGAAGTGCTAGCTTTATTTCAACATTGAATGAACTGATTAAAGAAGAAAATCATTATAGAAAATGCTCAGAGAGACCATGAGGTTGAATCTGGCTCTGTTGCAGAAACTCCATAACAGCATTGTAAAAAGATATATTAATGTTTAAATGTGCTGGCAGGAAAAAAAGGGGGCTGTGGCATAGTAAATAAAAACTATTTTGAGCATTTGCAGAACCTCAATGAGGCCAACCTAGAGCAGTTTACATTTTCAGATGTAAAGATAGCTATTTTTCAATTTAGATAATTACTGTAACAAAATGCACATGATTCCACAACGACAGACAGGACTTCTTTAACAAAAAGAAATTGCTATTTTATATTAATGCTAGAAAACTGTCAGGGTGAAAGTTTACAAGGAATTTTTCTGCCCCTAGATTTGAAGAAGACTCTGTGGTCTTTCTTACTGGAAAGGTGAACACCAAAGATACTGTGATACAACAGTAGTGAGGTCTGTATCAATACACTGCTAAATTAAGTAACAAATCTGGCCATTAGACCACAAAAACTCACTGGGAAGACCTGCTCCATGGAGAATGACCCCATAAGACCTCATTCAGCTGGGCCAAGCTTGTCTACTTGAAGATGACTCCACTAGATTGATTGCTGGTTTATTGTGTGTTGGGTTTTTTTTTAAGAAGCAAAGGTGTGCAAAGGAAAATACTTACTAATTCAGTAAATTAGCAATATTTACAGTCATGTTTACCATATTATCTCAAACAAGGCACTATGGTAGCAAAGGGAAGTATATATACAAGCTTTTGGAGGTTTCAGCTCTCAGCTATGCCCTTGTATCAAGGACTAGGTTTTATTAGGTGTGTAGAATCAGCCTGCCACAATGAGCTTCATCAAATCCTTACCAGAACTTTTAGGCCAAGCAGAAATAAATGAGCATGCTTTCCTACCTGTTAGGACCTGTACCACTGTGTATTCACAGCAACACTGGACTAGTTCAACTTCTGAGCACATATCAGAGACTGTACAAAGTGGGGGGAAAAAAACAAGAGTTCTTTTCCCTGCCACTGAGAAATAACCAGAAATGGAGAGATCTGACATGAATCTAAAGTTTCCTGACATCTTCCTTCCTGCTACCCAGACTGTCAGTGTTATAACAAATACTTTGGTATGTTAAATTAGGGTAATAAGTTTTTTATATCTTCCAGTGAGTGCTGTGGATGGATTTGTAACTACCTCTACCAGCTGAAGGACATTTAGGAGCAGATGTTTAAGCACAAATTTCTCTGTAATGTAAGACCTCACCCAGCTGTTAAACCTATTCATGCTGAAAAAACCACTGTGAGGTATCTGAGGATCTTCTGGAATTATGGTTGCTATAAATTGAGAGTAGTAAAGATAGTTGGCTACGTTTGAATAAGGGGAATGGCACTTGCCCTTCTTATACACCATGGAATTTGTAATAAGAGACATTCTGCCATCTTCATTTTATCCCATAAATGTAGAGGCTCATGTATAAAAACAACTGAGTGTTTAAAAATAGTGGATCTGAAGGACGTAAGGCAGAGGGAAGATTTGTGGCTGCCCCTATAGCTTCCTGTTCATGTAGCATGAAAGAATATAAAATGTCAAAACAGAATGGAGAAAAGAAAAGTCATGGGGAGGGCCTTCTTTTCTGTCTCAGGAGTGGATTTACCCTCCCAACAGCAGGGACTGGCCCTGGGCTCTCTGTGTATTTTGTGGAGAAGCTTGAGGTAAAAAAACCCATGGAGCTGCAAACGTGGCAAACCCTCCTGGAAAGTAAACACCACACAGATAAAAACAGGTCCATTGAGTATTTCCAGAGGAAGAAAAAGATCAGTTATCTGAAGGAAAGCAAGTTCTGACTCAATTTATTTCTGCTTCTGGAAACAAAATGAAGGTTTCTCACTAAGCAGCTCAGCAAGCTGCAAAACATCAGCGACTTCAAAGAATCAAGGGTCTGCTACTGGTTTGCTGTGTTCAACAGGAGTGCTTGGTCTGCTCCAAGGAATGGTTTGGGGCAGAGCCCACCAACCCCCTTAAACCTCTACTTTCCTAACTCCCTCCTAATCTTCCCTGGGTTGTTTGCAGCCACAGCAGCAGAAAAAAAGGGCTGCTAGAGAGCTGCCTATGCCTTCTGGATTAGTCAGCCTGTTTGAGCAAGTGACAGCCACGTTAGCCTTTATAGCCCCCACGGAGACATGCTGACCTCTGTTAGCTGCCTGTGGCACCAAGCTGCTCTTTGCCAGCTCCTTGCTCTTTGCTGTGTGTTGGAAGGTCCTTGCTGGGGACTCCCCCATGCTCCTGGTGCAATGCAGACATTGAATTGCAGATGAGGTGCCACTGTTTCTCCTGTGGGTGCTAGGGTGCAGAGTGGAAGCACAGAGGTCCTGTGTGAGTTTCCATGTGGCAAGAGGTTACAGTAATGGATCCCTGGTGGGAGATGTGTGAAATTGTAGTAAAGGCCTGGGAAGCTTGGTAAACGCAGCTCCAAGGAAGGATGAGGTTGCTGAGGAGTTGCCCTGACAGAGGTGAGAGGGAGTAGAGGAGAAAGACACTTGGTACTACAGAGCTGTCTGTCCTCTGCTGTCACCTTACAGTGGGATGAGAGATGCTCTGAGTGGAGTTCCCATGGGTCTTCCAGCCATGCACTGCAGGGGCACTGAAAGCTGTTGGCCTGACCATCATCCATCCTGCAATATGTTCATTTAAGGGCTCAACCTGTTGATCTGTGATTTGCTATCAAAATTAATTTGGTCTCACACCTTAGCTTGCTGTTCCTTCTTAATGCACAAAGAAGTCTTCAGCCTGACCTTGCAGGTGCTGCGCAGTGGCAGTGGGTGCTTCATGTCCTGGTAACGTGAGTGAATCAGTGGGGCTGGAAAGCACCCTCNAGGGAGGATCAGAAAGTGGCTTTACACCTTGCTTCACAGCCTTGTCCTCTGTGCTCCACTGCCCTGGTGCTGGAGAGCTGCAAGCAAGGCTCTGGCACAGGCAAGTACCTTACCCGTCTGCTGGTGGTGCCACGCTGGGAAAGCTTTTTAGGAGAAACAACCTGCAGCCCTTCCTTGAGTTTTTGGAAGCTGTTCAACATTATTTTCACATTGCCAGGAAAACACATGGCCCAAACTTACGAGCTTAATAATCACTTTAGCCCTCAACAGCAACTGATAGTGGCTTATCTCCTCAGGCTTGTCTACATTGCCTACTAAATGATAATCCTAATTACAGCCCTAATTATATTTCTGCCCAGAATATTTGTAGATAACCTTAACTCTTGATCTGTTTAGTCTAGTTTTCCAGGTGGCAACAGATTTAAAAACAGGTTTTTAAACAAGATATGACTATTACATTTCTAATAATAGGAGAGTGTGATCTCAACATTGCCTGTTATTTACTGGCACGTGGTACAGTCGGTTGACAGTGGTGGTTGTGAACACAAGCTCATAAGTACAAGGTCAGTTTTTAGTTAGTATCTCTGTGCGTTGCCTGATTTAACTCTTTGCATTGTGAATTGGATCTGAATTTTTTATGCTCTGATGAAATATCGGTATTTCAAATACTTCCAGTGTTTCAGATACTTAAGATACGGAGCAGACATCTTGTGTGCCAGATACTGGTTTGAAACTCACCTCTCAAGAAACCACTCGCTCCGTACCTTTTTCGTCCCAGCTCTTTATCTCTTACAGGAGTATCTGAGGCAGAGCCACACTGTGATAGGTTCAGGCCTCTCTCTCCAGAGGTTCCCTGGAGGACAGTATTTGTGTCCAAGGTCACAATGAGAATTGTAAAAATAATTTGAGGTCTGAAGAAAATGCCTTACAGGGGATGCCTTGAAGAGCTAGGTCTCCTTATAAAAACCCAGGCTTAGCTGTGACCCAGTTACTGGAGAATTACCATAATAGGTACTGCTGTCTCTTGAGAAGGCAAAGCATCATATGAAAGAAAGGGTTTTCTCAGGTCTGGTTGAGAACCCAGACCAATGTAGAGGTGCACAAATCAGAGGCCTTCAGATGAGACAAGGCCAAAATTTGAACAGAGAAATATGGTTAATCAGTGGAGCCAGCTATGGAAAGAAGCGATAGCTTTGCTATCTCTGGATATCATTCTGAAAGAAAAGCTTTCAGCCAGACTCAAGTATTGCATCCAAGTATGGATGATGGGGTGCATCACTATGGGCTATTTCATAAAAGGTTTCAGGTTTCCTCTGAGATTTTAGACTCTCAGAATCTATTAACTGGGCCCATCCTGCTCATATGGTACTACCTAGGACTGAATAAACTCCACTTCTGTCAGTACTAAAGGAAAGGTGTCCTTGAAGCTGGTACACTCTTTCTCCATATGATGAAGAGCAGCATGTTAGTAATTATCAATGGCATTTTTTCTTTCTTTAAAAGGCATAGCATAAATTACTGTGCCACTCTTTTTTTTTTTTTTCCATTTCCTACCACAGAACACCGCAACGTTGTACAAAACTGATCAGCTTATACTGGCTCCCGAAAAGGGCAATAATGAATTTGGTTTGTGCTATGTTTCTGGCCCTAAGCATTCCTATGAGCCTTCTTCTTACCCTGTACTCTGTTAACAAACTGCTTCAAGGTCTGTTCCAGACACACTGTGCTGTTGGGATCTGGATGAATTGCCTTTAAGGGTGACAAGTGCAGAGATGTGCTAGGGACTACCTTTGCTCAGTCCTTCACGCTAAGGCAGCTCTTGAATATAGGTTGTCTCAAATTATTGGCAATGAAATCACAGACGCACGACTCCCTCAAACATTGAAACATACCTGTGCATTTGCTCACTTTCAGCTTCTATTTGTAATGCATATTGCACTGCACTCAAACAGAAGGGCATTCTTCCCACTTCATCCCACATGAAGTTTGTTATCTGGCCCTAGCTTGATATTCAGATCATTAAACGGCTCTCCCACAAAAAAACTTCAGGAATTCTAGTCTAAAATCTTTTAGCGTGAACCACTTAAGCATCAGTCCAGATGCTGAAAGAAGTGCTTTCAGCTACCTCTGCTGGGTCCATGCCTCAGGGAACCTGTAGCCTTTCAAACTTGTCCCAGTACTGGTGACTCAGCCAGGCTAATGCGGACTCACTTGTTTGATTGTGCTTAATTCCTCCCAATGTACTGACTTACTATGGGTTATTTTGGGTTCAGGAAGAAGAATTTGTCAAGGCATTTGAAATTTTCCTGACAGTCACTGAGTGCTCACTTAATCATCATTTGTCATCATCATCATCATCTGTAAGCTATTACTACTGCACACTAGTCCTTAAAACCATGGAAAACTCGCTGGCTTTAGTAAAAGTTTTTTGTGCGCAGAAACTGATTAGCAGATCAAATAAAAGATTTGTGGATCTAACCAATAAGAGTGACACAATGTCCAGCTTTAAGGCCTCAGCTTCAAAGTGTAATCCATAGCCTGGTGTGAGACACATAGACCCTATGTAGCGCTCAGAAGAGCTGATCAAACACAGAATCAGTCACAGAATCAAAAAAATGATGAATGAAACCTGGAAAAGGATCCAAAATAGCCAAACTCTAAGCAGAGTGTTCATTAAGGTTGATAAACAGTAGCCCAGAGATAGATAATAACGAAAGGCCAGTGGCAAGGATTCATCTCAGAATTATTTCTCATTGACCAGAACACGGGAGTGATCTTGGACTCAGGACTCTTTCCTCCAGAGTGCCAGACCCACTGTCCCTTCTTGTGCTCTCTCTCTTCATTTTGATATTTATTTCATATTTTGCATTGTTTCCGGGGGAGTGAACGGGAGTGCAACTCCATGAGTGAACATGGGTGATCCTCTACTCAGGAGAGGCAGGATGGGCTATGTCAGTGCAGGATGGTGCTGGGTTCTACTCCCTAGCTGTGCAGAAATGCACTGACCAACAGCTTCCTCAGTGCCAGGCTGCATGTCCAAGTTGCATGGGATTGAGGAGTACCAGGCACATACCATAGCAGCTGAGGGACAGGCAAGCTTCAAACCCACTTGCAGGTCAGTGGTAACCATGGTACCTAGCAGTCACAGCATCCCCTGTAGGAATGAAACCAAAGTCTCCCTTGCTGGGCCACTTCTACCTATAGCTAAAGATCTGGATTTCACATCAGCCTCTGCATTGTCTCTCCGCTCAGCTGTTTATCAGGTAATGTTACCTCAGCAGTAATAGCTGCCCTTAAGCCCCTCAAGACCTCCTTCAATCTGTGGGCTGAAAGCCACATGTTGGGCTTTTTACTCCCAGAAAAAATTGAAAACTGCTGCCAGTAGTGCGGTAAGGAACACCAGCATGACACCAACTGAAGACCCAGAGGTGTCTGCCATTGGCACTCCTACTGCACTTAACCTGTTAACATGAAACAGCTATGATCTTAGAGGACTCATTAGATAAGGCCCTCAAGGAGACGTGTCAAGACAATTCTTGTTTTCTGCCCCTTGCCTGAATTCAGACACAAAGTACTCCAGATGTGATCTTACAAGGTGCCAAACAAAAGGGAACAGTCACTTTCCTGAACTGGTTTGGCTACAGTCTTGCTGAGGCAGTCCAGAAGGTGGATAGCCTTTTTTGCAGCAAGGGCATGTTACCCTTGTTGCCCACCAGATCCTTTTGTGCTAAGCTGTTTGGCAGACAAGGCTGTCCTGCTTCCATCCCAGATGCAAGACTTCCTCTTATTGAATTTTATGAGGTTCCTGTTATGCTGTTTCTCCAGCCTGTCCAGGTTCCTGTGAATGGTGGCCCTGCCTTTGAATGTATTGATTGCATTGACTGCATCCCCCAATACTGATCGCATCCCCTAATACTGACCACATCCCCCAAATTGGTGTCATCCACAAAATTGTTGATAACGCACTCTGGCCCATCATCCAGATTGTTAAGGAAGATATAAAGAAACTTTACTGGCCGCAGTACCAACCCTTTAGCAATCCCAGTAGTTACTGAGTGCAAGCTGGCTTTTGTACCACTGACCACAAGATCTCAAAACAGCAGCTCCTGCAGAAGTGAAAGTTTTTATGTCTGGAAAGTTTTATTGCCCAAAACTGAGGCGGCTGTGGCACGTCAGGGGATGAAGAAGGTGCAGATATGAGCCAACCTCCTCTCAAGCCTCACACTACACTCCCAGACCATACTTATAGATTTTTATGAAGCTGGAAGAGACAAATTCTTAGCTGGTATCAATCAGAATAGCTTACTGGGGTGATGCTGAAGAGGTACAGATAACCCTGGATCTTCCACTCCTCCCAGCAGAGGGTTTATACTAGTAAATAGCATTGCTGTAGTCTGATCTTGGCAGGATAAGCCCCAGTGAGTTTAATTTTTAAAAACCTCTACTGTCTTTTTTTAGGAAAGAAAAAAAGAAGCATGCTGTTTCAAAGATGACTTTTACTGTAGAGTTGCATTCTCCATTTCTCTGTCTTTCATTTTCTTTCCAATGTTTGGTATCTCCATTAACACATTAGGTGCAGGTCTGACAGACAGCTGCTATTCTTGGTCCTGTCGACACATTTCACTGTAGTAAAATGACAGTCACAGCTGTGACTCATTACAGGAAAATGGCCTAAATATAAAATAAAGGCTTGGCCAAAAAAGTCACAAGAGTTAAAAAGAGACAGAGAGTAATAGCATGACTGGGAACAGGCCTAGGCTTGGTGAAGCAGATGAGAGAGGCTGCTGTTGCTTTCCCCACCTTCCAAATAAGTATAGAGTAAGACTTTCCGAGAAAAGGTTTCCCTTCAAGGAGAGAGTGTCTCAGCCCTCGCCAAGTGCCTTTGAGCACCTGTGGACTTGGTTCCTGGATGTGCTGAATTATGGCAGAAAAACAATAAAGTGACTATGTGCACCCACAATTTTAATTTCTTTTTATGGGAAGTTAGTCACGCTTTACAGTAGGTTGTATTCATTAATAGATTAAGAAATGATTCTTACACCTATTAATAAATGACTGGTTTTGTGGAGTCCAACAGTTTCTGAATCACTTATCAGAAGAACTTGCAAACAGCTTTAACACTTTCTCTCCGTTTCAGTAAAACTGCTTTTAAAAGTCATACTGTTCATGTCTGCAACATTGTTTGTAAATTGTATTATAGTCATGTCTAAAATATTTTACAACCTGGTGGCAACAAGTGGTTTCATGTGCAGTCCTCACCATCATGGGTCCTTGCCTTCTATAGCCATTCCTGCTAATGACTCACTGGTAAGCATTGTCTGATGAGCCATTTAATTTTCTCTACCCCCATGGCCCCATATCAGCAATCTGAGCTGTGCACATAACACCCTGAAGAAATAAATCTTAAAATCTCGGTCTGTGAGCAAAAATAGTGTTCTTTCTGACGGCATTGCAGAGATCTTTTATATGGTGGACCTACTAGTCTTACATTCTTCACCTGTAACTCAAAGCTAAATAGAAAATTAGTTCTCCCATTCACCATGTGTCACAGAGATTTTGCATACCATGAACAGGTTGCTGTGAATATGGCATGGGAGGAAGCTGGATGTAAGCTTGTTAAGGAGCTGCACTTCAGCTCTGCTTCTTCTGCCCACACACTAGACCTTTGGAATAGCTATGGATTCTCCACAGTGCCTTTGGCCAGCATCAGATGGAGGAGAAGAAACAAGGGTGAGGGTTTCCAAGGTAGAGCTGAAGAGGAGCATGGAAGGAAACAGAGCTTGGAGAAGTCACCTAGGCCATCCAGCCTGCTACCCACCATTACCACCAACACCATGCCAAACCAGCAGCTCTTGTCTTTGCCAGCAAACATTGGCCTTAGACATTACCCAAAACCTTCCAGTTGAAATGTCCTATAGTTCAACTGCAGAACTATTGGGCACTATCCATGTGATCTCCTAATTTAAGAAAGAGGAGACAGGTCAAGGTGCAGCACATGCGGGGGAATTAGTAGATTCCTGGTCCCTACTGAGGCAGGTGTCACACGCATGGGGCATGCTTGGTCTGCTTCTCCAGGGACAAGCTAAAGTGCAAGGTGCACGAAAAGGGTAATCAAAACTGTTGCTCAGCAGGGTGAAAGCTGAGGCTGTACTTGTTTCAGTACGCTGCTCCTCTGCTGTATTAACAGCATGTCCTTGGAGTGGCCAAGGTCGTATCTTTGTCCCACTGTTTCATCTCTGACCAAACTTATGACAATGAAGAGATGCAAAGGACGGCAGCTTCAGAGAGCCCTGAACTCTGAGGATCCATTTAGAGCTAGACTTTAGAGCAGCGTGTGACCTGACATTTATGGGAGCACAAGCCTCCTTGCCTGTGTAGCCTCTTCCAACACAAGGTTCCTGTTGTGCTGATCAGGAACAAGGAGGGGAGTGAGTGCTGCAAGATCAGACCCCGCAACTCAAAAGTGTACTCTCCATTTTACATAGAGCCTCATTGTGGGAAATCAGTACCAAAGAGCAAAAAATCAGTGTCTTACGCTTTGTAAGAGATGTGAATAGCCTGCTTTATGTAGCTTTCTGCAGCAGTGTGGGAACTGCTCTGTCTCCCCTGTTCTCTACTGTGGATCTTGTCTTTGCAGCAAAGGAGTACAAAGCAGCAGAATAGCTAATACTTCTTCCACTCTTCTATAATAGTTAACATTTTTAGAGTCACCTCATTAACTAGTGTAACAACCTATACCCTAATCCCTGTGGGAAGTGTCACCTCCTGGTCAAACTTCCTGGTTGGGAAGGTGGGAAGAAAAATGAAGGTTTTGTCCACATCCAGATCCTGTGGAAAATGTATGGAAGCTGCTTAGCAGATTAAGTTGCTCTCATCTGCCTTGCTTTGAGCAGAGGGGTTATCCTAGATGATCTCTGGAGGTCCCTTCCAAGTTCAAAGATTCTGTCATTCTGTGATCTGGAAAAGTCTGACAAACACTTGGGAAACAGGTGAAAATGGAAGATTTCCTCCATGCTGGTTTCATGACTCTATCCCTTAGTTTTCTTTTGTTTTTATTCAAAATAAAATGAGGTGAAATATTTGGTGTCTGGTTGAGCTCAATGTTCTTTTCAACAAGGAAATGAAATATTTCAGTTTTTCATTTTGGCAAGAAAACCCCCAAAATATTGGTTTTGGCTTTAGCTGTGTTCTGCCACTGAAATGCAAAATCAATTATTTGCATAGCCCTAAGTGTAAGGTAAATCTCATCAATCTCTGTAAAGAGACTTAACAACCAGATCTATTCAATGAAAGGATACATTTACTGGCAGAGATGTGATATATTAAGACTGTTTTCCAACAGTTAAGAGTCCTCAAATTCTGCAAAGCCCACGAAAACCAGCACTGGAGGGCAAAGGAGCTCATGTGCTTTAATCTCCTAATAGAAACTACAAATATAACCTCTGGAACTAAATATCACCCTTTGAATGTTTTCTTCTCGAGCCCATGTCTGCTGCAGAGAGGGAAGGAAATAGAAATGCTCAGTAGCAAATGGTATGCCCGTCACAATCGTTTAGTGTTTCTTCCTTGTGTTTACTTAAACAGTTTACAGTATGACTTAAAAGAAGCTATTACCTCTTAGCCATAGCAGAAATAGTTGTCCTGAAAGGCTACGTTCTTTGCAAAAGCAAAAGAGGTTTTTAGAATAGGCTGAGGAAAAATGTGAGCGATCTTATGGACATTTTAATGAAAAAAAAGTCCTTTTGTACTTTGACATTTTTATTTAATTTGTACTTAGCTTGTCAGTCAGGTGTTATAGTATTGTTTAGAATGACTGGTGACTTTTGACGGTGAAGTGCTTATAGGTGCAGAAGGTAAGCAGTGCGTGCAGCCCCTCTTCATTTTTTAAGTTTTTTCTTGGCCAGAAAAGCACCGAATGCCTAAGTGATCCTTGAGCTTCCTTACAGAGTGAGCAAAGCGCATAACTCTTTCCATCACAGGTGGTGAAAGACATCCTGGATCAGCTTGAGGAGGTTCAAATCATCACTTCCCACTGCCTGGGAAAGGGCTCTATTCACCAGGTTATCTGCTACTCTTAGTGTAGGCACTGAGAGTGAAACCAAGGGGTGTCTAGGAAACTCAGGCATTTCCAGCCCACATGATTTGTTGGATCAATCCTTTAGTGCCTTCTGAATGACACATATCTGAAGTTCTCAGATGAGTAGCAAATGAAGCATATTTTAGCACAGTACTGCAAAAATGTCAGTGACACTTGATAAGATCATCTGTCAAGCAAAAAGAAAAATCAGCAATAGCTGCTGAGAACAAAATGCTCTTTTACATCTACAAAAACCCAAATGCCTCTGCTGTATCTCATCAAAGCTAATTCTCCTTGGGTTTAAAGTGTTAAAAAAATTCTAAGACTTTAGCTCACAAAGAAATGATTAATTTTCTTTTTAATAAGCAGTTATGGCATTAGTCATCTCTTCTGATTCACAATGAAAGCTACGGGGCACGGTGGGATGTATTTACCCAGAGAGGTGTTGAATTTCGTCTGACATGTAGACTTTTTAAAGTATTATTACCTGAAGTTTTATGTGTGAAGGAAGAAAGGCTTTGAAACTGGAAATGGTTGAGTACAGAGAAACAAATGGTGTGTTGGAAAAAAAAAAAAAAAAACACCTTCAGAAAGTCCTACATCTTCTTACGTCAAAGATCTCTTGTGTTTTGTTCTGCACCCTTGTACCCCCTTTAAAACTCTCAGAAATGACAGCTCTGGCCCTCTTTCTCTTGGTGGGAGCTTCCTGGGAGATGTGTCTGTCTCAACTGTGGCCCGAGCAGGATGTGATCCTTGTTTTTCTGTGCTTTCTCCACCAGCTGCAAAAGATTGCACAGCATTTTCCTTCCTGGCTGTGCCAGGAGTCCAGTTTTGGCAGTGCGGATGAGATTGCCTTATTCAAATACCTCCCAGCCAGGTACACAGCTCCTAAAAAAACAGGCTTAAAGACTTTATGAAGGTGTACATGTTCCCCTTCTTTTGGGCATGTCATAACCACCAGGCTCAGTATCTCCATCAGGATATTTGAAGAGGGATAGACTACTGGGTGTCTGGGACATGTTGTGACAAGGATTTGTAGCAGACCAATGCTTATACGCTCTCTGTTGTCTTCTTGATGGGTTGGGGGCAGTTTATAAACCTGAAATTTATCTCAAACTTTTATCTCAATTCTTTATATGCATGTTTTGCAAAGGTGGTGGGTACCAGTGTTGTCCCTTTAGATACAGCTCTGAAGTTAAACTGGCCTTTTCCATGTATTTGCAGATTCTAGAAGGGTCTGAAGAGAAATTGAAAATTACTTCTAATTGTATATAGTAAGGAAAAGAAGCTAAAAAAATTTACTCATAATAATTAATTGCCTGAAGGAAAAGAAACCTGATGGAAAAGAGGTAAGTTCTGAAAGCATAAACTGTGTTGCAATGGGATGGATACAGAAATCTGAAAATGGAGACTGACTCTCCTGCTTCTCCTCAGCTTCCTCACCAGTTAAAGGAGTCGGAACAGTTAGTTCAGCCACGGTGAAAAGGTGACTCAAACACAAGCAGTTGCTCTCACCGTCTTGCCTCCTTCAAGCAGTCACTTTAGAGCAGTGGGGTGGGGTGATGTGTCCCATTTCCTCTGTGTGTTGCCATGCTTTGATCAATGTTTTAAGGGTTGTTTTGTTTGTTTGTTTTAATTGTTCCCATTAAAGGAGAGCGGTACCCACTGAATTTAAATAATCTAAACCCCATGTGTCAGAGCTCAAATTAAGAAAGAGGCTGGACTAAACTACAGCTAATATGTAAATTCCTGAATTAAACAAGTGAGAAAATGATCTTTGAAATATTATACAGCTGTATAATGCCTCAAACATTTAAGGTTTAGACTTTTGTTTTTACTCTTGCACTGTGACTCCTACATGGACTCACCTTTTCTTTTCTTTTTTTTTTTTTAATCATTATTTCTCCTGCTCTCTTACCTGTGTTAGGTTTTTTTAAAGGTTACTTTGCATTATTATCAAGCTTCAGACATTTTAGCTGGTTAATCAATTAAAAAGTCTGTACCTGAAATTTCAAAGTATCTCAAATGCTTGCAAAGTTTAATGCTTATAAAAGTGAAAAAGCGACAGCATTGGCCTGACTCATACCCTGTAGGAGTAGGTGCTAGCATAAACCTCCCCACATATATCTGCTGGTTCATCTCAGCCCTTTTAAAAAGCTGCAGTCTGTATTAACTCATTACAGTGCAGTAATAACAAGCATCGATAAGAGACTTTTTCCTTTCCTGGGTGAAAAAAACTCAATTGTACTGTCAGCAGTTTATATTATTGCACACAATTAGACTGCTTAAGCCAAAATATGATGGGGTTTCTGTTAAAAAAAAGATACTGTATGTGCTAGTAAATATATAACTCATCAACCTCTTGTCTGATTTGGGGTGGATGTTGTATTTGCGTCCCAGCCTCCTTAGTCTCTGTTGTGCCCTACAGAAACAGCTTGACCTATGGCAGAAGCTCCTTTTCAAAAATCAGATAAAAAAAAAAAAATTCTACCCAAACCCAACACAGATATGGGAAATATACCCATATAAGAAGTGCTTTGTCATGTCTTTACTTTACACGATGCTGCAGGAATGTAAGGAGAGATGATGCTTTGTTGCTATCACTCCCTATTCAGAAGGTGCTGGGTGCCAGGAACAGGCCAGGAGGTCAGTCATGCTATTTGGCTTGGACCTGTATCATGCCTCTTGCTGGCACTGGCTGACAAGGAATATTTATTGTGAATACCACTGTGCTGCTCTGGTCTGTGGCCAAAAGAGAAAAACAGGAGGAGGACCAGAAATCCTGTGCTTTGCTTTGAAAGTTCCTCCATAGTTACGTTTCCTCTCCAACAGGCCCCTCAAGTAGATGAGATGAGCATATGTTTATGTTTCCCATGTCTTCACTGAAGTGTTCATTCCAGTTTCATTAGCGGATTTTTATTTTGCTATTCAATGTCTTCAAAGTCCTTTTCCCTACACCTCCTTCCTGTTTTGTTTTGGGTTTTTTTTGTTTTGTTTTTCCCCTGTTGTGGTGTGAACACAAGTTATTGTAATTATTCTACTAGGACAATTCAAAATTTTTTTCTCTCCCCTTGACTTTCTAGGTGCCTGTAGAACTGGTCTCAGGTGTGGACATCCACAGTTTTGGTGAAAACAGATGGAAGAAAGGATGCTCCTTTAGAGTGCTTTGGGGTTCAGGAAGAACAAGGGTCCAGATCACCAATGGGAGTGGGGCACTTAAATTATTTTGACAGTCTTAGCTAGCCAGGATATGGTATGTGCAGTATATGCACATATACGTATACACAGTATATGATCTGCAATGTGCAGTACCACAATATATAACGGGAGACCAAGTGGCAGAATCTTGTCTAAAGTACCTTTTCAGGATGCTGCTGAATTTGTAAACCATTTATGCATTTACACAGTGGAAAAAAAAAAAAAACATGCAAAGGGACAGAGGTGTGCCTAACTGAACTGTGTGCAGTTTACTCCAGCATTACCTTGATTTTCTCATACTGATAACATCTGCAAGAAGAGGGTGTTGGAAATGAGAGCAAATCATTTTGAAAAAAGAAAAAAAGATTACATTCATCAATTTGCAAGTGATATAACTTCTTCTGGTATTTTCCCTTCAAATGAAAGAAACTTGTCAGGCAGATTTCCAGCATAGCATGTGGTGAATTTGTAGCAAAATTATGATGAACGTAAAGAAAACACTGTTAGGTTTGATTCAGCTCTATATTTGGAGTTTGGGAAAAAAAAAAAAAGCACCAAAACAAATAGAAAGATTTATGGCCAGTTTGTTTTTTAACTTTAATGAAAATGGTTAAGGAAAACAAGAGCGCAAACACTCCTGGTGGGGTGACTGTGAGTCACACTGCAGCTCTGTGTTGGTGCAGAGGTTCCCCAGCCACGGGTGCTGAGCTCCTCCTGGGACACAGACCGCTGCAAAGTCTACGTGACCCAGCACAGGTTCAGCAGCTATGGCTTCCTCTGGTGTTNGACAACATTAAAAAAAAAAAAAAAAAAAAAAAGGAAAAAAAAGGAAAAAAGAAAAAAGAATAAGAAAAAAGGAAAAAGAAAAAAGGAAAAAGAAAAAGGTCTATAGGCACCTGTCTAAAAAGCACAGCTTAAAAAAGCAGCTTGGCAGGCAGCCATCTTCTCCTCTGGGAGAAATGAAGGGGAAGAGGGGCGGGGAGGTTTACAGTGAAATTTAATAGTAAGATTTGAGTGGTCATTAATAACAATCAAATGTTTTTACCCCAGCTGTGGTCCTATGTCCATGAGTCTGCCGTTCAGGTGGCACTACCCATATGTGACCTCAATGCAAGTTCCCAGAAAGCTGTGTTACTTGGTGAGGAGACTGGCAGGTGAGAAGTGGCCAGGGTTTGGAGAGGCAAAATGATCTTTTCATCATGAAATACCAGTATGTTAAACCTGACACCTTTTAGCAAAGAAACATCAGTGAGAGGCAGAGGAGAAGCTGGTGGGGAGAATAACCTATCTCCCCACCCAGGGGTGTCTGGAGACCTCACTTGGCATCTTTCAGCATTTTCCAGGTTTCCTCTGTAAAAATAGAGAGTGATCATTTGGGTGGTGTGAGTGGGACAACCTATATTATTCAAGTTCAATTTTAACAAGCCGGGCCTTTGCAGTCAATAACTCCACAGCCATCCTGTAATCACGCATGCTTATTTTAAAAGCCCAGAGCTCTGGTGGGGCAGAGACGGACATCAATTCAGCCACTGTACCTTTCCCAGTCCCTGCTGAGCCTCCCAAGGTGGGCGAGGGATGCACTAATTAAAAGAAAATACAGCAGCCTCCAAAACCAGGATGCTACAAAAAAGGCATTAAAGAGTCCACTGCATAACCATAACTAAGTAATTTAAAAGACAAATTCAGAGTCCTAGTGTGGAGAGAGCCAAGTGTTCCTTTTCCTGTCATCAAATGTTATTTACTCTAATGTGCAAACAATGAACAGAAGCATTCCCCCCACTCCCCCCCAACTGTGTGAATTACTGTTTAAAAGTTTTCCAGTGCTGCTGATCAAGTCCACACACAGAGTTCAAATACAGCCCACCACACTGTGGCATTTGTTCCTCTTAACACCTGGAGCGCTTCTTCATTGAAGTCCGCAAACTAGATTTCTTCTCGTTACTTGTCAAAGAGAGGCTTTTGTCTTCTTAGCACGCGCTATCAATCTGATCATTTAAAGATTACATGCACTAGTCAATCCACCACCCTGAAACTGTATTCAGAAGATCTTAGCAATAGTGGCAATACAGTGTTTAGCTCAAGCTGTTAATTATATCCCAGACAGGCTGGGAAATTCTTCACAATAATCGTGAATATTAAGTGCTTGAAAAATAGCTGCTCAGGATATACTCCTGCAATTAGCACCAAAGTATGTGAATGAGAAACATGTATGCCAACAGCCACCCCATTACTTGACAAATCAAGACATTAAAAATCAGCTCAGTGGGATGCAATTTTGCTTATCTGGCTCATACTTGAGATATTATGGTGAACAGCCTGGAAATAATAATAATGAAGAATATAATCTGTTGTGTTACCACTCTGAAGGTCACTTGAAGACGGTTATTTCATGCAACATTGCCAATAGAGTGTGTTTATGTTCTGTTGCAGACTCAACAATATCAAGGCTATCCTGTTTTGGATGGTGTTTTAATGGCAGCAAAGAGGGCTTTGTTTTGTAGCAGAAGAACCTTAAAAATGTGACAAAAACTTCACGACCTCTGACTTTTCTTCTTGCACGCGCTGCATCTTTTAAGGCTACTTGCTGATCTCCTGGAAGCCAATGGCAAAACTCCCTGAGTTTCACAGGAGACCTTCTTCCACCTTTTTTAGGATACTCTGGGATACGCTGGATATTTGTACCAGAAGGTGCTTCCCTGAAATATAAATTATTGTGTTACATAGCCAGTCTTACATCTGATTCTGTGCATTAAACTTGTGAATAAAGTAGTGCCTGTCTGAAGAGGCATTTATGATGAAGCTGATGATGATGATGATGAAGAAATAAGAGATGTGGTGATTGCTATCACATATTTGTGAAACTAGGGTGATGGCTATGATTTATTTTTTTTATATATATACTGCAGTTCTGGAGAATTTATTTGGCTGCAATTCAAAGCGTTCAGAAACTGGTCTCCCAATTGTCCTGCCTAGAAGAATTTACAGCACATCACTTAATTGCATACCAGCTCCTACATCTTGGCTCCACGCTTGCTGTAACTTTTCTATAAGTTTGCTCAGCTGGCACAGTGTTCAGAACTGTCACTGCAGCAGTACTAAATTGCCATGGCAGACTTCTTGGTCTGGCTGCAGACATGTTGCTGGAGAGACAGAAAAGATAAGGGGTGGAAAGGTAGAAAATGGTGCAAGTGGGAGCAGACAATGACTATGGTGAGAGTATAGGGAAGATTGAGGTTGAAGACAGCAGTGTGCCTGCATGGCCAAGAAGGCCAACAGCATCTTGGTTTGTATCAGGAATAGCATGGCCAACAGGAGTAGGGAAGTGATTGTGCCCCTGTATGTGGCACTGGTGAGGCCTCACCTTGAGTATTTTGTTTGGTTCTGGGCCTCTCACTACAAGAAGGACATTGAAGTGCAAGAGTGTGTTCAGAAGAGCCACCAAGCTTCTGGGTTTAGAGAACAAGTCCTATGAGGAGAGGCTGAGGGGACTCAGCATGTTTAGTCTGGAAAAGAGGAGGCTGAGGGAAGACCTCCTTGCCCTTTACAACTACCTGAAAGGAGGCTGTAGAGATGTAGGTGTTGGCCTCTTCTCCCTAGTGAAAATGACAGGATCAGAGGAAATGGTCTGAAGTTGCAGGAGGGAAGGAAGAATTACTTTACTAAGAGGGTGGTCAGGCACTGGAGCAGCCTGTCCAGGGAGGCTGTGGAGCCACCATCCCAGGAGGTACTTAAGACAGGTGTAGATGTGGCACTTCAGGGCATGCTGTAGTGCCTGAGATTGTTGGGTGTGGTGGGTGTTGTTATGGTGGAGTTTTTTTGGGTGTGGTGTTGTCAGTGTGTGGTGGTGGTTTGTTTTGGGGTTTTTTTTGTTATGCTTCGGTTTTTTATTTGCTTTTTGTTTTTTTTTTTTTTTTGTTATGGTTGGACTCGAAGGTCCCTTCCAACCATGAAGATTCTGTGATTCTGTGAATAGGGTAAGTGGGAGAGCTGCACAACCCCTCCTGAGGCAAATAAACTGAATGTTCCCAAGAAGGAAAGCCAAATGCTAAAGAAAAGAAAATAATCTTTTAAAGTTGGCTTGAGAGCTTCCTATGGAAAAATCCAAGGCAGAATTTAGTCTGCCTGCCAGCTGTACCAACTGTTGACATTATTGCCCAGGTTTTAGGCTATTGTCTGTGTGGGGAGGGAAAATGCACTCCTTTTTTTCTTTTTTTTTTATCTACTTTAAACACCTGAAGAGTTGGTGGGAAGAAGCAGTACCTCTGGAGACTTGCAATAGAGATTGGCTCTGCCCTAGTGCTGTGCTAGAGCCTGGTCTGGTCTGCCTGGCTGGGTGTCTGCCTTTTCCACAAGGACTAAAGAGACATAATACCATAATACCTTGGGTGCACCCATTTTCTAGAGACTCCCTTTGCACCACCTAAAGATGTCTTAACCTACCTTTGCATGGTGGTCTTGCAGTCAGTGCACTCAGTGAGGTCCAGAGGATGTTTTCTACCAGGAAATGCCCCACCCGTGAATGGTAGGTTTTCCTGAAAAGTGTCCTGGATCTGTCTTACTTTTCTTCCCAACTGTAGTAAACTAAATGCTGCTTTGGAAAGTGGCAGAGGGAGAAATTTAATCCTAATCTGATTTTTTCTTATTGCTTGGGTGGATACTACCTATCAGGCATGAATGGACAGACCTAGACAGCATTTCAGAGGAAGGGTGATTCAGTGCTGGAAACTGTTCAGTACTTGCTGCTCTGGCAATAATGAAGAAATAACCAGTTGTGGATTAAATAGGCTATCAAAGACAACCGGAAGCATTAATCCTTTTGGCATACCCTAACATATAGAGTTATCTTCAGCCTTACCAGATCCTTTTTAGCCCATGAAGTAGATATAGTGGCATGTAAATCCTCTCCCTTTATTTCCTAAGGCTGAGAACTTCCCACTTTTGCCATCCTGTAAAGTTACATTGTGACTGACAGACTAAGGAAGAGTTCTCCACTCTCCCTACTTCCCCATGAAATATAAAGCTGTTCATTAATGATGTGCTGGCTTGAATGTGGGCAGGTACTTTGACTAAAACTTTGGATATGAGCAGATTAGTTGCTTCCTTTTACCGAAGTCTCTGTGAGGCCAAGGACACGTGCCAGGTCTCCGTGTGAGGGCAGATCTTATGCTTCTACTCACCTGTGTGTCAGGGACCTTGGAACTGTGCTTACTCTCATGATGCCAGCCAGAGTTAGAGTAAGTTCAAAGGCTTTCATCCACCGTGCTATCACACAGCACTCACTCCTAGCCAGCAACACTCCCATGCCACAGTGAAGCTCGTTATTACCTCAGTCCAAAGAAAAGAGAAAGCAGAGGACCAGGGGTGGTGGAAGTTTTCATCTCCAGAGATAGTGAACAAGAGAGGGAGATGTTCGGGCCCCATCTCTTTCCTGATTCACAAAGCAATAGAGTTGGTGCAGTGCTGAAAATATTTTGCTTTTGCAGCCCCAGGGGGAGGCAGGGCTGCTGGAGGAGTGGAAGGTGGCAGCACACTTCGACTTTCCCATGTCTCCTCTAACATTGGCCAGAGAGGCTCTTGCAACAAGCTGAGCCTCAATAGATGCTCGAAATGAGCTCTCTTTCAGGTTCTGGAGGTGCAAGTGCAGTCTTTGGACTCGCAGCAGGCTTCCTGGCTCCTTGTACTGGGCCAAAGAATATATTAACTGGTCCCTTCTGGCCAAGGACATAACTCCAAAACAGGGTCATTTTTCTGTCTCAGCCTGAAACACAGCCCTGCGTGGTATAGATGGAAGAGGCCCAAACCAGGCTGAAACAGGTTTGCTTGTGTAAAACCAGTTTGGTGGCAGTTCTAGCTGCATGTGTCATGTTTTGTATTTAGTAACAAAACAGTCTGTATAGGCGACAGGAAGAGGAATCTTGTAGGTTAGAGCTAGTGAAAGCATGGAATTCCTCTTTCAAAAAAAAAATAGAAAGAAAAAATGAAGTTGTTTTTCAATGTCTGTTGAGTGTCCTTGTGCAGGAGAGGACAAAGCACTAAGAGAAGGGAAATTCCTGCTTGATGAATTGGACATGAAACCATACTAGAGATATGGAATGTCTTTGTTTCATGTGTCTTGTGTAATAAAAATAGGTAGAGGAGATGGCTCTGAAGTGTAGCAGGGTAGCAGTAAAGGGTGGAACTGGGAAAGTCTCCAATGAGGTGGGGATCAGATTACCAGGGGGTAACAGCCTTTTCTGTTAGTGCTCCTGTAACTGCTTGCAGTGTGAAGAGGATGCTTTCCTTGCTGTAGGAAAGAAACACTGCAGGAGTCATGGGTTTTGCAGCTGTGAGATTTGGAAATCCTTCCACATCTTAGCCAGGAGAAGGCACAGTCTCACCTGACCCTTCCTGGCTTGGTCACTGGACAAGAGCTGAGTCAGAGGAAGCTGCTGCTCCTCTGAAGCTCTTCATAAAGTCTGGATGTGTCTTTCTATTCCATCTGTCATTCACGACTGAACCCAAACATACATGGTTAAATCTTTGTGTGCAGAGGAAAGGACAGATCCTCCTTCTTGTAAACACAGCAGAGACATTGTTTCATGGGACCTGTGCCAATGTGGGTATGGCTCTCACTGGAGCCCTCTCTTGGGCTTGGCAAGGCACTTGATCCAGACTGAAAACCATGTTTTGTTTTACACACTTGTGGTGCAGTGCTTTGTCACTTCCACACAGAAATTTTGGGATGGTTCAGATAGTGCATACCTTGCAGTCACCAGAGTCCTGTATCCCAGGATAACCTGGGCACTGGAAAAACCTCTCTTGCAGGACCTGCTGAGAGTTACTGGTGCAAGGGACTGGGCTATGGAACAGAATAGCAAGGGTTTCTCTTGACACCTCCACCTTTTCATGCAAAGCTGAAGCGAGTATAACTCCCTCCCATTGTTGTAACTTTCTTCAGACACTCTACTAAACACATGCTCCAGGCTTTGCAGAGAGCTGTCACAGTTAGCACTTCTAAAATACATGTAAAAGATAGATCTGCACCCCAGAGGCCATAGCACCCGATGCTTCTAGGAGCTTGCCACAGAGCCGGAGGCAATCCAGATATTTGCCTCTCAGGACCCAGCTCCTTTCTTTATGCAGACCAAAATGAAGCTCATGGACCCTAATTCCTTTACTTCAACCATTTACTGTTTATCACATTACAATGATGAAACTGACTTAGGAAGAGGAGAAAACTTCAAACTATGAAAAGAAGATTTCCCCATGGGCTTAATTTCAGTTTGGTATCCTTTGTTACAAACTTTATGCTTGGTAATTTATCTTATTTGGATGATGCTCTTCTATATAGCTCTCAAGCTAACTTGTTATCTCTGAGATTTGCTGAATAATCTACATCACTTAATAATTTTTAATACTTACAAACAGAATACCCTACTGAATTTCATTTGGCACAAAATTTCATGCACATGGAATAAATACACATTTCTTTAAACTATTCCTGGAGTAAGACAGTAGTTGAGGAACTGTAGGAAAATAAGATTTAGTTCTTATCTACATGGGGGAAATGACCAAGAAATTGCATGATGTCATTATGGTTCCCTAGGTGCACATTCTCTCCTGAAATAGAAGTGATTTTATCCTGGAAGAATTACTCAACTCTGATTCTAAAATTTAGTAGAGCAGGTCAAATACTCAAGGCTAAATGCTATTTTTTTGTTCTTGTATTTCTTATGCCCTCCAAGGATTTGGATGGGGAGAAGATTTTGCTATTATAATTACAAAGAATTAACTTGAATAAATAGCAATTAATTGGCTAGAGCTCTGCAAACCAAAGAAAGGTTAAGCTCTCGTTCATAAAAACCTCAGCAAGGTACACAAGGAATGAATATGCATCCTCTGGTAATTGCCTGCATTTGGCTCTCTATTTCCTAAATGTAGTCACATGGTTGCTTGCAAGATCCTCCCAGAACGTTCAGAAATATTTTGGTCAGGGGAATGGAAGGACAGAATATTTTTCAGTAACTCCCACGGGAAAGAGTGGGGTGGGCTGTGCGTGGCTACAGACTTTCCTGCTCCAGAATAAATTGGCCCAATGTGCACAAAACATTCTTATCTGATGAAGAATTGGAAGCAGGATTGTTTGTTAAGATGTTGGAAAGACAGTTGGGTTTTAGCTCTGCTGTTCACGGATATTCAAAGAAGGGTTTTCTGCTCTAGTTGTGCTGGTTTCTCCAAATTAGAAGATCCTCTGGCCCTATTTTAATATCTCTCTTCAAGCTGTAGAGGTACTGGGGGCCAGCTTCTAGTGGGATCTTATGGAAAGGCAAGCTTCATGTGAGGTATCCTGGCCTTATTCTGACACCAAAAGCAGGACTATGTCAGCACACAGTAGATGGAAACGACAGAGATGTTTGTATTTGGCCCTCTGAATCTTAGCCCACTGCCTATAACACAAGAACTGTTGGCGTAAGGATGGTGTTTTTCTCTTCTCCTGCTGTCTTGTGCTCTTCTTCACTATGTCTGTTTCTGTGAGTAATATTTGCTGTAAAATATGGCTGTAATAAAAGACCGGGCAAAGTCTGTAGGTTGACATACTATCTCTTATTAGATAAACAAGTGTAGTTTGAAGAAGCAGACAAGCTTGCAGGTGGGCAAGACATTTTTCAGGGCTGAAGTAGAAGCAGCCAATTTCAAAGCAAAATAGGGATTGTGAACGATTGCTCTGAGTGTAATCACATATTTATCAGAGCATTGGAGAGGACATTGTTGGAACATATGGAGTAGACACAAATTCAGTAGCCTATGAGACAGGGACTTCAGCGGGGAGAGGAGGATTATGAAAGGTTGTAAGACCAGTATCTCCACAAAATCCATGGTATTTGATATCCAGTGGAGTTCCCAGGCTTAGTGGGAAGTGAGGCTCAAGGCTGGTGTAAATCTGTTGTGAATATAGAACAGAATCCAGAAAAAATAGTGGGCACTAGCAGAAGCTTATGCAGAAAAGAAAGCCAGAATTAAATTACTTTTAAATCAGTTCTGTTTGGAAGTTCCTTATGGTAGGGACATTTTTAAAAAAGGTTGTTTGAAGACCATTTTTTTTAATATTTCAAAGGAAAGTTTGTGATTCAAAAATTTTTCCTTTTAGGAATAGAACTAAAAAAGCTTTAAAAAATAATGAATCACTTAGGAGACAAAACTGAGAAGAGAAGAATAATACTTCTGGTTGGATAATTTTTGGGGAGATAACAATGAGAATCCTATGTTTTTCTGGGAATTAGAACACCTGAAAAATTCTTGATACAAAATAGAAAAGTTGCTTTGAAATGGAAATTCAAGTTTTGTCTGAAAGAGCCTGAAGAGGAATGCTTTTGACTGATGGCTTTTGACCAGTTTTTAGAAAATAACTTCCATCAAAGAAAACACAATTTTATCAAAAAAAAAAAAAAAATTGCCTTCATGAAGCTGACGTTTCCCAGCTGAGAAGCGTTTCACCAGAGAACCAGATTAACTCATGAATTTTAAATCACGGCTTCCTGATTGACAGTGGCTGGTAAGAGAGCAAGCACGAAGGTCCGTGCTCAGGTCTGTGCCGGTGCTCAGGAGGTCAGACAAGTGTGACCAAAGTTCCGTGGCCACATTACATCATCCCTGCTGTCTGTGTAGGGAAAAGCTGGATGCGGTGTGCAGGTTGGTTGTATCTCAGCCACGGCCCCACATTGCTCCCAGAGCTCACCGTGGCTTGCCAGGATGCACAGGGTGTCCTGAGGCAAAGACCACTTGTACCCAGAGCAGGCAGAGAGAAAACTGCAATGAATGCTCCAGATGAGTGAGTTGGGGTGACTGCGATAACTACTCAGAGACCTTTACTCCGGCTGTCTCTGTGAAACAAAGCACTCTGTTTGCTGCTGTCATTTTTTGTAAGGGGCCTTTTCACATTCAGCCCTCTAAAATGTATTGGTTAATTAATAGCCAATAAAAACAAGCAACAACTACTGCTGGGCTGAACAATTCAGCAGCTAAGTGGTTTTCAAGCTTCTCTCCACATATTTTTGCTTATTAGAGTAACCAAATAGCTTGTTCTGGCTAAATAGTTCAATCAGTGTAACCCTCCAATCATTCCCTAATTTCTGGGAATTGGTTGATTATTTTTAAGGATTACGGGAATGTGTTTTCCTGTGGACTGCTCCTGCCCCAGACTTTTTAGATATACAATAGTTGCTCTTAATGAAGTGTAATCAGTCACTCAAGTCATGCAGTATTAGTCCTATCCCTTCTTTAGAGTCAGCACTCAACTAGAAAATACATAGAGATGTGTTTGATAGAAAAAATATTTCTCTGAAATAACAATATTTGAAAAGGTAATCTTTGAAACTCTTGGAATTCGTGAGCAGGAGCTCATTCTGGCATTGCTAAGCCATAAAATAGCATGATGTCACACAGCAAACTTGTTTCAGTTCCTTTCTTTTTCACTCTTCTCCCAATGATCTTGGTGCCATCTGAGGCCATGATCCTCAGCTCCTCATTTTGTGTCTTGAACTTTCCATTTTGTGTTTTTGTTTTGAGACACAAGAGAAAAGGCAGCAGAGCATTAGTAAACCAATTTTCACCAATTCATTCAAGAAGATTTCTTGAAGGACTAATAAGGAGAGCTTCAGTCCCTGAGCCATGGACAGCTGGAATTTGGGAAGGTGTAGCTGAGAAAGTGCCTGTGCGTTTCTCTCCTGCTGAGGACTTGCAGATGGTACTAACACAGAAAGGGTGCTGAGATACTGGGAGCTTTGGTTGGGACGTGTTATGGTTGAAACCTGCTTTACGTCTTACAAACAGTGGATGATTTATGAACAAAACGAGCACTGAACCCTTCTGCTATTGGTTTAGCCCACTTCTCACCATCATCACAACTGAGTAAAGCCTTTCTGGAGTACCTTTACAAGTGGCTGGTCCCCTTCACATCTGTGAGCAGAGACGCAGCTCTTATTGAGCCGTTCTTGGCCACTTGTACTTTCAGAGATAACTTTGGCGGAAATCCATATATTTGAGTGAAAGAAGTGTTGTTTGGTGTGGGTTTTTTCAAGTTTGAGCAAAAGCAGTTAGGAAGGAAATGGAAAGGGGAAGAGAAGAGAATTGTGTAGAAAGACAAAGAGCTTTCAAGCAAGGATCTTGTCAAACCTGTAGGGAACAAAAACTTTCCAAGCTAGCTATTACTGGATTGCCATTTCCTCTGGTAAATTGTGCCAAAGTGAACAGCTAAACTAGACCTTGAAATTTTGGAAAATCCCCCTAATTAAGGCAACTTCACTGCTGGGTTTTGGTGGGTGGAGAGTGTTGCCTATTCTTTTTCCATAACATACATCGTGGGGTAGAGGGATGTAAAATAAAAATGCATCAGAGGCAGCTTTTCCTTGGTGATAACTGGAGTGGTACTGAACCAGCAGTAGAGGTGATGAGCACTAGGAGAATCTCTTGAGCTACCAGTACTTCATTTTTCAGCCTTAGTGCTGCCTGGCATCTGCTGGTATTAATTTCAGACTAGGGAGGTGCATAAGTAAACAGACCACAACCAATTTTGAGCTCAGGTTTTATGGGCCGTGAGTGCTATTGAGAGCCCTTCTGCATTCAGGAGTCATTGATGCTATTTTTTAGAATAATCCTAGAAACCCTTTGTCACTGCCTGTCCCAAGGCAGAAGACTCCTAGCCCACATCCATCACAGCCATCTGGGTCCCGGGCTGCCTTTGTGGTCAGACAGACGTGCTGCAGCCTGGTCAGCATTCTTGCACACACTCATTGCATTGGTATTTTACACAGCTGATACAAAATATTTATACTCCAAAGACTTAGAGAAGGTCATATCTGGTCTCCTTGCTGGTTGTGGTGAATCTTCTTCGCTCACTGTCTGGCAGCAGCTTGTAAAATTATGTTTTCATAGCCTAGCTCCTTGACACTGGAGTAGTGTATTTAACCTTTTTAGCCCTTTTTCTTAGGATTATTATGGTGAAGTAAGTGACAGGGTAATGTTCTGATTAAAAAAAAAAATAAAAAGAAGAGGAAACTGAAACTAATTATCAGAATTCTGCAAAATATCTCACGCAAGTTTTCAATTTGTTTTTATAAAATACAAAAAATAGACTCATGGTATTGAAGAAATATGTATTGAAAGCATCAGCCATGACACTCACCTAGTAGAATATCTGCTTTCCTACTGCACAGTTCTCAGGGTTACCCTCAGCTTTGGTCCTTCTCTCACGCTATCCATCTAATGTAATATCTGATTCTGTGTGGTCCTGAACTCTCTTAACACCAGAGACTCAGGCCCACAGAGATTGGAGAGATAAGATGCAGCTGAGCCGACATGCCTTCAGAGAGCAAGGCGGAAAGAAATGCAAGCTCTCTTCCAAGCGGGCTTGCTTGTCCTCCTGCGCCGAGGGTGAAAACCAAGAGGCAGGATTCAATCACTCACTTGGACAGAGTTCAAATATTTCTGCTGGGAAATAAACCCACAGCACTGTTGAAAGGTGCAAAACTGCCCTGTTCCTTCAACAGCTGGGCCAGGGCAGCTAAACTGGAAATCTTGCAGTACAGTTAATGATCTATCTAGCTAAACACAATGTCACTGCTAATCTTCTTGACTTCAAATGCATTGCCTTTCGTAGTCCCACTTTAAAATACACCTTTCTACCAAGACCTGGAAGCCTGCTGAGTAGGTACTGAAAAATTTGCATGAGTATTCAGCTACGTGGAAACCAAGACACAAGGGAAGCTCTTTAAGCTGTGGCTGCCAATGTAGATGACAAGTCAAGTTTACTCATTGTGGGAAAATTGCCAGTACAATTTAGGAGAAGGTTCTTGCTTCCAAACCTTTGAGATACGTCTCTATAGCCATCATATTGTCTTTGGGTTTTGGAGCATGGAAAGGATTGATTTTATTTCTCAGCAACTTTGGCCATGATCTACTTGCACTAAAAGGATCAAAGATGTAGGTGACCCCTTCTTCTTTCTGGCTGTGGTACAAAAGTCTTTAGTCATCTGAGTCTTTGTTACTGAAATCTTCAAGCTTGTTTTAGCATCTTGAAGGGACTTTTGTGGCCTCTGGTATGACGAAGCTGGAGCAGATATCCTTGTGCTTGCGTCAGGTCCAAGTGGCTTACCACAGCTGCTGGCAGTCACACCAAGTGACTACAGATTCTGTCCCCATCACATTTCTTAGTGATGTCTAGAATTTGAAAGAAGGAATGGTCAAGTAATTTTTAGAAAACAGATGTTTCCAAAAAAAACCCAACATCCTGGGCAAAGGAAGAGGAGGAGAAGGGGTTTGGTGCAACAGTTCCTCTTCAGGAGGTTGAACCCCAGTGTGAGAGGAGCTGCGGTGCAATGCCAGGAGTTGGGTTGTGTCCGGGAGCAGCAGGGAATGGGTAAGGAAGGTCTCCTTTGCCTACCGCTTACCAGCCAGCTCTCACAACATCTGCCTCACCCGGCTCTGCACAGGGGTAAACTGTCTGGCCCAGGTTGTGCAAACCCTCGTCATCATCACAGAGTCCCGGTGTGCACAGGACACAGACACCCCCAGGGTCATCCCAGCCCCAGATTGCTCAAGCAGCAATGGCTCTGCTGTGCAGAGGCTTTAGCCAGCTCGAGAGTGACATAGTCTAAGTGTAATAAAACACCTGGATGCTTTTCCCTTCCCTGATTCCCTTCCCGCTTCACAGCAGAGGCTTAGGCCAGAGAATGGGAGTGATGAATCCACCTCCAACCAAGACTCTCCCTCAGCAGTTGGCTCAGATGGTAAAATCTGGTTTGCTGCAGGTTGCCATCATTTGATTTGCTTGTTTGTTTGTTTTTTTGTTTGTTTTCTTCAAAGAAGGGCATTCATGAAAGGGATTTTCACCTCTATACCTGACGCAAGAATTTTCCCTCCATTTCCTATGGCTGCAGGAGTTCATATATAATATCAGAGAGAGAAAGAAAAAAAAAAAAAAGAAGAAAAGAAGAAAAAAAGAAAAGACGCAGACACACATGGAGACAAAATGAAGACCAGTTTTAAAGTCTGATAAAGAGAGTCATAGACAGACTTTGTTCCCAGAATCAAATGCAAAAGACACACACAGGCAGATTTCCCAACCTGTTAGAATAAAAAAAAGATCAGATTATTACCTGTCAACACACCTTATAGCTCCCATGATTTCTTGTTGGATTGCTGGTATCTCTGACCCTCGATAGCTACAGAGGCATGATCTGGCCTTGGATGGTCTGCAGTTCCTCCTGCATTTTCTGCTCTCCCATGAGACATGGAGGGGTCAGGGAGTTAGGCAAGCCCATGGGCTTCCCTGAGATGAAACATATTCCTACCAAGACGGAGGCCAGAGTAGGAGTAAGACTTAACATTGACAGCACTGCATCTTTACTGTGAGGAAGAGTGTGATGTGAGGCTAAGGCACAAGGCTGCAAGGCATCTCATATGCACCCCATATAGCTTTTGGGATCTGAGCTGCACCGAGATGGCATTTTGGTGCGTAGAGATGTTTCCCAGGCCAGGCTCTGCCATACAGGGTTGACATGCAGCCAGAGGGGTCTCAGTGTGAAAAAAAAAAATTAAATCATCTGATAGCAGTCTGGGTCCAAGTACCTGCCAGGGGCACAGTTTGGGTTGACATGTGCATAGTCTCACTGATGTGCATGGCAGATATGAGTGTTAGCCCACAGAGAGCAATTTCAGTGAGGTCGCTCTTGACAGCATAAGAGGGTTTTGCAGGATGATACAAGTTCAGTGGTGAATCAGGGCGTCTGAACTTAAATGTTGAAGAGGCTGTGCTGTCACTAGAGTGGGTAGGGGTGGGGAGATAGTGTTTAACCCAAAAACATGCTCCCTCCTCACACGTGTCTATCATCACCCATAGGTAGGGTGCGTGGGTGCCATTGCCTTGTCATCCCAGCAGCTCTGCCACCCTGGAGTGCATCAAATTCGTTTGCAAGCAGGCTGGGATGGGGAAGCGAGGGGGAGAGAAGAGAGATGGGGAGACCCGGCCTGCGTCACCAGCAGCGCGGTGCAGTCGAAGCCCAGTGTTATTGCGTGCTGCATCCCCTGTGCAGCTGCAGCAGGAGCTTGTCCTCGGTGGGCTGTCTACAATGTGCGATGGAATATGATAATTTCTTCTGATCTTCTGTTAAGTGCATTTTAATCTTCCTTTTAGTAATGTATTTGCTCCTGCCACATTCATAACTACTCCACAAGCAGATCATATAACACTTTTTTTTTACAGCCCAGAAGCTGATTACCTTTTGCTAAATGAACTGCTGTAACCTCAGTGTTACCCTGGAGAGAATTCCTCTGTATTTCACCTTGCAAATAATTCACATGGGTTGACACAAAGTTCTAGTTTGTGAGTACAGTATGTAGCATTTGGTACAGTATGTGGCTCCTTGCAAAGCATTATTTCATGTACATGCCTGGGATCAATTATTTTCATTGAAACAAGAGAAGCCGCATGATGAGTAAACCCATAAGTATGACATTTTATTCCTGCACTTGGTGTATATATGCAACAAAATACACTACAAAAGAACACTTTAAAAGCATACTTTAATGCCAAGCATATTGAAGTCTTATTTAGACTCAGGAAAGGAACTATGGTACATAATAATGCCTTTCCCTCAACCCACAATACTTAAACTTTAGAGGCAAAAAAGGTCTCCCTCCAGAAGAAACCCCATTCCCAGAGTCACTTTGTTGCTGTCATTTTTTTTACTTCATATTCCAGTCAAAGTGACAGGCTTTGACTGGAGTGGGGTCTCCATCCTGCCAAGCAGTGTGAATACACAGACTAGACAATCATACCTACCCCCAATTTTCTGTATGAAAATGGCAATGCTCCAGTTCTCTGGCAATATATCTGTTTCAAGAGAAAGGCTGCCATCACTGAGGGGGACCATCCTGCTCCCCAGAGACGCATCTCAGGGAGCTCCCTCCTGCCCTCTGGGCTCAGGGGTACCCTGCCAGGCCACTAGGGTTTTTCTTGGCTCCCCTTGGCTTGAGCATGCAAGACACAAGCTCCCAGTGCTGTCAAAAGTCTCAGCATTCCCCTCGTTCCAGTTTGTCAGGCTGAGTGGTCCAGGGTGTATTTTTGAAGCATTAAGACCCTAAGAGGTTTAAAGTGATAAAGTATTAAGATAGGGTTTAAGTACATCTAAGCCTTTGAATAGGATCAAGCTGTGTGCAAGGTACCAGCAGCCTGTGCGGGCACATGATCTTATCTCTGTTGCCCTCATTATTGTAACCCTCTTCATGCTGATAGTGTTGTAATAAGTGTAATATGAATAAATAGAAAGAAATGTCACTGCACCAGGGAACAAGTCTTCATCTTTATTGTATCCATGGCATCTATTAACACCCGTATCCCAGGCAGTCACTGGGACACATGCATGTACACCAATGCACACTTTGTAGTGCTGACCCTGAGCTCCTCACAAAAAATGTCAGTCTTTTCCAAACAGTCCCCAAGATCTGGGAACTATCCTTTACATTTGGGAAATGGAGATGTTATAGACCAGCCCTTCAATAAGATATGACCAGCTAATCCACTCCCATGAACAATGTTAAGATGCAAAATCCTGCTTACGAGCCACCTTTCTGGCTCTGGGTAGCTCTAGAGCTTGCCACATTTTTGACAGCATTAAGCAATGAGTCAAACAAAATCAAGCTGTGATCTACAAGCTCCTCTCCTCCCCCATCTTGATGGTGAGGAGCTGGCAGGTGACCTCAGCACAAATACCAGACTGATCTTTCCACAGACAGAAGGATGGGCGATTTTTTCTGTCCTCTGCCTGACATAAGCTCAAAGAGTATCTCCTACTGCAGAACTTCAACCACCTTCACCACTTTTTGGTAGTGCAGGCTGGTGCTGACCTCTTCTCAGTTGAAGCTGTCCCACTTTTCAGACACTTAGGGAGTCAGTAGACAGATGAGGGTAGCTCCAAGCACATGAATGGGGCCAAGTGTCTCCTAAAGGAAAAGGCACACTTGGATTTCAGTACTCATCTGTTGAGTGCTCAAATGCTACACAAAATGTCCCTCAGGGAGGCAACTTTACTGCAAAGTCTTAGTTCTCCTGACCAGATGTCTTCATGAGAAACTTTTTTTTCTCTTCCTGCATCTGAACGACTTGCCCCATCTGTGAGTGATGTTGCACTTTTCCTCTTCTTGCTGTGTTACACAAGTTGTGAGGTGCTCTTTTGGCTCTAGAGTCGTGATCCTGTGTGCCTTTTAGCACCTTTACACATAAAGATGCAGTAAGAGGCTTGTTTGGGTAGGTCAGGACTACTGTGTCTTGGATGAGAGACCCAAGTAAACACAAATCCTAATGCAGTGGAGAAGCTAACATGGAGGCTTACGGCATCAAGGAGAGGCTGAGAAAGCTCCACAATCATTTGGACAAAAGAGGGAAAGGAGTTACTCTCAATTTTATACCTGGGAAGAGTACAGAAAAGCCACCAGTGCTGGGTTAAAGTGCATTGGTTTTGCACCTACATCAGTATCCTTTGCAAGTAAGACTCGTCAGAGGAGCCGGAGGGAGCCTGGCATGCAGCTCCTGTTAGGTTTTGGCACTTTTCTCAGAAAACCCAGACAAAGCTACTATGAGTGACATTCAGAAAGGAGCCACACGTATGCTTTAAAATAGCTTTAATAAGGCAAAGGCGACAGCACAATCCACAGCGTTCCTGAAAAATTAGGTCAAGGCTGACCCAGCGGGCCCAGCTCCCCATGTTGATGCTGAGATAAGGATCACACAGGAATTTGGAGGCACAGGTTGCAGCGTAGTCCTATTGCATTATTGCTCCATGGTGTCCCTGCTCGTTTCACAATCTTGGTAAAGCAAAAGTGCTGCTGCATATATGGGCCTGCTGGGCAAGGGTGTCTGGCATATACCATGGGGCTCTGTACTGAAATGGGCAGTTGTATGGCAACAAATACATGGTGACACTGGCGTACTGTCATTGTCTTCTGCGACATTTCAAAGAGGGAACGTGCATCCCTGGGGGAAAGAAAAATTGTCATTAAAATAAGTGTCAGTCTACAGAAATGTTGACTTTCATATTTAGCTTTAGGACCAAACAGGTTGGTGAGGTTATAGAGAGCTGGGACTGTTTTAATAAAATCCAGAGACCAAATGAGCCCTCTGTTTTCCAAGTGACAAATGACAGAGGTATTCACTTCACTGCCTGAAAAAAAACCTAGTGGAGGGGGATAGGAGGGTGAGAATTAAAACAGACTGGGCTAAAGAAAAGCTTCTCTAAATAAAACCTTTTTTTATTTTTAATAGCCAACCAAAAATATTTTTTTTCTTTTAGTTCCAGGTAATTGCAAATCTCTGCCTTTCGTGGGAGGGATTTCAAAACTTGGGGACAGATTTCTGTAGCCTCTCCACAGCTGCCATGCATGCTGCTGTCACTGCAGGGAGACTCCCAGACATCTACAGCAGATGCAATAAGGGTATTGCCATTTACAGAAGGGGTGTCTGCACTTCTAGGGGTTTGGATTTGACTGAGAGTGGTCCTGACTCTGCCTTTGGGGGATCTCAGGGTTGTAGCCTAACAAATGAATAAACAAATACCCCCTCCAAGGGGGTGGCTGCCTGTTGTGAGGTGCAATGTGTTGTTCTTCAATTTTGTAGACCTGTGGCTGGGCCATTCATTCAAGGGATAAGAGATGCAGATCAAGACTTCACTCTGATTTACATTTGGATTGAAATACAATTTCCCTCTCTTTTAAATTCATCTCACCCATCTCTCTTAAAAGAACCCTCAGAAGTGTATCTCTCCCACTTAAATATTTCTCAATAAAAAATAACTCAATATTTAAACATGACACAAAAACCATAGGAACAATATGCCAGCAGTTGGGGACCAACTCTGATGACAGCTGAAATATATATGGACTATCATTACTCCAGGAAGAAGCACCAGGATCAGATGCAGAAAGTAGTCCCCAGCTGGTGGCTGGCACACTGATCAAGGAAACAGCTAATGCAGATTCAGTTTTTCCATCTACACAGAGGTAGTAAACCTGGAAAACCCCAAGGCGTCCTGGAGTATGAGCCAAAAAGGAAACACCAGCTTCTTGTAACTATCAGAAATGCACTAATTGCTTCATTTTGCCAAATGGTCCCAAAGACAGCATGGCTAATGAACTGATTGAGTTGAATGGTTTGACCTGACCTTAGTCTGCTTTACCGGGTCAGACTCAGTGGCCTGCATCTGTGAAAAGCATCAGCTTTTTCAGTGAACACCATTTCACAGAAATCTGTTGTCCTGCTGTAATCACATCGCAGGCATATTTACAAGGAGCTAATGCTTTTCTGGCCCCTGGGGTATGGACTGGTGTGTGATGAGCTCTATGAATGAGAGTTTCAGAGGAGATGGCAGGCAGCACCACCACGCTGCAGCTATAATTCCCACATGCGCAGGGCTTGCTCCCAAGCCTCTTAAAATTAATGGAAAAGATTGCACCCTTATTTACTTGGTGCAGAAAGGAAGTTTGAGGCAGAGCGGTGAAGTGATTGTATACCGAGGTAAGCTGAGGTGAAGACTGCAGGAAAGTAGCCAATTACTTGCTATCCTGTCGATATGAGGGATGATTATACATTACATCTAGTTCACTAGTTGCACTAAGACTTCATTTAAGATAATTAGTTTCTTATTATAAAGTGGGATTCAGATATTATGGAGAAAATCCTCCTCATTGAGCTCGCAGCGAGGGAATGAAGTCCTAAGTCTTTCGGCGTAGCTCATGCCTGACCTCAGCCATTCACTGAGCCTTCAGAAAGGAGAGCTGCGAATCATGAGCAGTGCTTCTCAGCTTCAAGCACGCTTTCCTGCTGAGGCATTAGGCTTTCCCAGGTTCCAGGACTGCTCTACCAGTAGTGACCAGTCAGCAGGATGCAGGCAAAAGAAGCAGCACGCTGGGTTGCTTGGGTCCACCTGTATCTTTGTGCCTCCAGCACCCACCGTAGCCATCGCCTGGGGATGGAGAAGTTCAGTAAACCTGTACAAAATCGTGGCCAAGGTTGTTGAGCAATGATGATGAAAGCAGCTTTCACAGACTATGGGCATGTTATGTCACAGTGGACTTCTTGCCCCAGCTGAGGTTGCTGGAGAAAGGCCCTTGGCTTTCAATGAGTCAAGGTTTCATCAGGTTAATTGCATAGAACAAGGTATCTAGTGGAAAGACTGGAATCTGTAGATGGTGCTGTGTGTCCAGCTCTCCCCATGCAGCACCAGCATGGCAGGGCAAAGCAATGCCTCAGAGTGATGGTGACCACACCATGCACAAACACACAGCCATTCCCCAGGAGGTGGCCATCCTGCATAAAGTTCAGAGGGAAATGAGTTCAAATGAGGGGAGTGGATTTTTTCCTACATTTTCTCTGATGCTCTTACATTGCATGGCTGGGCAGGAGCTCGATGCACACTTGACTGCTCCACTGAAGTGCAGGGAGATTTCGCCTTTCATTTCAATGACATCATGAAGTGGGCAGCTGTGTTATGTGTCTGTGCTCATCAGAGAGATGAGCAGGTGCATTTTTTTTCTTCTGTATGGGTGAAGATACATAGCGGGGATTCCTCTTAGGCAATGGCATACATGCTCCTTCTCCCAAGATAGGACAAGAGAAAATGGCCTCAAGTTGTGCTAGGGGAGGTTTAGATTGGATATTAGGAAAAATTTTTACACCAAAATGGTTATTAAGCATTGGAATGGGCTGCCCAGGGAAGTGGTTGAGGCACCATCCCTGGGGGTATTTTAAAGATGTGGAGACGTAATGCTTAGTGGTATGGTTTAGTGATGTTTTTTTATCAGAGTTACGTTGATGGTTGGACTAGATGGTGTTAAAGGTCCCTTCCAACCTAAATAATTCTATGGTTCTAGTAGTAGGATTTTCAGTAAGCACTTTGCAGAGCCTAGGATAGTTACTGAGTTACTGTACCATCTCGCTTAGCTGCAACAGGGTAGGTTTAGGCTAAATATTAGGAAAGGTTTTTTCACAGAAAGGGTGGTCAGACACTGGAATAGGCTGCCCAGGGAGGTGGTTGAGTCCCCACCCCTGAATGTATTTAAGAGTTGTTTAGATGGGGTGTTGGGAGATATGGTGTAGGGAAGGAATTTGTAGAGTAGGGCTGATGGTTGGACTTGATGATCTCAAGGGTCTCTTCCAACCTGAATGATTCTATGATTCTATGATTATAGAATTACCACAAAGGGAGATCCTCCTCATGCACCCAGTCAGGCAATGGCTGATAAACCCAGTATTATCAGAACATCAGAGAATCCATACAGGTGAGCAGTTCTGGAGAACAGGTTTCCCACATGTCACTGCTCAGGGAGGTCCATTTTAGCTTACACTGTGCCCGGTTAGTGCCTTAATAATCCAGGCTATTTCCTGCCTCTTTCTAGGCGACACACCTAAATTTAAGAAGATCATTTAAAATATGCAGGTCTCAAAGAGATCTTAAGCCCTAGCTGTTTGTAGGGTTGGGGTTTTTTTTGGTCTTTTTCCTAACATAAGAAGTTTCTGTGTAACCCTTTATTACTGATGGAAATGGATACTTAAAGACTTAGCAATTTAGACATCCCATTCAGCAACAGAATTTTGTGTACTCAGACAGGGCCAACTCCCAAATGTCTTAATTTTCCCCCATGCAGTTGTGAAACAAGAGCCTCAATCTCTTCTAAAGGTTGGCAAACAGCCTCTGTCCAAAGAGCACAGCATCACATATTTACCTACGTCACTCACTGCAAGTGACAGCAAACGGGGCCCAAGGGACCCTGTGGCATGCCAATACCCATGGGGGAGCCAGGCTGGTCTGTTTGCTTTCCTCAGGTCCTCTATAAAAGGGAAAGCTTTTGCTGAGCCATGGCTTTGGAGGCTCCCCCTTTATGGCAATTCAGTTGGGTACCCCCTGAACCCTGCAAGGAACAGACAGACTGACTTTTGCTGACTTTGTGGCTGGGAAATGACAAAACAGATCTACTCCAGAACCTCTATAGGACAAGTTATGTGCATTAGAACATGGTACTAGCTTGGAAATAAAGTGCAATATAGAGATTTGGACCAGGCTCATCAGCAGCATGGAACCTACTTCATGCTTAACTTCTGCTGTGTGGCTAAACAGTGCAGTTTCCAAATGCCAGCGCTGAAAAACAGAGAAGGGCACCCTGGGGTCTGATAAACTGGCTGGGCTCCAGTAAATTCAGCATATTATCTGCTTATGTCAGCTTGAGGGGGACAGGCCATGAAAATATTACTAATACCAGAAATCCAAATTATAGAAACTCTACCCATCTGTCTTCTGCGATCTGAAGATCAAGAGGGAATGGGGTTGTTTTCTCTACTTACTCTCTGAATCAGAGCATTTGCTCCATTTTACTTTTCTGATCTCTTAAATGATCAGAATAGGTGCTCTTAAAACCATAAAAAGCAAGTCCCCATTTTCCCATGCTTCTGTCATCTCTAGCATTTTTTGCTATCTATTTATTAAGGTACATCCTCTTAATAAAAACATCCAAGAAATCAGCCTTTGTTTGCTGATTTACATTCAGGTATTTCAGATTTACAGCGCTCATTTACCATAATTGAAGCCTATGATGAGTACAAATTTTCCGCTAAAAGAAAAAGAGAAAATAGCAAAATGGTATGGGGCAGCGTTCATGTAGAGATAAAGCAATGATTGTGTCATTTGTTTTGGAGGGTAGATTTGCTATTAAGCTGAAGTCTAAAGTAAGGTACATTGATTTACAGGAAATTGCTCACTTACACACATATTAGACATTTACAAATCCTACTTCAGAAGCCCCTGAATACTGATAAGCCTTTGTGATTTCAGCCAAGTATGTCATCAATAACATCAGTGTCTGTTTATAAACATTTTTTTTCCTGATTCAGGTAGCCAAAGTTCAGGAAAATATTTGTCTTTGGCCTCTGCAAATGAATGGCTTGAAATTCAGTGACATTGCCCTCTTCAAAGGGAACCGAAGGAACCTGATCCTGTTTCCTAGAAGAGCCTCAGAGAAGCAGGAGAACCAATGCGACTTTCCAGAGAAGTGTCACTCTTCTTTTTGTTTTCACCATTTAATGGAAAAAGTAATTGTTTCCTCTTATCGTCCCCTTGCATCTTGGGAGCTTTGAAAATTTTTATTTTTTTGATCTCCTGGATTACTTGTGGAAGAGTTTTATACATGTATGTATATATGCCTTGAAAGAATGCTTGAATAAATAAAATACCTTCCTATAATTAAGACAGAAAATTTGGACTTGGCCAGCCCCCATCTAATATCTGGCACTGGGACCTTTTTCCTGAAAGACTTTGGCCTCACCTGAAAGTCCTGATGTTGCAAATCACTTAAGCACATGCTGCTGTAAAGCGGATGTGCTTTGAGAGTTGCTGAAGTGCACCCTACATTTCACTCATCTTCCCATGTGTAAAACTGCAGAAAACAATCTGTCTTTTGTCTGCCTTGTGCGCTGAGAGAAAGCGTTAGCAAGCAGGTGGTGTCCCCTGTAACATTTCAACACAGAGAATACACGATAATAGAACTTGGCACCAAGGCAAAATGCAAGTAAATATCATGTGGTGCATCTATCTCTATGTTACTCTAAAGCAAACATTAGGAAATGGATAATCTAAATAATTATGTACAAGAGGGCAGAGCACGGGCCACTGTGATGTGGGCTTCCTCTGCTCACAGGCAGCCGCTGGCGCTGCGGTGTTTCCTTCAGAGCTGGCCACCCTCCATCCCTCCCTCAGATGGGAGGTAACCTAGAAATACCCATTTTCTTCATAGGCTGTAAAAGCAGCATAGGGAGACTTTTCTCAGGGGCAAAGAGGGTGTTTATTTATTCGCTTTGCTGATTTTCCATTGTCTGTTTCCCACCCTGTTGTTCTGTGCTTCCCTTCCAACCTCTGGTGGGGCAAAGCTGCTCTTCTCTTCATCCATCCCTCTTGCACTGTCCTCAACATATTTGGCTGACACCAGTACAAAACCCAGCAGAAATGGCAGCAACCAGTGACACTTCTGGTTTGCCTGGGGACAGGTTTTGCACCAGTTAATGTTCCAGAGCTGTGGCTGTTCTTTAGTGCTATGGTTATGTTGAAGTGTTTCATGGCACTGGGATCTTGTCCTGCTGCAGAGAAAAATATCAGGCTGGGGTCGACACGGCTTTGGGAACACCTGAACCACAAGCTGAAAAAAAACCCCATAGTTGCTGTTTGCCCAGCAACACTGGCACTGCTGGGTGGCATTACTCTGGAGAAGTTACTCTGCTTTTTTTTTCCACTGGAGACTCTCAGATGGATGCAGGCATAGAGGAGAACTACTTTAGTGAAAAAGATGCATGATAGTTTCTGGAAATGGCTGGGAAGGGAGCAGAGGAGTCTCCAGGGGTCTGTCAGTAGTGTGTGGGACATGGACTCCTGTGGGTCACCTCTCCACGCTGCCCTGGCGTCAACATCTTGTCTCTTGCTGTGGTCGCTTTGGCTGCAAGTGAATGAAAACAGATAGCAGAGAACTCTGCATCCCGCTGAGGATGTCTGTTTTTAATGCCCATGAGTTAGGCTGAGATGGGTTTCCCCCTGAAGCCTCAACGCTGATATGTCTAAGCCTCTTATCTTATCTTGCATAATTGTGCATATTCTCATTAGCCATATTGGTGCACAAGCTATTTACCTCTTACTGCCCAAAAGCTGGCAGCGGGGGCAGGGAAGAGAAGGTAGGGGGGATTCACTGGCTCTTAGTTTACGGTCCTGTCAATCAATCAGCAATAATCCCTTCCAGAAAATAAGAGAAAAAATGTGTCTGTGCAGATCAGCAACTGCTCATCAGCCTGTATGAGAACCTGCTGGGACCGAGCTTGAAATCAGTGCATTGAAATACAGCATGCTGCCTGAGCTAATGAGCTGTAAGAGTGAAGGAGAAGGGGAAGAGGAGAGAGAGAGAGGAGGGAGGGATGGAGGGAGAGAAGTTGGAAGATCCAGATCCCAGACCCACTGGGAGGTGGGCTCTCACCTGAGCAGTACCTACAGCATCCCAGCTCCAGAGCCATCAACGGAGGGAAAGAGTGGCAGCAACAGAGCAGCTTTTCAGGAGTAAGGAACACTGAGAAAGGAAGAAAAGCATTTGTACTGTCTACTGTAGCCACAGCGTACCCTCTAAAGGAGCTCTTGCCTTTCACCACAACCTTTCCAGACCTCTTCAGGTCATCACTTTTCTTCTCAGTGTCTCACCAAAGCTCCATGCCTAAGGCCAATGTGGATATGTGTATATATATAGCTGTATGTATGTACACATACATACACCCTTCAGGATGAATTTGAATGGGCAGTTGTGATGCAGCTGTGACTAGCAGTTTTGCACTCGGGCACACTTCTGTCATCAGCAGGTCATAAGATGTTTGCCAAATGTGCAAAAGGGGTCCCAGAAGCCATTGCCCCTTGTAAAACAATGACAGTTCCTTAGGAGACAAAGACTTCACCAGGGTGTAAGCCCTGCTGTCTGTGGCTCTCTTTTGTATGAGGGGGACTCATTTTTTGACATAATCTCCCCTCTTTTGCAGGCAACACTGGAGGAACATGGAGTTTGTTGCTTTCTCAGCTTCACAACAAATCTATGCAGTTCTAAAATTATCAAAGTGAAATAGAGGCTTATGAAACCTGTGTGGGTGTTAATGGAGACAGAACCACTCTTATAACTGCCTTAAAAGCTATTTCATAAAATGCTTTCATTGTCAGGGACTTTAAACATACACGATTAATATCTTAACTGACTATGCCTCATTTTGCATTATCTCAAAGGACAAAGTTATAAGATGATACACATTATTTAGTCTTAATAATGCTTGCATCTGTAACTGGCTTGCTTTACCATCATTGCTAGTTATAGAAACATATTAACTTGCCATAAACAACTAGAAGTAAATTAATCACATTCACAAATGTGTTAAGGAGTCAGCTACTATATATAAACTGTCAAAAGTAACCTGAAATCAATATGAAATGAGGTAAATATTGCTTAGCAATATTAAACAACACATGTATGAATCAGCTTAATTTAAAGCATCTTCAAAACTACCAATGTTATTTTGACTCAGAACATAAGGTTGTATATTTTATAGGAATGCTTTCACTAAAAATACCAAGATTCAAAAACTGTTACAAATATTTTATAGATTCCTATTTCTTGAAATTTCATTTTAAAATTTAAGATAGCTCATTAGAGTACTTATCCATTTTATTAGGTATCCTCAATGTGTTAAAAAGGAAAAATAAAAAAATGCTGATTATAGGATGCCTTAAAACACACTACTGTTTAGAAATGTTTCAGGCCTGGCAATTTTCTCTGTGCATCAGTACACTCATAGGAATCTCTCTGCTTCTCCAAGCATAACACATTCTCACAGTGTGGGAAGCTCAGGGGAAAGGAGACCATGTCTGAAAGTGGACAGGTAAAATTGTCAGCTTCCTTAGTATTGCGAATCAAGACAAAAAGGAGGTATGTTTGTTCCTTGTGAATACGTAAAATACCAAAAAAAAAAAAAAAAAGCTCTTTCATCTAGTGGTAAATATTGACATAGAAACAAATACAAGTACGTTAAGAAGACAAGAATTGACAGCCCAGAGATCCTCTTTCTGATGCACTGATGCTTAGGGAAGAGTACAAAAACGTATCCATTTTAAGCTATCCTCAACACCCCTCAAACATTTTGAAATATTACAGGAATCAAGAATGATATCACGAAGCTCTGTGATTAAAGAGGGAATGTGATGCCCCAGTTTTCTGGAAAAGAGATCCTTGCCTTCAAAGATCGCTCCACCACACATCTCTCCCCTACTTTTTCTTGGCAGCAGTTCTCCAGAGTCTTGGAGGCTCTGAAAGAGCTGGGCTGTCGTGCAGAAAACACTTCGAGATTCCTGACATCAGGAGGAGAATGAAAAGGAAAGAAGGAAGGTGTGCTCTACAGCAGGACTGATGTACCCTGGGCTTCCATTAGCTAGATGTCCCTAGCACCCTGTATGATGCTTGGGGACACCGGATTACCTTCTGAAGGCTCTCTCTGGTCCATAACACTAGATTTAGGCACTGATTCCATCCCACTACGGAGGCAAGGCACCATCTTATAGACTCTTGCAATGTATCTGCTTGGCTGCTAAAAGAAACAGTCTTTGGTTTTATGGATGAAATCAAAAAAGCTTGTGTGGCAGATGGCATTCCTGCCACAAGTGTCCTCCAGAAGTTACTTGGATACATTGCTAGGAAGGACTATATCAACCTTGAGAAGAAGCTCAGAGAAGTTGTGAATGTGTTCAAGGCCAGGATGGATGGGGTTTTGAGCAACCTGCTCTAGTGGGAAGTGTCTTTGCTCACGGAAGAAGGGTTGGAACTTAGTCATCTTTAAGGTCCCTTTCAACTCTAACCACTCTATGATTCTAATACTGGAGAGATCTGCTAGGAAACATGGTATGAGCAGAATGCATGCCCTTGCTGCAGACACATCTCCTTATTTCCATGTCTTAGTAACCTTTCTTGTTTTGACTTGTCCCTAAGTGGAGCTCCGTCTCCTACTCCATCATTACTGCCTTGTGCCCTCTTGTAGAGCAACCTCCAAACAAATTTGTCCTATTAAAGTTTAGACACCAAATAAGGTAGCTGATTCACAGTCTATGAAAGAGAGACACACCTCCAGAGGAGATTGGAATGGATTTTGGAGCTTCTTCCTTCTCTTCCTTGACTGTAGGGAACATTTTAGGGCAATTACACCCCTAATTTACATGCTGCTCCTGGGGTACTATTTGCTACCAGGATGATTTATGCAGTGCAAGTGAGAAGGTGCTATCAGCTATCAATTATCTTTCAGTCTGGTGACACCTTTCATAGCTGGAATGGTTTCAGGACTTAGGTTCAAAGCTGTCCTTGAGCTTGGCTTGCCAAAGGCCTGCTTAAAGCTCAAGTTGCCATGCTGTCTACTCCTCTCCTCCGCTATCTTCACTTTTGGTAAGGGTATAGCTCCACTGAGCACATTGTTTTGCCTGTGTGATCTCTTCTGGACCCTAGTCCCATCCCTGTGAATAAACACCATTGCATTGGCTGGAAATGATTCCCAGGTGCAGAACTGTCACACTGAAGTTGTCTCAGGTCTGAGTTCTTTTTCTTTTTCATACCCTTATGGCTTGTTGAATCAAAATGCTTTCCAAAGTAGCTTTTAGGTGAAGTACCACAACCACATGTCTCAGCCCACAGCTCTCAACCATTTGAAGACAGTGACGGACTTAAATACACGAAGTATAGGTAAAACATCTCTTTGTGAAAATCCACATCACCTGAATCATACAAAAAAAGCACAGAAGAAGAAGGGAGTTGTTGGCCCAGTCATAGCTAAGCCTTCTAAATGGTCTTCAAATGTTCAGACTTTCATCTCTGGGTTGGTATGTATTGGTGTTGCCTAAAACTTGCTTTGAAGTCACTGGCTTTCTTTTAGAGACCTTTTGAGAAAGGCTGCACTTTTGCTCTATTTTTCTTGTCAGGGGAAATCTCCTGTCTCCTGCTCATGTACACAGACTCAGAAATTCTAGCTGTTAGTAAAGGCCAGGGCAAGAGACTTAAAAGGTAAACAAGCAATTGGCATGTTAATGGATATTTGAGGTTAGACACTCTGATAGTTGCAATAGCCACCACAGTTTAAAAATATCTTGTAAGATTACATTAAACCCAAGGAGCCTGCGTGAGAGCTATTTTCACGCGAAAACAAGAAAGCAACGTCTGTGACTTTCAAGGCAAACCTATTTGTTGTTTTGCAGAAACCTTCATCTGGAGAATTTTTCTATCTTCTCCTGTTGCGTCCTGCTCACAACCCCCATCATGTTTTTGTTCTTTCCACTGTTTAATGTTTATCTTTCTTTGCAAAAATAAAAGTCAGATGGGAAACTGTCTTTTCTGGGCATTCCCACAGTACCTATTTGCATTTTTGAGCCATATCTCAATAGCATGGTGTTCTCCAGATAATCTGGAATCACAGAGGCTATGCAGGTAGCAATCACAGTACTATGCACAACTCGAAGAGACTATGCCAAGCAAGAATCAACAACCCAGAAAGAAAACAGACTGACTGACAGTGCAAAGGTTAGCTGGCAAATTTAGCCCAACAAATATACGCAGTCCTGGCTCCTATAAACTGCAGGTTAAAGGGCAATGACATCCTGGGGTGGCAATTTCTTTCTCTGTTGTCTTACCGTAATGAATTTCAGGCTATATTTTACAGTCATGTGTAGACCAGCAGCAGAGAGTGACATAGGTTACCAAGAAAGCCTTTAATCTGAAGATACTTCAAAAATTGCAGAAAACCTTGATCTGATCTGACAAATTGCAGCACCTCCAGAGGATTCATTCAACTTGAAACATTTCTTTGCTTTCCTTTCTTTTTTTTTTTTTTATCCTCAGCCATGATGTGAGGAGGTGATAAAAGTGGCCCCCCCATTTCTGAAGTGAAAGGTATCCAGTTTCTCCAGCACTGATGTTCTGACAGCTCAAATAGTAAGCAGCAAGGATTTTATTTCTTTTTTGTTTGTTTGTTGGGTTTTTTTTCCTTCTGCATGAGGGCTGGAACTATACCATCTGCAGATGAAGACCGTAGAAGAGCTACAGAGGGGTTCAGTGGTGAAGGGCCTAGTTGCTGGGACCAGTCTGGCTCTCAGTAGGTCTTAAGTAACACGGGCAAATGGAAGATTTCTGTCAGAGAGAAAGATGCTAATGCAAAATTCTGCAATAAAACAGGAGTCAAGTGTCCTATTTTTACAGCCTCTGGCTTGTGCCCAGACTTTAACCTCCCCATTCCTTCCCAGTTCAGCACACAGCATTAGGCAATGCTCGGTTCTGGCTGAGCCTTCCTTGGATGGCTTTTTTGGACAACTTTGTCCGGTACCACTGATGCCAGCAAAGATCTACACCTCAAGGTTTTCAATGGGAACCAGTCTTTCCTGGTGTCTCTTTCTTGATAAATTAGAGCTAAGCAAACAGTGGCCAAAAGAGATTTAAAGAAGCACCAATATAAACAGGAACATTCTGCTGCTGTTTTTACTTGGCAGGACCAAACACAGCTGCCTGCTGAACTGGGTAAATAGGGAACAGGGCAGTATTACACTTCACCTCTTTATCAGGGTTCAAGGCAAAACTTTTCCTCCTTTTTTCCTATTTTGTGCATTTTTGGAGTTGTTTTTAGAAGTTAATTTATTATTTTTTTTAAGTTTCAGTCTGGGTTTCTGGAAAATGAACTAGCTGAAACTGATTGCGAAATTATTCCCTAGTGAAAGGTAAATATGAATCATGGAGAAATGATAACAATTGAAAGAGGTTTTCAGAAAAGAAATATCTTTGCTTTTAAAGACTATTCTTTGGTTACCAATTTTATGCTTGTATGTTTTATGTTATGAATAAGCAGAAGTTGCAAATCTGCTGTCCTGGACCAGACCTAAAGCTGAGCCACTTCCCTTCTGCTTACAGTAGTTTGGGAGAAGGGCCAGGCAGAAGAAGTCATGATTTCACATAGAGGAGTGGTAGGGAACCTACCTTCACACAAGGTCCCCAACCCCATTATGGCATGGAGTTTATCTAACCATGAAGTGTAATAAGTATTACACAACATTTATTCACCATGACAGAATTCTGATATTCTTGTTCACCTTATACACATCCAATGGTGCTTTAAAACTTTCCAGGATACTGACTCGGACCATCTCTGTTTCTGATTTCCATGCCTTAATTACACACAATAAGAAAACACTTCCTCTGTTATGATTTTCCCACCTTGTAACATCAATAGAAGCCTTTACTGGATTGCCATATTCTTACTCTGCACCTCACTCATTCGAAGGAATAAGTGCTTTCACGATAGTTTTACATACCCAATTAAGATCAAGTTTATCACTAATGAGATAGAAAGAGATGGTCCCTGGCTGTAACTGCTCACAGTTTGAGCAGGTGAGGCTAAAGGCCAAGGGAGACAGATATTATTTAACAAAGTCACAGCATGGATTCAGCCTCTCCACTCATGTCAGCTGCTCTGATCCCTTCATCATATCCGTGATCCTGTTCTGGACTCACTCTGGTGTGTTCATGTCTCCCCTGAACTGGAGAGCCCTCATCTGGACCCAGTCTTACTCCAAATGAGAAGAGAGGAGGATCACCTTCCTCATCCTGATGGCAAATCTCTTCCTAATGCAGCCCAGGATACCATCTGCCTTCTTTGTCACCAGGGCATATTGCTGGCTCATGTTCAAGTTGGTGTCCACCAAGACCCCCCAGGTCCTTCTCTGCCAAGATGCTTCTAGGTCAGCCCTAACTAAGCTTGTATTGGTGCAGGACTTTGAACATGACGAAGTTCTTGCCAGCCCATTTCTCCAGTTCTCTAGATGGCTACACAACCTTCTGGTGTATCAGCCATTTCTCCCAGTTTTGTATTGTCTGCACTCAATGGGCAGAGGCTTGACATCAAAAGAGGTGAGCAGTCCTCCTCAGACCATACAGAAAGGATGGATAAAGCCAGGAATTGGTTTCAATCACAAATTATGCTTTTATGTGTAACAAATTTTCCCTTTAACACACAGCAATTCTATTTGTTTATGGTTTGATTAGGAATATTATATCTGTTTCCTTTCTGGACTATTTTTATTATCATTGCAACCCACAGCAAGTTGTAATGGGGCAAAACTATAAATCACTTGTTCCAGTCTCAAGATTTTTATCTAACAAGTGAGCTTGGTGTGGAAGGGTACCCACTGGAGTGACACTCCAGACTCTGACCATCAGATCTTCCCTCTGCCTTCTGGTGCTGAGCGTCCCAGAGTCTCAGTCTCACCTGGGCCCTCTGAAATTTTTCAAACTCCCAGCAGTTCTGCCAACCTCTGAGTATTCATCAGATCAAAGGGTCATGCTCATGCTCTTATTTCTCCTCTCTGAATAGCACGAGTCCTGTTGTTTAATGATCACTAGCAATAAACAGGAAAGAGAGGAGAGTGCAGTAAATGCCTTCCTGGGTCAAATCAGTATCCAGCTGTCCAGGTGTTATGGGGAGGGCACACAAAATTTGTTGCAGTCTAGGGTCCCATTGTCCCTGTGGCGGCCTCCTCAGCAGTTGTAGGATTAGGGGTGTTAGAGGGTATATCCTGGCTTCCTTTCTTTAAGATCTGTCTATGAACCTATTGGTCATGAGGTCTTTCTCCAGTCCTTTTGCACTTCATGGTACTATTTGCCTCTACAACCTCTGGTGGCAACAAATCCCCAGATTTGTCTATTTGCCATGTAAAAATGGTCTTGCTACTATCTGTTGTAAATTCATTCATGTTTCACTGAGTGCCCACACTTCTGTGAGGGATCAGGTGAATAGTATCTCTGTATTCACTTTACTATTTTTGCCTTCATGTTTTATAAGCCTCCGTCATAGCCATCCCCAGCCTTCACCTCTCCAATTTGAAGCAATCCAGCCTTTTCAGTCGCTCTTCATAAGCAGCTTGCACCATTCTCTTCACTGTTTTAATTGCCATTCTCTGTATCTTTTTTAATTCCCCTTGTCCATCTTTGGAGACAGAGAGCAGAGCTGCACAAAATACACACGTTCTGTGGGTACACCAAGGTTTCCAGCATGGCTACTTCCATGACTATGACCTCTAGTGTATAACAATAAAACCAAACCGAGATGCAACCAGTACAGCAAGCTATGAAGAACGTCAAAGAAGTGTGTAGGTAAAAGCTATGGTGAACAAGAATTGAGACAGACCCTGAAAAGTGGAGAAGTTACAACCTAATGAGAACAGGAAGAACATGATGATTAGAGTAGTCAGAGATTTGATATTGAGGCCTTAGAGAAGAAAAAGCTCTCCTACTTGGTAAAGATGCAGTGCAGTGTGGTAAAGAAATCACAGGCAGCTCCTATGGGCAAGGGGCTGGACGTGGAAGAGATTGGAACAGGAGAAAGGGCTTGCAAGATCGCTGGATGCAGAGGAAGAGGGAAAATAATTCAAAACTTTCTCTCCTAGTATTCATGCCTGCTAAAAACAATTAAAGAGTTAAACAAAAAAGATTATCCCCCGGTATAAAGAATACAACTTAATGATCTGCAAAGCAAAGAACTTGGAGGAAAATTCACCCAGAACATAATTTTTCACAGTAAAAACAAACTGATTGAAAGCAGTAACAATAAACAGTAGAGCTACTTAAATTCAGATTACCACAGGGTAAAACCCCAGTGCAAGTGTCTATGATTTTATGAAAGCAATCTAATTAGTCACAAGTGACTAGGACTAAGGATTAAAATCAACTGCTATGGGAGAAGGCTGAAAGATATGATCTCCAGTTTGCGACAGAAGACAGAGCTTGTGGAAAAGAGCACAAAGACAATGAGCCTTTACAAGGGAAGTGAGGTTTAAGAGGGAAACTGCATCAGCAATGAAAAAAGGGAGCCAAAGCAACAAGATAAAGAACGTCAGGTAGTTCTGATATAGAAAAGATAAGGCCAGAAGAAGATAAGAAAAGAGGAAAAGGATGTTTTAATGTAGAACAAATATTCAGTCTTTGGGTAAAAGATCTTAAGGATTTATTAGGACAACAAAAGTGAGGGTAATTATCAGTGTAATATGTCCCATCTGTACTCTCCACAACCAGCTTAGCAACATCTTTATAGAGTGGACCTGCAGTATGTGGGTCTGGAAAATGCCAACTCTTGCTCTTCTTTACACGTTAGACACAGCTCTTACTGAAAGACAATGTTACTGACACAGCTCTCATCTGACTAGGTGGAAAATGAAGAAAAAATCTCTTTCAATAAACATTAAAGCAGCAAAAAAATAAGCAAAGCCTTAAAACTGCAGTCACCTCAGGTGGATGTCTAGGTAGGGCCAAATCTGTGCCCCTGTTTTTTACCACTGGAGTTGCAGTCCACAAAAGGCATGTATTCAGGTTTTAGATCTATACTATCTTCTGTATAATTTACTGTCAGGCTGTGGTTTTTCTCTGGGTTTAAGACTTGATCTGGCATTTAAGTATACAGCCATCCTACCGCCTAACTATCTCACAGTCTTGGCTAAATGGCATTTCAGACGAGGGCAGTGATCTGGCATCCATCTACGGCACTGCTGGAGAGGCAGAGTAAGAAGAGCAGATAAGCAGATTTAATCTTCTGCTGCAAGCCGATGCTGGGGGATGCAGGAGGAAGGATAAGCAGAGCCTCCTCCTTGTTGTCCTTCTGCAGACTGCGGCCAGATAAGGGCGCAAACAGAGTGGAAAGATTCAGATTAGACCAAAAACATCAGGGTAGTAAAATATCTGCTTATTCAGTGCTGCGGTTTCAGGTGGAAGAGCACAGCAAAGAGGCCATTTCCTCACATGTGCATGTGTTCAGCCTCATCTCACCCCATCAGGGTGGGCAGCTATTGTTGACTCCAATTGAGCTATTCACGACACCCAGAGTGGGGAAACTGAAGCACAGAGATTAAGTGACTTGCCCACCAGTGGCAGTGCAAACCAGGACAGAAACTCAGATTTCCTGCCTCACCATTTTGGGGTTTAACCACAAACCTTTCCACCACAGGGTCTGCAAAATTCCTTTGCTTATCCCCCTGCTCTAAGCAAACTTCTCCACTTCATTACCAACTAAATGCTGTGGGGAATCATGGCATTTAGTCCACTTGCCCCTCCCTCTTCTCTCAGAGCTCACTAAATTCAGGTACCAGTGCCCAAAGCAGAAAGGATCCTGCTGGCATAGTGCAGGATCTGACTCTCTCAAGCATCCCCCGAGGCTCTCTGGAGCCTTTCCACCTTCTGCACAGGGGCAGGAGACAGGTACAGACCCCCCATATCTCTCCATCACCTGCAGGCTTCATCATATGGACTATTGCACTGAGGACCACCGAAATGATTAGAAGCCTGGAGCATCTCTCTTACAAGGAAAGTCTGAGGTACTTGGGCCTTTTTAGTCTGGAGAAGAGAAGGCTGAGGGGAGATCTGATCAACACCTATAAATACTTAAAGGGTGGGTGTCAAGAGGAAGGGGCCAGTCTTTTTTCAGTGGTGCCCAGTGAAAGGACAAGAGGGAATGGGCACAAACTTGAACATAAGAAGTTCCATCTAAACATGAGGAGGAACTTTTTCACTTTGAGGGTGGCAGAGCCCTGGGACAGGCTGCCCAGAGAGGTGGTGGTGCCTCTGTCTCTGGAGACATTCAAAACCCACCTGGACAAGTTCATGTGCTCTAGGAGGACCTGCTTTGGCAGGGGTGTTGGACTAGATGATCTCCAGAGGTCCCTTCCAACCCCTTATCATTCTGTGACTCTGTGATTCTGTGATCATACAAGCTGCCTGGTTTTGAGGATTATGCAAAGGTGAGCTTAATTCTGGTGTGTTCTCAAAAGAAGGGGCTTTTTTATTTGTTTGTGCCTGGAATGCAAACCCCTATAATACAGTGTATTGATGTTTCTGACTTTTGATATAGATGGGCCCATCTGAAATGTCATTACCTGAAACCTGAAAAGCCTTTATTCTTGCATGCCAGGGTCTATTTTTAATGCACGGCATGATCCTTCACTCAGGAGTGATCGTTATCTCCCCATTAATTTCTCCTCTCCGTTTCGTTCCTCAGAACAACTTGCTGAGCAGCCTCTGATCTTGCCGCTGCTCCCGCCTCCCTCCCCAGACCATGGAAGAAAAATCTCTCGCTATCTGCAGAACCACCCTGCCCTCCTGCCCTGCACCCCGGCAGCCCTGGCACAGTCCCTGTCCCCATCGCCCAGGCTGCAACTGCCTCCTTTATCTGCCCTTACCAGCCCTTCCTCTGTCTATTCGCTCTGCCATCAAGGTCTGGGGCAGCTTCCTGTAATATTTTCTGTGCCACTCGTATCTTAACTTCTGCTTTAAGTAATCTCTGCCTCTGGCGAGCATTTTCCACGTCACATCTTTCTGCAGACCGTATATCTTTCTCCACTCCCATCCCTCACACTTCCTGTGATCCTACTGAATCTCTTCTTTAGTAACTTGTGATTTTAGGGTTTCCTGTTCTCAGGGGCCAGGATCTCCAGGCGGTATAATATAAACTGCCAAGCCAATTTGCCTTTGACCTTCTGCTTAAAGTATAGCTAACTTTTGCTCTGCTACACTCAAAGCATACCTTGCACAGGTTGGTTTCTTCTACTTTTTTTCCCCCTTCATGTTTGTAGACCAAAACCTGCTTTTAATCACTGCAGCAGTTAGTTAAGACTTTTCATAAGAATTCAGTTATAGGCAACGTATTTAACAGCTTGACATTGAATAAGAATGTGTATAAATGAGGGTCTAAAAGAAATAGCAAATGTTGTATATATTTTGTCCCAAAACTAAAAAGAATGGGCATCATATAAAAAAATACAGATCTAAATTCATAGCACTCTATGTTTGTCCTTTTGCTTAGGAGAAATTAGGACATTTAGTGAAGATGATGCTTTAAATGTACAGACTATTAAAAAGTATGTTTCGGAAAGTAGATATATGAAAAAGAACCATAACTGAGAATTTCCATGTGCTGTGCTCCTTTGTTTAACACCAAGCAGCATCGATATCCAAATTAACAGAGTTTATTATGAAATTTGCTTCTTTTTCCCTTTAGGAGGGGTTAAATAAATAATCTAATTAATAGATTAGTTTTAACTGACGTTAATGAGAGATTCTATAAAAGTGTAAATACTGGCGAATGTACATGTATAAAATTTTGCTTATATTTTTCACACACCTATGTGGCAAAAGAATTTTTGTTTGTTTGTTAAAAAGTTGATCTGTTGGTGGTCTTTTTCATGGAGAGAGCCGGACTAGGAGTTTTCTCCTAAGCACATTTGTTAGATTCAGTCCTTGACCAGAAGAATGTTATTTCTCCATCTTCAGTTGCAGCCAGAAATAAATCAGATGCGATGGGGCACTCTTAGAGGATATTCCAAGCCTGTACCCCTTCTGAGAGATTGACCTGCAAGTGAGCTGCAGCCTTACACATCCTTGTGTGGTGGAGTTCATGAGAACATACACACGCAGATGCCCCCTTCCTTTGAAATCACCTGCTTAATTTGAAATATATACGTGCAACAGGATTACTCATGTGCTGAAATGTGTGCATAAGTTTCTACAACACTGGTAACTTACTGAAGAAATTAACCACTAAAAAATCAGATGCTTGCACCATTCACCTTCTGCCATCTCACCCAAGTCAGAGTCACCCATGGCAGGGGCTCTGTGGTGACTCTGGTTTTCACTCAGCCAACACTTGTAGCAACTTTTCTAGACTGAGAACATAGTGGCTCCAGAAAATGCATCTAGGGTAAGTATACTCGGGAAGCTAAAAACTTCTGTTTTCATACCTTAGGACCCAAACGACACATTTTAAAGCCACTGCATTTCTGCATCTAGAAAATCAGTAAATTCAATCTCAGAAATGTTGGTGCCGGTCCGTTAGCATTACCCAGTAACACATACTTACCTGGTGGGAAAACATGACTTGAGGGGATGGGAGAAATGTTACCTACTAAATCCATGTCAAGCAGTCTCTGTTCAGGACTTTGGGATTCACAGTGGCTGTCAAGCTCTTCAGATGGAAGTGACAGTGGTAACGAGAGTGTCTCAGCCTCATTTTTTGCTATATGTACTCATGTTGCTGCAGCTGCCGTCAGTGTAAGCAGCTGAGCTTCTCATGGGGCACCCACTGAACGAGGAGTGTTGGGCTGCTCATGAGCAGGACTCCACAGTCAAGACTTAAAGAGCTCAGGTGCCATGATATCCCAGACGTGCCAAGAAAGATGGTGCTGAAAAAGATCTCGGGGAGGTCACAACCTACACTTTTCTGGCCAGTAAAATGCAGACATGTATGTATCTGGCTGGTTAAGTGCCTGTTGAATTATTTTACATCTGTTGTGACTGTGGCATTGAAGGGTATTTTAGGCCATGCTGGGACCTTTGGTTACTTCAAGTTATGCCAGCACAAGCAAACTCAGTTTGCAGGTGGTTCTGCGTGGAGCCAAGTTCCCTCAGTTTGCTTTTCTGTGATTCTACCTTTTCCTTACTTATCCACAGGAGCAAAGTGGGACCTTCAGGGCTCAGGGCTTGGCTGGACACAGTGCAGATGGGTGTCTCCAAACTGGTCCCCATTGCATGGTCTAAGAGGAGAGATAAGCACTTTTACAGCCCAGGTAATGTCTTCTGAAGCAGTTTTCTACCCAATCAGCAACACCTTGCTCCGAGCACCCATTCCTGTGCTGCTGACATTGTTGGGAGCTACACCCTCAACAGGAGCTGGCTTTGGGTCTCGGGCACCTGTTGGACTTAAAAAGTAAAGTACATGTTTACATTCCCATGAAATCACTAATCATATGCTAAAAAGATTTGCAGAGTTGATGCCAGAGTTCAATCACGTAGTAGGTGGTTGGAGGGGAAAGTGGTAACTGCAAAGACCTGCAATGGAAAGTCAGAAAAAAATTGAGTTGCTGTCCATGTAACACGCTTATACCCCCCACATAACACTGTTTTTGTGGTCTTTATCTACCTACTTAACATACAAATCCACCTGATAGATGAAATTTTGATTTTCAGATGCTTCACCTGTGATCTCCCTGGCTGTTTTCTCTTCTAAAGTTAGCCTGAGTAAATATTTGACTCTGTCCCCTAAGCCACTGCATACCGTTGTGTAACCTAATAAACCCTTTTATTTCATTAGCATCAGTTTATCCAATGTTCCGGACTAATTGAGAGTGTATTTCCAAGAAGAAAAAGGAAGAACATGTTCACAACCACAGACATCTCCTCACCTGTTTACGAAAGACAGTGCAGGTTCTGCAGGACAGAAAGAATACTGGCAAAAAATACTGCATCTCACCTTTCCACGATTTTCTCAGTCTGTATCAATTCCCTGAACTAAAACCTACATCCTTCGGTTTTTAAATACAAATAAAAGCTAAAAAGTAAGGTTGCTGTTTTCCTTCTCCCAGCAGGGATTATGGAGGCAGATTCTGCACTTACATGTGTGGTGATCTCCTCCCTCCTCATGTTGTGCCATGGAAATTGGGGAGGGGACTGGACATGTGTAGGCGGGAAGTGGTGACCACGGTCTTATTTGTAGCCACTTGTTTCAGCAGTGTGGGACCTTCGTAAGAAAGAGGAGAATCAGGCTAAACACCATAGCAGCAACCAGCCACATCCCAAGCCTGCGTCCTGCTGCAATCACCTTGACTTCCCTGACCATGCAGCTGGGCAGTCACTGTTCTTACCATGTTCTCACCGCGGTCTCACCTTCAGCCAGATGGGCTTTGTCACTGCTGTTCTGTGCTCTGTTCTGTACTCAATAGGAACTTCTGGTCCATACTAGAAAATCTTGGGAATACAGTGCTTTATAAAGAGTGGAAAATGCACAGCACAGGTTCTTTTCCAAGAAGCTTTGCATCTAGGTGATGAAAAGACATAGAGTCACAGAATGGTTAGAGTTGGAAGGGATCTTAAAAGATCGTCTTATTCCAACCCCCCTGCCATGGGCAGGAACACCTCCCACTAGACCAGGTTGCTCAAAGCCCCATCCAGCCTGGCCTTGAACACTCCCAGGGATGGGGCATCCACAGCAACCTCTGGGCAACCTGTTCCAGTGCCTCACCACCCTCTCAGTAAATAATTTCTTCTCAACATCTTATCTAAATCTACCCTCTTTCAGTGTAAAACTGTTATCCCTCAACCTATTACTACACTCCCTGATAAAGAGTCCCTCCCCATCTCTCCTCTAGGCCCCCTTTAGGTACTGGAAAGCGGCTATAAGGTCTCCCCAGAGCCTTCTCTTCTCCAGGTCAAATAACCCCAACTCTTTCGACCTGTCTTCATGAGAGAGGTGCTCCAGCCCTCTGATTATCTTTGTGTCCCCACTCTGGGCTGGACTCCCTCCAAAGGTCAATGTTCTTCTTACGTTTGGGGTCCCAGAGCTGCATGCAGCACTCCAGGTGGGGTCTCATGAGAGCGGAATATCTCTGGGGTCATGAGAACAATCTGATCCAGTACAAAGTCTGCTATGGCAAAATAATCGCTTCAAAAACCTCTGATTTTTCTTGAACGATATTTGGAGTGGCAGCAGGAGATTGTACCTTTACAGAATTTCTCATCATGCAGCCACGGCACCCTGACATGACATTGGCACTCAAAAAGCAGATTTGCCATTTTGAGGACCCACAATGTCACCCTTCAGAGGCCTCCAGGAGCCACCCAGGTATCTTGACAAGATGCCAGGATCCACTCTGTATTCAGTGTAATTCAGTGCTCTGAATTACCCTCTGAACCACAGCTTTATGTTCAGGTGTTGCCATGCCTGGCCTGTGTACCCAAAGCAGGTGGTTTGAAAATAGCCTGATATCTCTTCTCATTAGAAGAACAAGGAATATCTGGTAGAATTTCTCATAGTCAATACATAGTTTGTGAAACAGTTTCCAGCCCTTTTGTCATTCTGGATACAAAAAAAAAATCAAACCCAAAGGACTTTCCCATTCCATTTCCCATGGACTGATCCCATTAAAGTAGATAGCTGACACATTTTTATCACTGCTGCGATATTCCTGTGTGCTGCCAAGTGGATCTGAGGAAGGGGATCCAAAGGAATCCATGTATTTTATAAACAAACCAAACAGTACGAGTTCAAGTACAAGTTGTTACTGAAACCAAAGAGAGGACAACATTGCTATGACATACTCAGATTCAGAGCCCTTTCCAAGTCAAAGTGCCGGCAAGTTGATCTCCTGGAATTTGCTTGGGTCACTGTCCTGGAAGTCCCTGGGGCACGTCATCTCCTCCTCGCAGAGTTAGCAGGACAGCTGTAAGAAGACTCACAGTCCATTCTGCTGTCATGGACTTTAGCACCAGACCCGACATACAGGTTTCTCTCCAAGCTGCAAGTGTGGATGGATCCTCATAGGAATCCCCATAATATTTAGGTATGGAGCAGCTGGGCCACCTGAGCCAAAGGCAGAATGGCTGGCCATGCCATTCGAAGTTCTAACAGCATTTGTTGAAGTGAAGGCTACGTTTTACAAACAAACCAGATAGCTTGGCTCGTAATTCGCCTATTCTTTCTTTTCAGCCAAGAAGGAGACAGACAGTCCTACCCCAAGCTGTGAGACCACCACTCTGTGCTCAGGGCAGTGGGAACAGAGGCAGCAGAAGCACTGTCTTTCTTGAACAGGGGCAAGCCTGCTAGTGAAGTACACAAATGTCCCCCAGGCAAGGTGGGGAAGGGCTGGAGAAAGCAGATCTGCTCCATGACCTCTCCAGTGGGGCCATGGGAGCTGGAGCACGACGAAGGCTTCTCTTTACCTCTGTGCTCAGGAGATTTGAAAACCTGTGAAACTTCTGGAGGCAATAATTCAGGATCAGAAATATTGTATCTGGACAGTTTGTACAACAGAGGGTACAAAGAAAACCAAGGAACTGGGATGACGATGCAGAATAGATAGAGACAGTAGGGACAAGACTTTAAGGAAATCTTTAAGGATTTCCCCGTAACTTGGCCTTTCTGGGGAACATTTGTGGAGCTATTTCTAAGGGAGAAGGACCTCTAAGTGTTTACCCAGTCTTTTAAGAGTCATCTTCTGAAAATCATTCATAAATTCCTATTTAAAGTTCATGAGGCTGCTAGGCTGCAAACAAGGACACCAAAAACACTAAGGAAAAAAATTATAATAAAATATGAATAAAAATATGTGTCCTCTTCTGACTCTTGCCCATTTCTGACTCTGATCTTTCAAGGTCAACTTGCAGATCCAGAGAATGAGCTCATGTCCCGCCTCTGCAGCCTGGCACTGCTGCCAGGACCTCTTGTGGAGCCAGGACTGGGCACAGCTTCAGCCCCACGCTCTGTCCCCCCAAAACCTGCCTCTTGCCCAGCAAAAGGCGCGTGGCTGGCCAGGGACTGGCGCAGGATGCGCCTGGGTAGCTCTGTTTTCTTCCCTTTTTGCTTTGTCCGCGAGTCCCGGAATGTATTTGCACATGATGGAAAAAATGCAAAGGGCAGGGAGAAGTGGCCAGGAACATCACTCTCCCTGTTGCCCTCCCTGTGAGGGCCGGCAGGCACGGTGGCTCACACCAGCATCGGTACCCAGGGACGTTGGAGAAGCCCCTGATGAACGGCCCAGGGATGAGCTGCATTTTTGGGGTAATCCGTTTTGGAATTGAAAAGAGGAAAATGTACCGTCTGCACAAACTCAGTCACGCAGGGAAAGAGGTGAGACCTGTTTTGATCAGAAAATTGGCTGACAGGGAGTACAAAATATTTCACAAACTTTTGAACCCGTCTTACCGTTTTCATTAACGGGCATCTTTTATCCTGTCCTAAGCAACACTAACAAGACTAATTAGTTTAACAAGTACAACAAATGCTTTTATTGACAAAAAAGAACCCTTTGAAATATACATTACATTCACAAAGGATTAAATTACACCCTATTATCCGTTTTCCATAAAATAAAGATTACTTTGATAAATCACGACTAATGTTATCTTTGGCTGATAAGAACTCTGAGCTTATTTATGTGGCTTCTATAAATAGTGTGCTCTGAATTTTTTTTTTTTCTCCCTAAATATAGTCAATGATACAGTCTGCCAGGCATTTTCCTGCAATTTGACAATGCCACATCTGTGAACTAGGCTGCAAATGAAAGCTTCATTGTCTGAAGACGAAACATGCAACAATCTTTGCCTCTTTTGTCAGCTGCTCTGCCATAATCTATCAAACCCCCTTCAGCCATATCTGTCTCGATCAAGGTTTCCTTACTGCTAAAGCAAGGTAGTCAAAATAAACTCTTTCTTTTTTTCTTCTTTTTTCTTTCTTTCTTTTTTTTTTTTTTAATATTTCTAAGAGAAAAAGCCTTGGTATGCAAAGATTGTGTGACAATTTAGCCTGAGGGAGGTCATACCCTGATTTAGGCCCTAGTACATATAAAATATGTACATTAAGATACGTAAGTGTACATTTTCAGGCATAAAGAGCTCCTTTGTGCATTCCCTTTCCACAGCTTTGCACTAGAGGATTCTGCAGATCACTGAAGAGTCACCTGTGTCACCTTCCAGGGGTTGAAGAGATGGTCAAGGACCAAGACAGAAGTCATGTCTTGGGTTTATTTCATTTTTCCTCCTACCATTTCTGTATGTAGTGGCTCTTTGCTTGAGGATGTGGACAGCTGTGAGAATATCAGAAGACCACCTTCATGTGACCAGAGTTTCAGAGACCTGTTGAGCATTTGATGATAACCACATCTACTGGGCCAGTGGGAACCCCACTGCAAGAGCGCCAGCCCAGCAACCGAGCTGGGCAACAAGTGCCTATTTTAGTGCAGCACAGAAGCACATGCTCACCTTGAAATAGCCTCTAAAAAACTTTCAGAGAAGTAGTTTGATTCTGAAAAACTGAAGTTGGTTTCCTACCATGCAGCAGACAGCTGGAGAGACCATCCTGCCATACGAGGGGCATTGCCTCCTACTCTTCAGGGCAAATATCCAAGTTCAAGTTATACTCATTTCCCATAATTTTGAAATTCTTTCAAGACACAAATTGGCTCCGAGTTCAACCACTGCTTTGTACGTCACTGGGTTACTCAAAGCATCTCAATTTACCCCAAATTACACAAGAGTTATAATTGTCGCAGGGTTGTTGTTTAGTTGAAGTTTAGTTTGAAAAACACTTAAGAATAGTAGGGAAAAAAGATTGTAGATGTTCTGTAAACCTTTGACAAGGAAATCCAGTATGTGAGGGAGTTCAGTTATAGGGCATACCTTTTACTTCCACTGCCAGTTTCTTCTAACCTGCATTTTGAAAAGTCTTCCAACTTTCCAAACATAACGTCAACTTAACATCAATTTATAGCATCTAACCCCACCATGGCTGTTTTGGATTGGTGCCCTCGTCATAAGCAAACGGCTCCTTTTCTGCATTTTTCCCTCAGAAGCAGGTGGCAGGAGATTTCAAACAAACCCACACCCATGTCTGTGCTGCTTCTGGAGGGTGTGTTTTTCTCATGGAAATACGCCTAACCCCTTCGTTTAATTTTCAAAATTTTAGAAGCTTCCTACCCCCTGAGCTGCCTGCAAAGTGACTCAGCAAGGCAAGCAAAGAGATCAAAGAACAACTAGAGTTTTTTAAACGAATGGAAAAGCTTAGCGGTTCTGAAAGTATTTTCCTCCAACACATTATTTCAAAAAACGTTAATAAAAATAATTACAGCTGAGTCTATTGACAGACAAAATGCAGGGCTAGAGTCATAAATCTCAGAGAATAGGGAGGAGCACTCTGAAATGCTGCAAAACAAATGCATTATCACCTTTCCAAGCCTCCTTGAGCTTCTTTTTTTCCTAGAACAGAAAGCAAAAAAAACCCAACAAACAAAAAAAACCCCAAACCCACCGTGTCTGGGTTGCTGTGTTCTTGCTATTATTAAAACAACTTTTATTTTCATAGTGGTGTGCATATCTGTGAGGAGGGGAGGAGAAAATGGTAGACACAGGATCAAACACAGATGCATTATCACCAGCGTGGATGAAACACCTCGGGTACAACCCAAACTCAACTCTGAAGCTTGCCATTTGCTGGAAAAATCCAGGGGTGGGGGTTTACCAGGGTGGGTAAAGACCTGGGGATCCCCATGCTGTTTCAGGGACTCACATACTGGAGTTCAAAGATAAGGTGTCTACCTAACAACTGGAGGAAGATCGAGGCCTTAGAGTCGTCAGGAGAGCCCTCGTGGGGCCAAACTCCTCCTTGCTTATTCTGTATCATGCATCAATTTATGCACAGCTGCAACCTTCAGAAGAGAAGAAACAGGGCTGCCCCATCTCGTGCTACGTAACGGCCAAGGGTTTGGGTACTCTGCAGGAAGGCAGGAAATGTTGATTCCAAACTCCTTTGGCCCAGAACCCAGCTCTCCCACTTACCACTAAAGTGCTCTTTCCATCAGAAAACGATGCAAAACGAGGCCTTTTACGCCCCCTGTTCTCAGAACTGTGTTATCAGGAGTGTCAAATTCCCAGACAGGCAGCATTCAAACACCTCTCTTGACCGGTCTGGATACGGAACCAGTAACGGCCCCCAGAATGATTCCATTTACTACAACACTTCCGGGTCATCCCTCAAACTCAGCAATTAGAAGACGGGAGCTTCACGGTTCCTGGTGTGGAAATCCTGGGGAGTTGTAAAATAAAACTGGTCAGAAATGCCACGCTAGAAAAGGCAGGTCAAAATCCAATCACTTTTTCCTTCCTCCTCTTAGGAAGTCAAGGAAGGGCAAATAACAACACGGGAGACAGAAGTCAGTAAATCAAATGCTTTTATTGACATTCTTCCTCATTCGTGACCCTTTGGCATTTAATTGCACAGACCAAAGTTTGTGATAGACCCTCATTTTTGTAAGTTACAACTTTTACAGCTTTTCCATTTTTATTAAGAGAAGATAAGATCATGGGTAAGTCTCTACATAGACCCAAAGACCGGAAGTAACTTTTTACTAATCCTCATGCAAACTACGGACTGATTACTGAAGACTGAGGTCGAATGTGATTTCTGGAAAAAGTTCATTCTTATGAGTATGTTAATCTCATAACAAGCTAATTTATAATCCTTTCATAACTGATGTAATTTTCATACATTAGATAATTATAATAGGCATATTAAGCAATATTAACATTATTAAACAACAATGAACAGCCTTCTGAATGTATACTACAGTAATGCAAGATCTGAGTAATTTAAAGTGCCTTACCTAGTAAAAGGGCATAATTTTCCATTACAGCTTCTCTAAGCTTCCAGAATTTTTTTTGTCTTGCAGGTCTGGAGTTTTTAAACAGAACAAATATAACATTCACATTTACAGAAGAATTTATGCCTGAGCCAAGGAACTGCAGGGACACTTCAGACTTTCAAGTCTTTTTGTATAATACCAACAAATTATGCCCATTTGGAAAAGGACCTATTGCTTTATTGTGGTATCACCAAGGAAGCTGATTTCTGAGCGCACTGGATACATCTTGTGCAATGAGTTTTCTGAGAGACTATAACAAATGTATTGCTGCTCTTCTCTATTTCTTGCTCTTTTGCAAGCACACACTACACTGCAGACTTGTCTGCCACTAAATATGTATTTTATACGGGGGGAATATTATTACTGATAAAAATAAAATATGTTAAGTTATTCAATATGAATGACTGCTCATCTCCCCCTTGATGTATATAAATAAGACACATTTAATGTGAGTGTAAACTCAGGGAACTGTAATAACATTGTGGCACCCATGCAACAACACAGAGGAAAAAACCAAAGTGAAATGCTTCCAAGGAAACAGCTTAAATTATCCTTTAGAAAAAAAAACAAACAAAACACCTAACCCCAAAACACACTGAATACCTTCTACTAACTTTCTGTTTCCTGATGGTTCCTAACAAGGCTTTCCTGAAATAACAATATGTTTAAGGAATTTGCAGAAAATTATCCCAAGACTCAACAGTGTCGTACTTATCTATTTTCCTTTTTTTTTTT
>VXBJ01002191.1:240916-307711 GCA_013400055.1 Nycticryphes semicollaris | reverse complement strand
TTTTTTTTTTTTTACTGGAAGAAAAGGTCCCCTAAATCATTAAGTCTCTATATTATTAGGGTTTTCTACACAGAGCAGGTTCAGCTTTGCACCGAAGGAGGAAAAGAAACTAAACCTTCGCTCAGGGCTTTCTATGCATCAGCCTGGAACAACTACACACCCCGGCTCTCCCACATAATTCCCAGGACAACCAGTGGCTGCCACAGGTGATCTCAATTGTTATTTTTTAGGAGCACCACAGCAGACACGTAAACCACAAAAATCTCCTGGTGGATTATGAACTGAGTAAATGCTTTTACTACAGCAGATGGACTTTTTCTGTACTTAAAAAAAAAAAAAAAGCAAAATAAAAACCACCTACATGTGAAGAAGGAATGGCCATACTGTTGTGCAGATGATTTTCCTTACCTATGTTGTTACTGGTCCCAGCCTTAAGAGATCAGCAAGTTTCAACTGATACAAGAATTCCTACAGAATGACTGCTCAGAAATAAACTCCTTCCAGTGAAACAAAATTCTACAAATAACTTAAAACATTAAGTTCCAAGTTATGTACATGCATGTAGTTCAAGTATTTCTTTTTCTTATAGAAAATACCAGCAACAACGATGGCGGATTCCACAAAAGCACATAAAGTTTGCCCCAAAGATTTAATCAACAGGATTTGAAAAATAGCATCAAATATTCTGAAATGATTTACGAGCTGTAGAAGTGATGTGCTTGAGACATTCAAAGTATACCAGTTGCATTAAAATTACACTTATCGGCATCTACTGATGATAGGCTGAGAAGAAGAGTGAAAGAACAGGGAAAAGAGCAAAGAAAAATACTGGTGGGGTCGCGCAAGACACTGGTTCACCCCCTAGTTGAAAGGATTATGTACAGCAGGGAAAAAGCTTCTTTCTCCTTTTTCAAAGAGATTGCATATTGTCAAGGTCCATTTCCATTAGAGGAATACATTAAAATAATTTTTAATCTATATTCTATTTTCTGCCCTATAGAAGGTATTCAAAGACACAGGAAACACTAGACTTCTGCCAAGCAGATTAAACAAAACCGCATTCCTACATATTTTAACTATACAGTTACACATCAAAATTCCAAACAGAAAAATAACTCGATGCTAACACTTAACAAATATAGAATTATGGGTTCTGATAAATGTGGGAGAAGCAAGACTACGACAGGAGTGCCTGAACTTGATGAGGAGATCTGTGCAGTATGGTTTCCGGATCCTTATATTCATTTGATGGATCCATCACAGCTGCATATAACTCACTGTAGGCTCTGCAGACCAGTTCTGTTGACTGTTTTATTATCTGCTCTCTAAAAAAGTCAAACAAAGGCATAATCGGCAAATTGCAGGGAATATAACTCTATTACATACAAGGAATTAAAGACAGGAACTAAAAATACACATTACAAACCAGTCAGTTACATTAAAAAGACCTTTTACTGCAACTGTGAAAATAGCTTAAAGTTAAGGAAAAAAGAAAAGGCTTCTTCATGTCTTTATACTGTAGACAGATAAACTCACATATATGATCTTGATAACCAAGAAATTAGCTCCCTTATTTTGGCAGTCATGGAAAAAAAATAGGAGAAGGATTTAATCCACATACATTCATTTTTCACCTGCACTCCCCTGCACCTCTTAAAAGACTGATAAACTTAGTGATCTACCTTCCAGCCGCCTCCTGTGGCTTCTTGCAGTCCTTTGTAAATACACACCTTTTTTTTTTTTTCCTCATCTACCAGCAAATATATTCTAGTTGCTTTATCTCGACAGCAACTGATTCCATAATCGGTCAAAAAGGAAGAGCTGAAAGTGGTAATGGTCAGGCATCTAAAACCTGCCACAGCCTCTTACCAACAAGTCTGTGTCCTGCTATTTTTCTGGGTCTAAATGAATAACAATGCACGGGGACTGGATGCAAAATTTAACCAGAAACTTTGATGTTTTTTGAAGACAAACTAATATTTTTATTTTACGTTGCCCATTGAATCGGTTGATTACCATGGTGATGTGTTTACAGTTGCAGATGCATTTTTATCTATCAGAAACAGTGGTTACAACTATTTTGTCCCCAGACAAGTGGAACACCAGGAGAAGGTGAGGAAACGAGGGTAACCAAGAATCCAGATTCAGCCCTGCTGTAATACGCAGAAAAAGAACAAAGACACCAAAACTGCATCCACTAAAATCAAGGCAGAGCTGGGAATCTGCAAGTTTAAAAAAACAAATCTTCAAGACGAAGCGCGTGGAACTTCATCTTTGCAGAAAATATTAAGAAATGGAAGCTATGAGAAAGAAGATTTCATTCTGATGCACAGTTTCCAGTTTTTCAATATAAAGGATCAACTGCCAATATTCCTATGTTATTAACAAATGTAGAAACCCTATTAAAAGAGAAATACATTCAAAGTTTCAGGTGAAAAAACTGTCTCTGTTCACAGTCTGGGATCACTGAACTACTCTTACATGACAACCTTTTAAGAAAGCATTGCATACAGAATTTGTATAAACCAAACTGTATTGCCTCAAATACTATTAATTTTTTTTTTTAAAGTTCTTTACAATATTCCAGAGGACTGAACAGCACCAAATGAGTCTTTCCATCACATAATGTCAGTGTCATTAATCAGTACATTAGGATTTCAGTTGCCATAACAACATGATACATTTTATCACTGACACAAATGGCAGCACTTTCTAAAAATAGTAATTCCAGCATTCAGTTTCTGTGATCCAACAGAAACGAAAAGAGCTCTTCAAGACCAACAACCAGATAAACAAACAGCTTAAAACTTTTTAAACTAGCAAAGGAATTTGAAAGACAAGAGCATGCACTGGCAAACGTTGGAAGGAATGTTCTTCATAGTTGTAAAGCTTTAATGGTATTGGCAGTGAGTGTGTAATACACGGGTCCCTTACCAAAAGCACACGGTCTGATTTTGAGAACCAAAGAACTCTTGAGTTCCAGCTTAACCGTTGGAACAGTGGATCACAATTATGTGATTTCAAGGAAGTTGTCTTCAAAATTGACATAGAACTTCTTTCAACTACTACAGCCAGAAATTAAAATTATAATGATGGTTAAATATTTTGCATGAGTTTTGAGAAACTTCTGAACTTTACTACATAAAGCAGTGACTATTAAGACCGGGATTCCACAAGCATGCATTTCTGTAAACAGGTATTTTAACTTCAAAAGATGAGTCTTTATGGCAGCTTAAGGCCTACCTCCAAAAAATTGCTTCTGTGTTAGCAGCGAAGAATCGAGACTTACAAAATACATTTACTGTTATTATGATTTTTAAATAAGCCTACATTAAAAAAAAAAATACCAAGAACTAAAATATAGGTTAAATAGCACGACACCTAGCAGCAGAACTTGCAATGCTTCACTGACGTTACTGCTCAAGTTTTCCTGCTTGATCTTATTACTGGAGCAGAACTGGTCCCACACGAGAGGGTGAGCTCTGCTGGCTGAGCGCAGGAAGGGTAACCCCAGCAGAGGGACCCAACGAACTGCTGAAAAGCCCCAGGATGCCCAGTGCCAAGCCACGTACCAGGTATATGGCATGGAACTGGAAGCCTTCAGATGAGGAGAGCCAGGGCAACACAGCAGGAGAACTTGGCAGCTGGCCTAGCTGACTGTTGTAGGCTCCTTTCAACTGAACTATTCTATGCAAATTTCTAACAATTGATATTTTTCCCTTGACACACGTCATTTTCTAATTGCAAGATAAAGTAATATAATCCTGGCAAGGACAGGTAATAAGACTCCAAATATTGTTGCTTTACATAAAATCGGATGTACTGGTCTCAATTTCTCATATATTCTAGAATCTGCATTCTTCAAAAAATTGTAAATAGTAATGTCAAGAAATTTTTTTTCACAATTTTTTCACAATTTTTTTCATAATTCTCTGAGTTTAATTACTACAAAATGTCTTGATATGGTTCACATTTAATTGGAAAGAAGTTCATGGTGCTTTCCCTAGCCTTAGGGTTCAGTTATATTCAAAAAACAAGCAATAAATAATATAAGTTCTCCATTCCATACTGCAAAGAAGAAATCGCTAAAAAAGAAGACGTATTAGGTGAAGAGTAAAGTAATCTCAGCACAATATTCAAAGAGACAAAATGCCAATACTCTACAGCAGAAGACATGAAGTTGAACATTCCAGACTTGACGGAGCAGCAGGGAGAAAAGAAATCTTGAGTGGAGAGTTACACATTTCATCTGTCTTTGGAACGCTTAAAAAAATAGTTCTAAAACGATTTACAACTAAATTGACAAAAAACTGCTGACACAGTGGAACATGTTCAAAATAGATGAATGTAATTCGTTTTGATGGTGTCCAGTAAATCAAGAGTAACTACTTCAGAAAGTTACAGATTTACATATTCCTTGCTGCTTGTTCAAAAAGAGGAGAGTCAGAACAAAGCTCACTTGTGACCTGAAGGACGAGGCAAATATGATCACAGCTGATAACTCGAATTCTCAGCACGATCCACTAAAACCTAAGCACATTCATCCTTGTGGTCATTATGCAGGCATAACAGAAATTCACAAGTAAGGTACTTACTTCACAGTGGCACTCAGAAGGAAATTCAGCTGGGACATTACCAGACTATCTGGAGCAGACAGATAGCGATCAAACTGAGCCTAGGGGTGGGGGGGAGGAAAAGAGAAGACGCGATCGACATTTTAAGAAGTTGCTGTTATATGAAAATAGGTAAAAACACAGATCTCTGGAAAGCAACCACGTTGCAATGGCGCCTTCTTATTTGATAAAATATTCTCTTTTTATATTTTTAAGATAGAGCCGAATATACCATACAGATGTTTAAGGCTGAACTTAGTAGTCCAAAACAAATGTCTCACTTCAGCACTTCTGTCACCAAAACTTTAAGTCTCTGACTCTGAGAAGTACGAGTGGAGGGGCAAATAATGGGAATCCAGCTTCCATAAGTATCCATCTATGTTTCCTATGCAGCTGGGGCACCACCAAAAACTGGACCCAGTCTAGTCAGTGCAGAGGGAATACAGGAGCCTTCAAACAGAAATCTAGTCTGCCTGCGTTAGAGACGTTACTCGTTTCTTCTTGCATGTTTTGTTGTTTTTTTGTTTTTTTTTTTTTACTTTTTGGCAGGGAGTTGCTGCTTAATAATCTAATGAGCCACTTACATTGGGAAAAACAAGTGCAAGGGACCCTGGAAGTGTTAAAAGCCAGGATGGATGGGGCTTTGAGCAAGCTGATCTGGTGAAAGATGTCCCTGCCCATGGGAGGATTGGACTAGATCTTTAAAGGCTCCTTGCAACTCAAACCATTCTATGATCAAATGGGTGACTATAGAGAAGATGGGAAACAGGTCTTCTCACAGATGAAAACATGAGGAGTACTGGACACATATTATATTAAAGAAAATGCTGATTATATAGTAAGAGAAAAAGTTCTCACCAGGGATGTCATCAAACACTGAACAGGTTACCCAGAAAAGCTGTATGATCTCCATCCTTGGAATTACGCACTCAGGCCAGGCCTTAGGCAACTTACCTAATGATGGCAACCTTCCTGAACACTAGATGAATCTTCTTAAATTGGCAAACTCTAAAATCCACGCCCATCCGTCATTTAAGCATACAAAAAGTGGGCACAAATGGCTAATGAAGTCACTTACAGCTCTCACAAATTAACTTTTGTGGGTTATCTGACCTTGTCTGGAAAGCAAGGGAGCTCCAGCTGAGAGAAAGGTATGGACTTCACTAGAACAGCGTTTGCAAACACTTTTGAACAATTAAAAAGGCTGTGACCTGGAAATCTTTCCAGCTAAGGCAGGAGGTAGTGAATTTGCCTGCAAGTACTCCCTCCACATGGTTTAAATCCTGGGAAACCAACAGATTAGGCTGATAGATGGGATTTACGTGGGTTTGATTTCAACATACTAGGTTCCATTCTGGTTAAAGTGTGTTCACACAAGCAGACATTAAAGTAATGAAGAAAATAAAACAGTTGGATTCTTCTCTTAACTATGCAAGTGAAATTGTTATGTACTGCTATAGACAACAGAATTACCTATATGTATTTTAATGAGATGGTCCCTGAGCTACAATCTTTAAATTCCTCATTGGCCTACAACACCATGGTAAATAGAAAATGTTTTAAATGCAAAATTTATAAATATTTATAAGAATGCGTGCTGATGTGAGTAAATCAGAGTGCTCTGTGCCAAAGCTCTCTTCATCCAACCAGCTTGGGAATCACTATTTCAGAACTTGAACAGAGGATAACAGGCTACACTGACACTATTTGGATGGATTTAATAAACAATTTAAAAGAACAAAGACTTTAATATTTTTAAAAGATCTTTTTTTATGAGGGAGTATACATGTACTGATGGATGAGTGGGCCTTATTTACAGTTAAACCATCAGAATAAAGCTAAACTTGGCTAAGCAAGAAGAGCGACAGATCACATATTACAACCCACTGAACTGTGATACTGCTATCTCCATGCAAAAAAAGCCTTCACACACTCTAACTAAAAAATACCAGCTAATAATTTGTTTGAAAATATATTGTAGCTTTCCACGGAAAAAATACAACTTCGGAGTTTGGCTGAACAATTTACATAAAATCAAAGCCTTAGGACTAAAATTATGATAGCAGAACTTGTATTTCAAAGCATACAGGCAAAAAAACTTTGGTGATTAAAACTAATTAGAGCTAAGTATTTGCTTTTAGCAATTTAAGATGACTCATGGGACAGCATTCTTGTAAGGAAAGTTCTGTTTCTCAGGGCTTAGAAACTAATATTCTATTACTACCCGCTCATAAATAATTTATGTATTTATTACTTCAAGTGGTCAAATTACTACAAATGAAAAAAGTATTCCCAGACATGTAATTTAGATCTTCTTAAAGAGTATGACTGGTTAGATGAATATCTACTACATCACATTATTACTAGTATTCTTTCTCATGTCACAGCATCACCATCGTAACATGAAATTGTAAAATGCTTACCATTGCAACCTTCAGAGACACGGAGTCCATACTTGGCAAGTTTGAAAGAGGACCCTAAGAATCAGTAGTTAAAGAGAAGAGAATTAAAAAAAAAAGGTCATACCAGCAAATGGAAAAAGATAAATAATGAATTCTACAGTCACTTCAGTACCAAATTTAGTACTTATTATTTGGTCCTGCTAAAGGATCTTAAAAGTTTGGAAACTGAACCACCGTACCAATACCGAAACACTGTTAACAGATCGTTTGTATTCCACTGCTCTCTTAAATTAAAACTCAAAATACTGAGTTCTTAATATGTCCTTTTGAGTCCTTTTCTTCCTTCCTCATCATTAAATGATAAATCTCCCCAAAAGGCTTCCGTAAGGCCTGGGATAAAAACTGAACTGCAAACTGGCCACATCCCCTTGGTGTTCCACAATTACAAGGGACAACTTCCCTCTATTCATCTGCTCTGGGACCGGGCAGAATTCAAGCCTGCTTCCCAGTAAGTCCTCCGTGCTGGCAGGGCATTATGGTATGACATTACATGGCAATGTATACATGCTGCTTAAACCCCTAGTAAATCCCGTGATGCCACCTCTGCGGCCAGGCAGCTGGACAGATAGAAATCCTATTAAACAATCTGCCCTGGTTGATTTGAAATTGGGTTTTAGAACAGGAGAGGAGCTCGTGAATAGGAATCCAAGCCAAGTTATTAATCACATTATTTATAAATTTATTTATTCATCTTTATACATAAAAATCTGTTGAGTTTGAGCATGTTATGCAAAATTATTGGCTGAAGAAACAACATAAAGCTCTCCAACAGAGAGAAAAAACACTGTTCTTCACCTTCACAAAAGGACACGGTCACAGCTGAAGGGAAGAGGGGCTGTACTAACACCTCTCATGTAACAACCACGGCTCACAAGAAAGAGCGTGAGCTCTGAATTCCAGTATTCAGCTCATTCTAAGAAATCTGAAGTTTTTCACTTTCAGAATCTCACTGCCTTGGTACTAGTATAGCTAAGGCAATGAATAAGGACAAAGGAAGACATTATTTCAAATTACCATTAAACTCATCCATTTCTTACAGAAGAAAAACACAGTAATTGTCTAATGCACGCAGGGTATGAGCTCCAGGTGCGGTCCTACAGCACGCGATGGAAGAAACCTGAATGCTGCATCCAATATGGTCTTGATGTCATGGAAGTGCTATATACAGTCAGTATTTGGGTTTTATAGCCAGCTTGTCTCACAGACACTTTCTGAGCCATGCTGAATTACCTATACAGTTATTTTGAGAATATACAGGACGTCTGTGGTGTACGGAGCCAACTGATGGTGCACAGATAAGTGGCACACAAGGGCTGCTGCACACTAAACCTGCCAGGCTTGCTGAACATACAGCAGGGGAAATCTGTATGTAATTGCAAGGTGCCTTTATCTAGTTTGTCCTAGTCTATCAATACATATTACTGAGCTTTTGCTTTCAGAGGAAGCCTAATTTGCACAAATATTAGAGCCAAAATGATTCTAGTTGGCAAGTAGGCAGTACTTCATCAGCACATGCATGATATAAGCTTACCTGTTCGGGTTTGTGTTGCTGCAGGGAGTTATATATGTAACTTAGACCAGCTCTTGTTAACACGTAGGAAGCTTGTTCATTTATGAGTGTATCTAAATGAGCTTCAATCTGAAATTTTAAGCATAAGGTGTTTATAAAATTGTGCGTGAGAATATCACAGAATCACAGAATATCAGGGATTAGAAGGGGCCTTGAAAGGTCATCCAGTCCAATCCCCCTGCCAGAGCAGGAACAGCTAGATCAGGTCACACAGCAACGTGTCCAGATGGGTTTTAAATGTCTCCAGAGAAGGAGACTCCACAACCTCTCTGGGCAGCCCCTTCCAGTGTTCCGTCACCCTCACTGTGAAGAAGTTTTTCCTCATATTTAAGTGGAACCTCTTATGTTCCAGCTTGCACCCATTGCCCCTTGTCCTATCATTGGCCGTCACTGAGAAGAGCCTGGCTCCATCCTCCTGACACTCACCCTTTACATATTTATAAACATTAATGAGGTCACGTATATGAAATAGAACATGCTCTGGGGTTAAAATGCCCAGAAACACAAATAAGAAGAAAAACCAAAAATAATAACCAGTGATCAACAAACAATGAAAAACCACAACTACATGCAGCAGAATTATTTTATCCAATTGTATCTCGCATATTACAAGGAGCCAATAATAAAAATATCAATTCCTTCATGTCTAACAGAAGAACATAACTTTTTTATATTTGTAAATTCACCAGCATGAATAATTAAGAATACCAAAGCTCTAATCTTAAAAATTGCTATATGATTTTATTTTGCTATAGTTCTTTGAAAATATGTGATAAAAATCATCCGTTATGGAAAATATTGACAATATCATGACAGTTTTATAATAGAAAAGAGAAGGAGACAGTCTTTCACAAGGAAAGTAAAACTGAAACAAAATCATAATCAGTAATGATTTCAAATTCAATACTAATAAATATCTATTTGAAAAAAGTTAACTGAATAAACAAGAGATAAGGAAATTACAGCTATCAATTTTAATTATCTAAATTATTTAAAAAGGCATAAACTTATTTCACATTCTTAGTATAACATTCACTTTGCAGAGAAACCTAATCAGTAAATCCCGTCACAGAAGCATTAATGATTTTTTAGTTTGAGTAGTCTCAGAAACTTATTTAGATATATAAAAATTTTTACTTAATTTTCACAGATAACCACCTCACATTTTATTTACTTTTCTTCCAATCCTAAAGAAAAGCAAAGCTTTAAAGTATATCAAACCGTAGTGAAATGTAAGACTCCTATGTCTGATATTTTAAGAGTTCACCTTCTTACTTCCAAAAATTGTTTAGAAGAATGCATTTTGTTTTTAAATCAGGAGGGAAATCTTAATATTTCAATTTGGAGACTTTAACTGTCTCAGAGAGTTCTTTTTTCCTATGAAAAATGTTTCTCTTATTAAATATGCCATTCCAACTACACTTTAATAACCTACTTATGTATAATCTTAAAGATATTTTTTCAGTCTGTTGCTGTATTTGTAAAACGTTTTAAGAAAGTAAATGGTATTAAATGCGTAACCTTCAGTTCTACTCCTTATTTGAAGAATAAATCAATTGCAACATTTCCTGTGAAAAAGAAACTCTGATAATGGAAATTAGAAATGCCCCAGACAGTTTGCTGGGGTTGTCAGTTTGTTTGTTTCAGAGCTAAAAGGTGCTAGAAATTCTAATTAGGAGAAAAAAGTGAAAACATGGCTGGCAGCCAATCTTTACTGACATCTTCAAATAAGAAATTGTGACTTTCTTCCTAGCCCCCCAGCTCCAAAAGCTCTCCTGAGGTATATTGCAGAGATATTCATATGGCAAAACTAGAAATGGGCAGTGTTTATGTTTTACCAAGTCAAGGGTTTATAAATTACATTTCTGTTTCAAAACAGCACCACATACGAACTATTATCCTGACACGTTGAGTGAAACCAAATAAATGCGAAAAGAAAGGCTGAAAGAAGGACTGAAGTAGTAACTTCAGCTGTATTATATTGTAGCATAAGCTAGATGACAACTATAACTATATGATGGAATACTGCCAGCCATTTGAGCGTTAGAGCTTTCAACTTCCATTTGCTTCTCCTCTGAGTTTACAGATAAATATTAGAACAATTAGGATAATGAAAATGTATACTCATACGTGTTTATCTGCAACTAAACTAAACCAAACCAAAACCTTCTAATATTTTTTTTTTTTAAATCTGTGTACCGTAAAGTCTGATGCCTGCTACCCGTTTCTGGTCTCTGATCCCATTTCCCTGATTTAGAATCGACCCAAAGCCAACACTACAAAAGATAAATACGTTCACATCACAACTTATAGTCTGAAAAAATCAGTAATAAGCTCACTTTCTTTTGGGGCTGTTAAAGCTTACCTGAAACTGTAACATTTCTAGACGCTTGTCAGTGAATTCAAAGAGAGCCAAAGTAGTCTTCATCATGTAAAGTGAATTAACCATGAAGGTTGCCATATCAGCTGTGCCCAAATTACTAGCAGACACAGTACACATCTGCAACAACGGATCCAGCACACAAGACAGAACCTAAAATAGAAAACACACAGAAAAGAAGGGAAGGGAGGAAAGAAATCACGTCACACGAGGCTTCTAAGCTCATTCTGTCTCGATCACGTATTTATTCCTCAAAGCAGAATAAAGAGAAATGAGAGTTTCCAACTGTGAAAGCAGTTTTCTACTGGATTTGCCAGCAGGTGATCAGCTACCATAGTGATGGGAAAAGTATAAAAACCTGAGAAGAACAGTTTCTAACCTAGCAGGAGGAAGAGTAACCCAGATTAGATAATTGGTAATTGTGCAATCTTGAGGGTGTATTTACTTAATGGAGTAGTAATTGGATAACAGGATTTAGATGCTGTGTTAAGAGTAGCACTCCCATACTGTACTGTAATTATCCACTTTGTTAGTCTCCCTCTTGTTCACGTTACAAACTCGGGTTTGGTAGAAAGCTCCAAAATGGGACCAGACAAAGAAGATTGTTTCATCCATCTTTTGTATACTAAGACTAACAGATTAACATACACATACTTTTCCCCTCCCCCCTCAAGAGCAGTCAAACATTTTTATACCTGCACAAAGTCAGCTTGACGGGCATCCAGTGGAACAACGGACGAGTCGTGAGATGCCAGAACCTCCCGGAGCAAGTTAAGTGTCTGATTTAGTGCAGAGCTTGGGCCAAGATCAGGAGGTGGGAGTTCAACCTGAAGAACAAAAAGATTATCTGTTTGTGGGGGTTTTAAAATTTCATTTACAGCAAACACCAGCCAATCTCTTGGCACAAATGCAACCAGCTAATAATAAAATGATGTGTAGCCATGCAGATAAGAACTTTAATTTGACACAGGACAAATCCAGTTTGTTTCAGACAATAAATGCCTACAACTTTCAGCATAACCATCCCATTCAGCAAAAGTTAAGTTTCTCCTTTTGTTCAGATTATGCCCATAATCTAGAGAAACCCAAACAATATGGGCTTGGTTGTGAAAAAAAAACAAAAACCAAACCCAAAACATTTGCTAGCTTAAGTGGCAAAGAATAGCCATACTGTTGGTGCTACTGAGTTCACTTTGAGCAGGACCTCCTGTAAACCCTCCTGAATCTAGTGCAGGCAGAGCTCTCGTTAGGGATATTAGGGCCACACTGCAGCAGCTGAACGAAGCCATCTTCTTGATGAGGCCGCACAGCCCCTGTTATGCTGAGAATGAGAGCTGCAGTCACAGATGCAATGGTCTGAATCCCTAACGAGTTTGTACCTTAGATTACCAGTACACAAATGCACTGTGCACAAGCGAACCCAACTGCATCTCCAAAATCCACAAAGATACTGCAAGAACTGGAATGCAGGTGTACCTCAAAGATCAGAAGTAGGGAGCCTGGGTGTTTTAAAAGCAGGAAAAATAAAAGTTTGTAAATCTTAAGAGAAAAAAAAAAAACACTCTGAGTCAAATTATGAAAAGCTGGAGCTCTGAAACGGATTGAAATTCTGTGTTACTTTTAACACATACTCACATCTTTTAGTCCTTCTTTGTAACAGACAAATACCCATTAAATGCTTCATAAAACATTTGTATAAGGTAACACCCAGCACATCTGTCCAAATCCAAATTCTTCAGGCTCTACTCCAAAGGTAGTTGCATCTTCCTGTCTTCAGCGTTGCCTCAAACCGGCTTCCTGCTGCCTCCAGAGCCTTACTACAACCCAGGCTGCTGGCCTCGTTTCCTTCTGCTAACAATCTTCTCCCCTCCTTCCTCCTTCCAGCCTACCCAAGAGCAAACACAAATCCAGTTGGGTCATGTGGGAGCAAGGAGACCCCAGCAATACAGAATAAGATAAAGCTTTGAGGTGTAATCTCCTTCCAGAAGGATGTAGGGAGAACTAAATTTGTCGGGGACTGGTGTTTGGGTGCAGCAGAGCAATGCTCTGGGTGTGCTTCTGCAATGCTCTTAAGGCTCCAGCTTGACAAGAAAAGATGGCAGCTTTGGATGGAGCCCCAAGCCACAGGCAACATGCTCCAGACCTTTCCAGCAAGGACTACTGACTAATAACGTAATAACATACATGTCTGAGTCTCCAAGGAATAAAAAAAAACCCCTGCGCATCAGAGTGGCATAGGCTGATGGTTAGAGAAGCCAAGAAGGAGAGCACAGCAGACATCTTCAGAATGGAGCATTTCAGAGCCTTCTGGAAACGAACTTGTACCTACAGAACATGCCACCACAGAAAGAAGAAACAACTCTCTCGTTGGAGCCAGGCCTGGCTTTCACACTCCGTGTATTTCGGAACATTTGAGATACTGTCCCCACACTGTTACCAAGACAGATCAAACAAAAACTTCTGAATACAAAGTGTTCCTCTATTCTCACTTTCCAAGAGATAGTATACTGAATTCGAAGAATTAATAAAAAACTAAATCTAATAGGTTCAGAGAATGGTTGCTGCTCAGTCTAATCCGACTTGAAAGCATAAAATAAATATTCTAGCAATGAAGTAACAGTAATTCAGAAAGGGGCACTTATTCAGTGCTGATTAGTAGTGAAGTTTACTGAAATTTACAGCACTGAGTGACTTTCTTCTTGTTTATTCTTCTTATTATTAGGGGTATTGATTGTGCCCTGAACACACTGTTCTCAGACCCAAACTGGACCGTGTTCAGGGATATTTCGGCATTAATTTGAGACCACAGTTTGATGGGGCTTTCACTTCCAACACACACACAGATCATGGCAATCATAATTTCAGGCTTCTTTGCTCAGAATTTTTGTCTCCTGAAGTAGCTGATGGTCAGAAGCTTCTAAATTAGCTTCAGCTTTCTTTTCATCTGTTCTTTAAAAGTACACTCTCTTCTAGATGGGAGCAAGAAACATCATTATGGAAGAAGAAAACACGGCAAGGAAAAAAGATTAAGATAGTTGGATTCTGTTGGGGTTAGCATGAGATTCCTGACTACTGAAATACAGGCAGAATTATCAGTAAGTGGAAGGAAAATTAAAGCAGTGCTATACTCATTTTGAAAAATTCTAACTTTTTGCACATGAATGTAGATTGATGGGGTTGGTTTTTTTTCAGAATTAAAGAGGAAATGAATTCTCCTAAAATTACAGTGGATGCTAAAAGCTGTACATGAGGTTTAGTATAAAAGGTTGTATATTCATTTAAAGTTCTACATATCAATCACTGGGAAAATAATTACTAAGCCAGTAATCTTCCCCCAAATAAATAATCCAGAAAATGTTTCTCTATGAGAGCAAGTAACTCAAAGGATGCCTTGAAGGATTTAATAAACAGCAAAGGAAAATACAGGAAAAATAGAAAAAAAGAGAATCAGCCATCAAGAAGAGAGCTCATATATGTATGTATGTTAATTGTTTCCTTTCTTCATTTACAAAGGTTAAATTGAAAAAAAAAAGTGCAACTTTTTTTCCTATTAAATACAGTAAATCCTATTGAGGGCATCATACGAGCTCCTGCAAATACTGAATACTGTATAGGTAAGCAATCTAAACTATTTATATACTCTCCTCCTTGAATATGTTAACAGTACAGAAGATTGTACTGTTGTACAGACATATTGTACATTTTATGTACAGACATACTGGAGCAAATCAAGCAAAAAGCCACAAAGTTCATGAAGGGACTGAGTATCTCCTACACAAGCAGAGGCTGTGTTCAGCCTGGAGAAGACAAGGCTCAAGGGGATTGTTACCAATGTGTATAAATACCCTAATGGGAAGGATAAAGAAGAGGGAGACAGACTCTCCTCAGTGGTGTCCAGTGACAGGTCAAGAGGCAACGGGCACAGACTGAAAGACAGGAAAACAATTTTTTACTGTGAGGTTGGTCAAACACTGGGAGATGGTTGCACAGTGAGGTTGTACAGTCTCCGTCTTCAAAGCCATTAAAAAGTCAACTGGAACCGGTCCTGGGTAACCTGCTCTAGCTGAGACCCTTTTAGCAAGATGGCCGGACTAGATGACCTCTAGAGATCCTGCTGAACTCATCCACTCTGTAATTCTGTGATACTGTTATTAAATAAAACAAGGAGGTAATTTTAAACACAGAATTCCTCAGAGAAAGCACTATTTAGAGTTGACAAACAAAAGCTTGATGACTATTTTAAGGCCCTAATCAGCTTTTAGTACAGTCTTTCAAAAACCTTACTGGCAGGGGGTGGAGACAAAGCACTACAGATGTGAAACTTTGTAAAAAGGTATCTAGATGTTTCATCCTGTCAATTACAACTGATCAGTATCAACTACAGAAGTTTATTCTACAAATTGAGACAATATCCATCATAGTTGAGTAGCAGACTAAGAAACTTGAGTGCACCTCTACCAGAGAAGCTTCACAGAAGGTGTCGTAAGATCTTTTGAGCTCTGTTATGATTGTACAGATATCACACTGCAGAATGCCTAATGGCATGCTTTTCTTTTCAGCTGTGAAGTCGGTGATGGAGAAAAGAAAACAGAAAGGATCTTGCTAGCTTTGCTTCGTTCACATGGATCCATTCAAAGCCACAAAAGCACTTTCAGATCATAACATCAACAAGTCGCATTTAATCTGCCCCACATCTGGTTTCCCAGAAACCTAATAGGTTTCATTCTGACAGGAATTAAATTATGAGGGAGAAGTTTACAGTTATTCCCATGCAATGTTTTAATACCTCTCCCACTGACAGACAATGCAATCACAGTGTTTAATTTGAATACACCTACTCTAAAAAGAGCAGCATTAAAAACAACCCTAAAACTTGATTTGGGGTACTTTACTAACAGTCTTCTAAACTCAGATAGCAGATGACAGGTTAGTTTGGAATGATCTGTCCTTAGTATCCTTATAACTCTCATTCCTTTTAATTTAATGTTTGTGATCTTTCCTTTATTAGTTGTTCTGGAGTACTACTGAAGCCAGAGTAAGGACAGGTGTGCTTGAAAATTCCCACTCTTTAAATTTATTAGCTGGTCCAATAAAACATGCTGGCATGGGTTAGTCTGACAGGCTTGTTAAAATCCCTCACCACTGGACCCATGATTTTAAATGACAATCCTCCCAATATGACAGAATTGAAAGAGCAGCCTGTCCACTCCAGTGCATTGAACTTAGCTTCCAGCTTCATTGGAACAGTTTCTGCTGTTCTGATAATTACTTTCATTCAGCATTTTCTCCTGGATTTATCATCATCTGTAAAATGGTAATCTGTATCAGGTTATTCTTAGTTAGATCCAGACCATGAGTAACACAAGTAAAATCCCAGCTCTCTAAACATGATTTATTAGCACAAGGTCAAAGGAAACATACAAAAGGATATGTAAAGATTGAAACTATCACTCTGATTTGCTTTACAAGCATAGCTCATAGACCCCTGTCTGGGTCCAAGAAATCTAAAAAGAAACAAATATGAACACGATTTTTCAGCACAGGGACACTAACATTGGCCAAAAAACATTTCAGTTAAACCAGTAACCAGAATATAACTGCAGAGAGAGAGAGGAGAGAGAAAGAGAGGAGAGAGAGAAAGAGGAGAGAGAGAGAGAGGAGAGAGGGCTCTGGGGAGACCTTGTAACAACCTTCCAGTACATGAAGGGGGCCTACAAGAGAGATGGGGAGCGACTCTTTATCAGGAAATGTAGTGACATGAGGGGTAATGGTTTTAAATTGAAAGAGGGGAGATTTAGGTTAGATACTAGAAAGAAATTCTTTACTGTGAGGGTGATGAGGCACTGGAACAGGTTGCCCAGGGAAGTTGTGGAAGCCCAGTCCCTGGAAGTGTTCAAGGCCAGGCTGGATGGGGCTTTGAGCAACCTGCTCTAGTGGGAGGTGTCCCTGCCCATGGCAGGGGGGTTGGAAGTGGATGATCTTTAAGGTCCCTTTGAACTCTAACGATTCTATGAGAACAAATTGTTGCCAGAGCTAGAAAGCACTGGTAAGACTGCCCAACTCTGTCTCTGAAGGGTCAGATGCAAAGAAGAAACAAGAGTTTGCAGTAAAATTTGATGCGCTGAGCCTTTAGTTATACAGAAGAAAGGTGGTTATGCACAACTTTTATACGATCTATAATGATCTGAGAATCAAAAAGCTGTGAATGGCATTTTAAATCCCGAAAACAAAGCGGCTTTGCAATGACTCAGTTACCAGGATTCACGTCAGGTTTCAAGGAGTATCGGAGCCAAAGACAGTCCCGTGTGTATTGCCTTTCTTTGATAACAGTGGGTTTCCTTTCAGGCAGTATGCTGAGTATTTCTGTTACATAGATTTCAGATGGTAAAGAGCTACGTGACAAGTCTGAATGAGAACACCGAAGAAAGGGTTTCTCCGACTGAAGAGCCTGAACTTGTGAGAATCCTTGACTAATCTGATTTTTTCAGATTACAACCAGGATGCTTGAGATTTTCTGATCTAATAAAAAAAAAAAAAGTTCACAGTAAAGTGCTTCTGAGCAAGCCAGTAAGTACTCTGAAGTAACCAGAGATTTCCCGGTATCATTTACACTGATGGCTTGACAACCAAGAGCGAGAATCCTGATCTTAGACTGCCTTGAAGTTTCCATACAGCTCCGTGCTTGTGACACTCCTTATGTAATATGGGACTGTTCTCAAAAATAGATGTGAAGAGGAAGCTATTTTCTTGTCCTAGAAAGAGCAGCCTGAAGTCTCAGTTTCCCATTATGCTTCAGAAACTAAATTCCAGGCAGTTCCAAGACAGTGCTCAACTTAGCATAATCCATACCCTAGGGAATTAAATTGTCTGTGGCAAAGAGGACATCGGAGCCAAATTAACCATCCTGCCATTTGTCCACATCCAAAGGAAGGAAGGGAACTTAAGGAGTTAGCATATTTAATGAAACTTGCTTTGTCTAAAAAAAAATAAAAAAAAGTTCCCAACTAGCCAACTAGTATACTTAAGAGAAAGATTTGCCTAATTACTACTCTGGTCTACTAACTACTAGGTAGACCATAGATATTAAAAAAGCTTATCACAGCAAGACCCGGTAACACACCAGTGTTTCTAGACAGGTCTACCCACACTACAGCACAAGAGGACTTGCAGAGGGCTAAAGGGACTCCTGTCAAGTTATAAATTCCCTGGTAATTATGACTAAGTCTTCTGAAATTCTGTAGCTACAAACAGCAATTAAGAAAACACTTAAATTCTCTTAAATAAAAATTGTAGAACTGATTTGCATTCAGAATTTCTTGCTTATGATTTTCAGATTATCAGCAACAACTGATGATACTGATGATGATTAATGGTCAGTTAAATTCTCAGGCTGCCCAGGGAGGTGGTTGAGTCCCCATCCCTGAACGTGTTTAAGAGTCATTTAGATGTGGTGTTGGGAGATTTGGTGTAGGGGAGGAATTTGTAGAGTAGGGCTGATGGTTGGACTCGATGATCCCAAGAGTCTCTTCCAACCTGAAGGATTCTACGATTCTATACTGAGAGAATATTATCATGAAAAAGGTGTAACTCACAAAGGCTGTATCTACAACTTTCCAATGATCTACACAAAAGAGGCACTTATGTTTATAGAAATTAAAATATTTTTTTTATTTAAGAGCACCCTATTTGTATTTTAATCTATTTCCAAAGTTATTTAAATGACTTTAAAAATCCTATTTTAATAAAAGTAACGGGCAGCTGATATTCTTTGAAACAGGGTTACGGATGCCTTATGATGCAAAATATAAGTGGAAATAGGAACCTTGATTTTCAGACTGTCCAAGGGAAAAGTAATTTACTAATGTTACAAGTGAGTACTCTCTTTGTGCATAACAGGACCAGCAACAAAGCTGTTGCAATTGCATATGTAAGCACAAAGGATCTGTTTTCCAGTGCTTTAATCTTCTCTGAGAATAAAAAAAAAAAAAAATAAAAAAAATCTGGAAGCAGACGTAGTTAGCAAAAAGCTGGTAAAAATGTTGGGATGTGAAGAGAATCGTACTAATACATATACACAATTCTGGTCTGAACACACATTAATAAAACGGATGGTAAAAAGCAACCTTGAGATTGCTCAAAATGTAAAAGCATTGTGACATTCACTACTAAATTAACAAAGACATATTAAAAGGCATAAAAGCTGATTGTCTGTATATTCACACACAATGAACTAAGTAACAGGAGAATTAAATTTGTGATAAAATAGGGTCTTTATCTCAAGGAAACTAATGTTTCTCTGAATGTAATTCAGCCTATTAATTTTGTATTTTTTGTGAAGTAAAACTAATTTCAGTCATGAGGAGGCAAGGCATCATTCTATCAATACAGTAGTCCACTCATAAAATGGTAATAACATAAGGCGCTTCAAAGGACTGTCTAAATCTCTCCGTTACAAGAACTCCGCATCAGTAGAGTAAGATTCCTTCTCAGCCACAGAGTTCCCTCATTGTTAACTCCCAAAGCACAGAGATTATAATAAACAGTTGTGGATGCCTTTATTACTCGTATACCTAGTCTTCCTCTGAGTCTCTTTAAGCTTCTGACCTCAATTATATCCTGAGGAAAGATATTCATAGGACACAGATGCAATGTGAAATTGTCAACATTTCAGATTTAATTTGTAAAATGTGTTTATGAGAGAGACAGCATTAAGATCTTTTTACATTACATATTAGGCTTGTTACGCCATTCATTACCTGTAACAGAACACCACTGAAGGTTGCAGTGCAATCACTGGCTTCATTTAATGTCAGTAAAACCAAATTCAACTGCTTTATAAAACAATGGCAGCATCTAGAGCCAGTTACAGCCGGGCTGGGGGCAGAGGGAAGGGGAACTAAGAGGGCAAAGAGGATCACACAATACAGAGAACACACACTATGAACGGGGGGGGTCGCAATTCCTTTATCACTCCTTCTTCTACTTCTGAATTCTACGTGTCTCCAAACTGAGACCAGCATACTACCCAAAACAAAAGTACAAGGGTTGTGAGTTATGTGAATAGAAAAATTATGCCAGATCCTGTTCAAGTACAGATGTTAAGACCCAGCAGGATAAATACAGCAGAGGTGGATACAGAGCTCTCTTACAGCTTCAAGCCAAGAAAACGTCTTTCCTTAAGCATTGCCTTGTTTGCACATCCTTTGTAAGTAAAGAGCAGTCACATATTTTTGCTAAGCCTCATCACTGATTTCTCTTGATAAAAGGAACAAGTACACGGATATTTTATTTTAGCTCACGTATTTGGAAGTTAAAGCTTTTGGAAATTCACATACAGATCTCATATGCCTATGGCAAGCTGTAAACTTAATTTTTTATTTCTTTTTTTTGTAAATTCATATTGTCCCTGTCCATTGTGCGTTTTATGAACGCAAGCTGTAACTGACCCTTGAAGAAGCGTTAGTAGCAGAGGAACCACTACTCTGATGAGACCACATTCAAACAGAAATGGACCGTTACTAAGGAGTAACCCAATGAGGGGATGACACCAGTGAAAGGAGTCACTGGGATATACAAAACGCAGGAAGAGGAGGAACAACTGTTCCTTTGAGAAAGTAATTTCTCAGCTTTTGCAAGAGGACAGGAAATTGGGACCAGACATAAGCTGTGCAGAATGAGAACACTACTTGGAGACCACAGAATAACACTGACCACACTCATAAAATCCCACTAAGGGCCAGTGAACTACAAAGTAGTTCTGCCCAAATAATAGTTTCTGTAAATCTATGTATTTTTTGCATTTTTCTTGTATGCCAAGTACAAATAATTTAGAAATACATTTGCAGAACTTCACCAGTTGTTTTCTCCTTTCAAATTTTTTTTTTTTTTTTTTTTTTTAACTGGAGAAAACAGTGATGAGAGAGCTTTGTTAAACTCTGGAGTTGTGCAATAACTAGGAATCAAGAAAGGCGTCTCTTCTTGGTTTTAGAGCCCAGTCAACTCATCACATCTCAGATAGGGATGCTGGATGAAGACCAGATGTGTAGTAATGTGCAGCCTAATGATTTCTTTTGACTTTGCTTAGATTTTAGAAAGGTGAGATTTAATGGGTGGATCCACCAACAGCAACACAATACGCACACAGCATGAAGAAGTTAGAAAAGAACTGTATTTGTTACTGAACAATGGGAAGTTCACTGAAAAGCAGTTCAAAGCTATCAGCAGGAGAGGAAAAGATGCCAGGAAAGTGGTACAGTTGTTTGGTATAACAAATGTATATTCAGCTTTTAATGGCAGCAACATTCTTCTGGTAAAACTAATTTTATAAAAGATAGAACACACTGGTTTACTTAGCTTATCATTTTGGAATATACTTCATAACTTCTAGAAAGGAATTATGCACACGAGTAATTAACTACTGAGATGATGATGTATTAATACAAATAACCTAGCTCAATCAGTTGATTTTCCTATCACAGTTATGGATATTTCCTAATTTTGTCACTTCTAGACTTCAAAAACATATAAACTGCTCTGTAGACTTATACTGCTAATAACAGTACATTACTAATATTTTCACAAAAATAAAACTATTCAAATAATTAAAAGATAAACAGGAAGGGTTTTTTTATGTAGTTCCATAGCTAAAATGTGGGTTTGACTAGATGGCCTTTACAGGCTATTGAAACTATTCTATGAATCTGAAACATAGAAATTACAAAACCTCAGTTTTAGGAAAAGTTGACATATAAAACAATTATCCAACTACTAGTCTTACTAGACAAAAAAGGAAATGAAAGTGTGTTTTGAAATATCAAACCCGTATGACTATAAAACTAACCTTGTCCATGAGTTTACTGGCATGAAGACTCAGGCTATTAAAGAATATTTTCTTGCTCAACAAATGCATTTCTTCAATTGTTGTCAACAGTGTGGCAGCACTATTTCCTACAATACCACTGAAAAGAAAATTAAGATTAATTAAATATCTGAAGGGAGGCAACATGACAGGGTCAGATACTTCAGATAGCGTTTCACAATTATTTTCAAAGGTGCAAATTTACAACCAATAATTGCAGTGAGCAGTTCTCCGTATTAGCTGAGAGATATGCTCCTAAGACGACTGTGAGAACAAGCTTTATCAACTATGTAATTAAGCATATACTATGTACAGGTTGTCTAAAGCTTTGCACAAACTTTTTTAGTAGAGTTCTAAAGTTCACTGGATTTTTGTTTTGTTAATCCACTTCTGTTATAGAACATAGATTACATAAAGAAAAAGGACTGACAGCTATTCAGTCATACTGTCCTTTAAGGATAGTAACATCCCTCTTTTTTCTTCATTGCAATGTTAGGCATCTCAAAAAAAAAAAGTAAAAATTCATGCCTTGCTGTTCAAGTGTCAAGCTATTACGCTTAGCACACACACCATATAGACCTTAAATGGCATTACACTCCTCCCAAACATACCTTATGTCTAAAGTGAAAGAACTCTTAAACTACAAAAATGGCAGTAAAAATGCTTGGCATCGTAATAGGACTAAATTAAACTTGTAGCTTGATTTTCAGATTGTGACCTTGTTGCATGTAATAGGTAGTTTCTCAAACTGCATTTTCCCTTTGTTACTCAGGTGCACTTCCTCTATGCAGAGGAAATTACTCAGCTGACAGAAGGTATTTCAGTGGTCTTTAAACAATATATCATTAATGAGACAGAGAACTACTGGTAAGACTGCCTAAGGCCTGCCATTTTAACATCACATTTTCAATTGCACCAAGCTTTGTACCCACTGGGAAGCAGTAACTTTAGAAACAGAGAAACAACAGTAAAAATCTTTCTTTTTTATTTGACCATAAAATTAGGAATAGGTCTTATCTGTGTGCTACCATAGACCTGCAGTGCCATCACAACTGAGGACTTGAAATACAATGGGAGGTGCCTAAGAACCACTTCTCCCAAGATCTAAACGTCTTTTCAGAGAGAAAATAAGCTCAACTAGTAATATTAATGATTCAAATTCTCAACACTTCAGTGCAGGGCTGCACAGAAAGATTACTCTAGTACTGCTGTTTCTAACCAACATGAACTACTGCAAATGCCACAATGTATTCAACCAGCAGTTCTGGCTTTTCTCCACTTTCTGTGCCCCTGTTGCCATCAGGAAGGTTGGAACGTGATCGGTGCACCTTCAACAGCAAGATACAGAATGAGACAAGCATCTTCCCGACAGACAAATGCAAGGGCACAATTAGAAAAAACGGTATCAAAACACAGTTCTTTAAGAAAGTTAAGTTGTTTAAGAAAGAAAAGAAAAACTGAAGTGCTAGAGATAATGTAATTCTAACATTTTCTCAAAGGGAACTTGACTTTGTCATCTTAAATGTTTTGTGTATTTTTTTCTATTGTTCTGTGTAGATACAAATAATATAAAGATACAGTTTCTGTGGCAAACTGATACTGCCTTCCAAAGCCAATTTGACAAGAATTGAGAAATGACAACAGATAAGTGACATCTGATGGATATCATGCACTTTTCTCCTTTATTTCTTAGCATAGAGCAAAAATTAAGCCAAAAAACCCCTCTTTTTACTACATTAATCTTTATATATACAATTAAAAAAAAACCCTTTAACATACTTTGTAATTTTGCATACCTGATAGTATGGTGGTAGAACTTAAGAAGATTAGAAATCTTGTAGAGTAAAACTGCTCCTGGCTCGGCAACAATCACCTGCTCAATTCTAACCTGCAGAATAAAGAAATACAAGCACCGTTGAAGTCATACAATTCAAAAGCCAATGTCTGTGATTTTATATGCAATATGTCTTATTTTTGAAAAATAAATTTAACCAGAAGTGCAGAGTAATATGGGTTTGGAGGGGACCTCTGGAGATCATCTAGTCCAACACCCCTGCCAAAGCAGGTCCACCCTAGAGAAGGTTGCACAGTAATGTGTCCAGGTGGGTTTTGAACGCTTCCAGAGATGGAGGCTCCACCACCTCTCTGGGCAGCCTGTTCCAGGGCTTTGCCACCCTCAAAGTGAAGAAGTTCCTCCTCATGTTGAGATGGAACTTCCTATACTCAAGTTTGTGTCTGTTACTTCTTGTCCCGTCACTGGGCACCACTGAAAAAAGACTGGCCCCTTCCTCTCGACACCCACCCTTTAAGTATTTATAGGTGTTGATCAGATCCCCCCTCGGCCTTCTCTTCTCCAGACTAAAAAGTCCCTCAAGCCCTTCCTCATAAAAGAGATGCTCCAGTCCTCTAATCATCTTTGTAGCTCTTTGCTGTACCTGCTCCAGCAGTTCCCTGTCCTTCTTGAACTGGGGAGCCCAGTACTGGATGCAGTACTCCAGATGGGGCCTCACCAGGACAGACTAGAGGGGCAGGACAACCTGCCTTGACCTGCCGGCCACACTCTTCTTGATGCACCTCAGGATGCCATTGACCACCTTGGCTACTAGGGCACATTGCTGGCTCATGGTCATTCTGTTGTCCACCAGGACTCCCAGGTCTGACCAGAAATAAATTTAGGAAGAGAATGTCCAGTTTACTAAAACATTCTGCTTGAACTGAAGGGCTTCTTGGTTGCTAAGACTCGGGGTAGGACACAAGCAGTTTTATGTATTCTATTAAAAAAAAAACAACAAAACAACAAACAAACACAAAAATCCAACACCCCCCAAAAACCTAAAAAAAAAAAAAAAAATCCTGTTTCCCTATAGAGTTTTGTTGCAACTTGTTATTGAGAATTTAAAAATAATGAGGTCATTTGATAGATTAATACCAGCACACACTGGAATTCTCCCCAGCACTGAATAGCAAGAACAGCTGCAAAGCTGCAAGATTCCTAACCTACTACAGTTGATCATTAGCACCACACAGCAATTCAGAACGTCCAAAGCATTATGTATTTTACCCAACAGGCAAAATTTCACCTGGATTAATCTCTCCTTCACTTAAAGGAAAGATTATATACCTCCTACCAGTATTAAATTATATATATTTACAACCAATGATCAGCTATGTTGACTGTTTATCTCAACCAGGAGATACTGGCTACATGGAGCAAAACAGCGCTGACTGTCTTTATAGTTGAACAGTTGATGTCTTGTCCCCGTGGAGCGCACAGCCTCGATCCACTCATAAAAGGCTGCCCCAGGGTCAGTCTTTGGGCACTTCTGAAGCAATGACAGACAGTGACTTATCACTGCAGCGTTCTCCCACGTGCCTGCCTGTGAAAGGGCCACACACAAATCACCAGCTGCCACCCGCTCCCCCAAGTTATTCGCCTGCTGCTCCTTGGAACACGATGTGCGGCACTGCCTTCTTCTCAGAGCCAGCTGCAGGGAGAATTAACTAAGGTTGTGCTTCCTCAATCCTCTCCCTTTGCATCTAAGTCAGAGACCAAAAACTAAGCATAATTTTTGATGCTTACTCGCAGTGCTCAACGCACCAAGTTAACTTCGACACACTGGTGAACTTTGGTCTTCAATGCAAACGTATATACAAAGATGTATATATACAAATACTTGTCTCCAATGTTACATAAAAAGGTCACTTGGGCATGGATACTGAGTCTAATCTAGGTGTACAGCAAAAGAAAGTAAGAAAGGCAGGGGAAAAAACAAAAAAATCAAAATATTAACAGGAAAAGAGCAATAACTAAAAGTAAAGAATAGAATCAAGAACTAGAAAAAGACAGAATAGGGGGAAGGAGAGAAACAAACACTAAATATTTTAGAGTTATGAAAAAAAAAGTAACTCAAAAAACAAAGAAGTTAAAAGAAGCATTGCTGCTTCCCACACAACCTAACCTGCTCAAGGAAATCCTGCACTTACAGTTCTTACTGTTTCTTAATCCTACGTGTCCTGTAGCCAGTTGATTGTGAAAGACTACGTAAAGTCTATGTAAAGCATCAAAAATATTTTGTTAGTTTGCCACAGCATATTAGATGATACCAAAAGATGAGGACCTTATTTTAAATGTTTTTTGGAGTCCTCCTACTGCCATCTAAAATGCAAATCCTGTGCTAAGATCTACCACTAGTGAGTTCTCAAGATTCACTTGGATGCCTAAAACTCAAACCAACTATCAGTAAGAAATGTGGACAATTTATACTATGTATAAGCATAATCCTGCTTTAAAAATATGGAAATGACATCATACTGTACAGTCACATGGAAAGGCATAAACCAGTAAGAAGACTCTACATAGTTCTGTATTTAAAATTGCTCGCAGAAATTCGATGACAAGGCATTTATCAGGCTATTTTATACCTCAGCATTGACTCAAATCAAAGTGACAGGTTTGCAAACATCAGCAGAAAACCACTAAAAAAGCAGTATACTGTGGTGCAACATTACTACAACAGAGTGTTTTCCCTGAAATTAATGCAGTTATTTTTTCTTACTGTGGACAATCGTCAGAAAGAGCAACGTATTTTAGAAAAGACTCCTCCAAACTAAGTCTATTTTTGTTGTTCTTCTCAACACGATGGCTTGCAATTATCTAACTGCATTGTATGAAGGCTTTTCTGCTTGGGGGTTTTGTTGTTTTTTTTTTTTCCCCAGGGGAAACAATAACTACTACATATTTTTACATTGGGAAGTCTAGACTGGCAGTGAATTAACATAATCTGCATTCTATTAAAATAAAGAATACAATGGGAAGTCTTTAATTGTTCTTTTCAGGGTTTTTTTCAGTTTTATTAGCACAGTAACTACCTACCTACAATATTTTAGGGGATATTTCCACAGCAGAAGCACACAAGGGTAAAGAGTTTGGCAATCAAAATGAAAGGTATTTTGTACCAAACTGTACAAATCACAAGTACTCAAATCAAGACCAAAACTCCCTCTGACTTACACAGGGTTTGATTCTATCCCTAATTACTTTGTTGGAATGCACAGAAACACTGAACCCAAACATCAGCATTCAGTATTAACAGAACTAAAACATGCAAGAAGAACAGAGAAAACTTGGAGAATATCTTCAAAAAACCCAGCCTTGTGACATTAGCTTGTTTGTATAATATGGCAGCTGTTTTTCAACAGGTCAAAACTGCAAGTCTCTGAAGAATGATCATAATTATATGGCAACAGGCACAAAGAGAAATACAGGAGGTTCTGTCTGAACATCAGAAACACTTTTTTTTTGCTGTGAGGGTGACCGAGCACTGGCATAAGTAGCCCAGAGAGGCTATGGACTCTCCACCCCTGGAGGTATTCAAAAGCCATCTGGACATAGTCCTGGGCAGCTGACTCTAGGTGGCCTGGCTTGAGCAGGGACTTTGGACCAGATGACCTCCAGAGATCCCTGCAAACCTCAATACTTCCGTGATGTGGTGATGTTCTAAATGGCACTTCCTTGATTTTTACCTCTCCTCACACCTTATCTCTTTCTTATCAGGAACTTATATGCAGTATTCAGAACCTAGCTGTTAACATCTGAAACTATGTATCTGGCAACCTAACACAGTTGTTATAGCTACAGCAGCCTAAGAGAAATTTATTATAATAGTATTTGGTACAGTAGATGTTAAAAACACTGGGATTTATATGCTGTGCTATCAGGCAATTATTGGTATCAGCTTCATCACCTTGATTATTTTATTTTGCGCTTATGTGAAGCGCATTCAATTAAAAAAAGACATGTAATCATTTGATAGATCATTATTAATCATTTCTATCAAATGGTTCCCCTAATCCGACTAAGGCTCTAGCTTGAAAAAGAGAACTGTAGAGGGATGTGACAGAAATACAGCAAATCAGGGTAGCATAAAGATAGTAAGTAGGAAATATTTTTTTATCATCTCTTTCCATACAAGAACTGGTTCCAAAAGGAACTGGTTTTCCACACAGCACACAGTTAAACTGTGCACTTTCCTCCTGCAGGATATGTTGCAAATACCAACATTTTATATCAACTTGACATATTCATGCAAGAAAAATGTATTGAGGTCTATAAAATACAAAGACAGTATCTATGGCTCAGTAAGTTCTTAGTAACTCTGTAAATAGAAGAGGAAACTATTCTACAGAATTATCATGACAGGACTGTACAACTTGTACAATCTTCCCTAAGCATACGCTAATGGTCACTATGAAAAACAGGGTAGTAAATTAAATTGATTTTTCATTTGACCCACTACCACCATTCCTATACACCCGACCCAAAGCAAAGGTTTTGTACATAAGCACTCCTGAACTTAGGAAAAGTTTAAAGAGAAAAACAACGACAAAAAAAATCAAGATACAGATTTAGTATCCTAGTGTCTCTCACTACAGGACTACTTAAACCAGGTACCTGTGAACCATGGAATCTTTAATTTTGAAAGGTTCTATGATTCTCGAAGTTCAGAATCTAATTCTTAACCAAGGGCAATGAAAATACATTTAGAGATGGGGACACGGGTTCTAGAAAAACATGACAGAACAATGTTTATATTTAGAATGCTAAAGAAAACAAAATACTTCACCTTCAGAGGCCTGCAGACACCTTCTGTGATGTGCCCAACTACTTCTTGAATATTTTCTTCCACACCTACAGTTAATGCAAACACATGCGAAGATTATGCAAATGTAATTCTCTTTTCTTCAAGACTATGAAACAAATAAACAAATGTAGGATCTACTCCTCCATAAAAACATTATGAACTGCATGTTCTTTTCTCCACAAGACTAGTTTACACCTCCACTGAACTTCAAATCTAGCCATTAAGAAATAGCTGCATGACAAGACGGAGTCCTGGAGAGTCATTACCTTATGCTATGCAACTGCTTCCTGGCACAACACAGCGCCTGGGGATTTGAGGGAGAAGGAGCAAGGGGAAGAACAGATCATCTAACCAGACACTGCCACAGTAAGGCTCAATATTAGCACTTCATGAAATTAAACAGGAAAAAAAAACAACCCACAGGCCAGTGAGATACTCAAGGAGCAACAGTAAATACCATTTTGAAAAGCCTGAACCGTAAATACACGTGTCTGTCACTGTTTGGTACTGACATCCTCATAGCATTGTTACAAATTAAATCACATATGTACCTCCACACTGCCGTGTGCTGCAGCATTAGCAAACGCTTCCTCCCCAGCAGCAATTGAAACTCATCTTTCACAGAACTATGTACAAAAGAGAATATTGCCCTATCTTATCATGGAACACAAATGAATTGTTGCATGGCAACCAGTACTGTCATAAATCAATCAAACTGAAAGCACCAGATCTTCAAGCTCTCACTTCAGTAACAACTCAGAATAGATTCATGGAGAAAGCAATACTTTAATTCTAATTTAAAACTTGTCAACAGGAGTTCATCTTCAGATAGGACCCATGCAATGAACAGTAAACAAACTGACTGTGACATGCGATAGAAATCAGGTGACCTGAAGCTATATTTTGCAGATCTCATTTCAAACTAAAAGAGATTACTTCTGAGAGTACAAATTCTAAAAGATCAGAGATCTGTGCCAACGTCTCTTTACACCAAGATACGTGAAAAGCCACATAAGGAGACACAACCGAATGCAGTGTGGTGGCTGTAAGAATTTCAGCATACTGAGCTGGTAAGGTAATAAAAAAATGTTTATCCATTTGAGTATTGATATCAAGGAAGAAAGCAAGATTACAAACCACAAGGCGTATGGTCTGTTATGTAACGGCTAGCTCCCAGATACACCCTAAAAATTTACACATTTTTTCGTAGGAACAGTCACACTTTTACTGCTCATCAATATAACAAGTACCTAGCACATATTTGAAACAGCGTATCTAGACCAGATTGACTAAACAACAAGTTGTTGGGTATGAAAGTTTAGCTGCAAAAATATACAAGTTCAATCATGAAATACCAAAGGACATGAAACTACAATCTTGATATATCTGTGCTTTATATATATTTTCATTTCCAATTAGAATATTTTAGATTCAGTAAACTCCCAGCACAATGGTTTGGATAACTGTTGCAAGTATTAGTGCATCACGCTGACATAATTATAGAATAAATAATTTTTAGAGTCTCAAAATTACTTTTAAAAAAGAGTTCATTACTGAAGATATGCTTCTGGCTGCCTGTTACACCACATATCTTTTTTCTCTATGTGTCCTTCGGTAAGGGAAAGATCTTTTTTGGATTTTGTTTGGCTTCTGCTCTCCAGCTGGATTCCTGTAACTCCATGAAAAATGTGTTTCTGCTGCATCTTTTAAACAGAATGGCTGCAATTCTCCCTTCCTTTCAAGTACAAGAGCTCTGTAAGGCTGGAAGGCTCCTGCTAGCAAAATACCTATGCTCCAGAGAAGAGAACCAGATGCTTTATGCTTGTCCAGTACAAAGCAAAATAGCTAAACTTTTCTCAGTGTGTTTTCAGTGCTTAAAATTTTAATAGCATTTTTGGTGAGATAATTTTAAAGAGTTAACATTTGCAAGCTTAAAATTGTAAAACTTTTTAAAAAGCTATTCTGAAATACTTGATTATGGGCTACATAGTTTGTTCTCTTAAAAGTAAAAACTGGGATTGGAACACTTCTCCAAAAACGTGGCAGTCATATAATTTTTCTTCCATTTGGACCCCCTCTTTCTCACCCATAGCTACACGTGACATTTTTTTTTTTTTAAAGAAGAGAAATTTCTTTGAAGTTGCAATTCTCCATAGTCCTGAATTACACAGAACTCACAGAAGAATTTGAACAGAAATCTGAACTCAGAAGAGAGATACCTGAACTAAAGTAATAAAACCAGTTCCATCTGCAAAAAGCTATTCAAGTTGAAATTAAAGTTACAACACTTGACTGACCCAACTTTAGATCCCCAGTTAGGTGTTTTATCTATAGTAGTTGCTTGGGCTCCCTCTATAGGAAATGGAAAAAAACCCAAACAACAGCTGTGCTGAAAGTCTCCAGAAATGCTAATGATAAATCTAACATTTGTGGGGAAGATTTGCGCTCTGGAGATGCAAATCTCTGTCATTATCTATAACTGCAAATAAACAAGATGTCCACTTTTTAAGTGGCTAAATGAAACTAACTCAATCTCTGCTGTAGCTTGGACTACTAAGACACCTGAAGACTGTATGACAGCACAGGGAATTTAACTTCAACGTCTCAGGAGCATAGACACTGTACTCGCTGATTAGCCACTGCCAACTCAGGATCTGTACTTATATAAAACATATAATCTCAAGGTACTTCATAAGACTGCACTTCCCATAAATGATTCTTGTTAAACCCAAGGGTATCCTAATCAGTATTGTGTTGTCTTACAGATCTTATTGCATAACTATCCTTCAGATAAATACTGAATCTTGTTGATAGTTATCCCTTGGGAAAAAAGTTTTGGACTGATGACTTATTTTTAAAACCTCTTTCCCCAAAACATCTATATTCTCTGTATTCTCAAGTAGTTTACTCTGATCTGTGGTTGAAATGCTCTAAATATACCTAGTTAGATACAGTGAGATATCTCATCCTGACATGCTTCTAGAAGGCCAAGGGATTAAATAGTTAAATAAAACACTGCACAAAGAGGTGGGAGCATTTTAGAACAAGACACAAGCCTGGGCAGCAGCAGTAGCCCAGTCTACAACAGAACCAGATACAGTAACATCTCCCATGTGGCCTGCTTTTCCAGAAGGACTCCCCAGTTACAGCAGAAGCATCAGATAATAATCTACAAAGAATTGCCATGTCTTTTTCTCTTCCATAAAACCATCATGAGGCCTGATTTCCTGTCTTCGGGAGATACTGTCAGTAAATAATATTAAATTCACTTCTCTAGCACACTGTAACTGTAGTTTAAAAACAGGAACATTCCTTCAGTCTGATTTACAACAGTTCCTAAACAGCATCCTAGCTCATATACTGTTAATTAGGAAAGCCAATTAATACTTCCAAAAGGAAGGAAAATGAGAATGCATACTCACTTTAAATCCCAGAATGGGACTCAATTAAGATGTACAGTCTGAAGAGCTCACCAGATACAGATCAAATGTCAGTTCTTACAAGGAGTTTTTTATAACTGAGTGCACATGCTTAATCTATTAAACAAGTCTTTGGCTGAAGTTACGGAGGCAAATCATAAAACAGTTTCTACAGGATAAAGGTCTGCACACTAGCTCCAACATACTTAAAACAGAACAAAGGGGCTGAAGAATAAGTAGGTGAGAGCATGAGAATCTCTCGGTCTGTTAACGGAGAGCTTTGATAATAAAAAAAACTTCTCTCATCTATGAGCTGCCTACTTTAATCTCTATAAACCTATAACGGTATGCTACAGGACAGAAGAAAAAAAATCCTTTTACTTGTAGCATAGAAAAAGAAGAATTATATGAAGAATGAGTTCTATTTAAAAAAAATTACTACATGAATGAGCAAGGCGTAACAGAAAAACTCAACATACCAATACGCAACCCTGTGACAATGTTTTCACAGACATGTGTGTTCATATACATTACAGACAATTTTTGAACTCTCAACTACAGTCTAAAATGTCCCTTTGTAAATTTAGTGTACATCTATGATAAGCACCGTAAAACTAAGAGTTCATTTTTAAATACTCTTCTTTGTTAAGGTCTTTCTTCTGGAAAGATGCAATCGTCAGCTCTTCTAAAATTACTTCCAGGAAAATATAACTTCAGATTCTCATAACTGCAGCCCAGCCTAAGAAATTAATGACATGTTCTGACTTATCACAGACTTACTATCACTTCCCAATTTATGTGTTAAAATCTAGCACTACCTTGAATAGTTACAAGCTTTAACATAGCTTCTAGGTGCTCTTTTTCAGAAGCTGTAGCTTGATGCAACCAGGCCAGCATGTCTCCTACATACCTAAATAAAGACAGAAATTTCTGTGTAAATCAGTGGTTTATGGTGTCAGGTTTTCAAAGTGTCAGTAGGGTTACTTCATACACATTCTTGTTAGTACTTTACCTCAGAGGATCGTGAGAGTGCATTTCAATAGGGCGGGGTGTACCTCCCAAACCCCCTCTAGTCAGAGCATCTATAAAGCCACGGACTACAGCACTCCTCCTGGCTGTTCCAAACTCATCCAACGTGTACCTATTGTTGAAACATGCAAACTGGTAAAACAAAACAGTTCACCACACCGTATTTCATCAGCTCAACTTTACAGTTAATATGAATAACCATTTTTATAGTCCTAGCAATCTTGCATCAATGATTCTACTATGAACAACTCAAAACCCTCCCTGTTTTCTTGACTCTGCTAATCAGAATCTAAAGATAACTTTTCCTTGACCCTCCCGTTGCCTTACCACATGCAAATAACTAAATGAAAAAAATCCACTTTTCCATTTTTGTACAAAAAAGCATGTATAGACAAGTCTAGGACTCCTGTTCACATGCAGTCCAGCTGACTGACAGATGCAGCAATTTATTCCACCGCAGCACAAGGTTTTCTCCTTCTTCTCGGCTACCACGTGATTAGTAGCAAAAAAGTTGTTTTCATTTGATAGTCGCTCATCGGTTTTAAACAAATAAGTCTCAGTTTGACACTCAATGGTCAGACAATTACAGCCCCAAGTGCTTAATCTCAAATGCCTTGCTGCTGTAGAAGAGGTACCAAGAACACACACACAGCTCATTTCTGGAACAGGCTACATTTCTGTTGGGGCTGAAGCACAACAGCAAGTGAAGGATGGGGAACGAACAACGCCAGCATCCCTGTTACACCTGCTTAGAAACAACATTTTTGCAAGCTTTATTGTTTTTAACAATGAATTTAAGCATTTTGAGCAAAATATATAAATTACAAAGGGGAAAAAAAATATACACTACAGTTTATTTTTCGAACATAAATGAAGAAACACCAAAGAGTAACCATAGTGTCGCTTACCAGTGACACCCAGCAGCTGAATGGACACAAAAATAATAATAACGATAATAAAAAGCATATTACTGACTGAAGTGAAATGTGTACCGCATTCACAATTAAACAGATGTGGAGAACAAAATACAAAGGAAAATAATACACTGTTTCAAATTAAGTTCAATTAAATTTCTATTATGCTATAAAAGATCCAAGGGATCCTTCAGTTTTGCTCTTTTCAATCTACGTTACTATTTGAGGGAGGGGAAAAAAGCACATTGAAGAATCCTGAAATTTCTGTTTAAATTTTTTTTCTCCGTGCAATGTATTTCTTAGCTCATAGGGTAAATATCTGCAATTAAAAAAAAGAAAAATCTGATTTGAAAAGTCTTTAGTAAATTACTACTTACAAAAAGTATACAATTAGAAGTCAGAGAGATCTGACTACCCACAGTCCAGGAGTAGCTGCACTGCAGTGAAAAATCTCAAGTATTTGCAGAAACCAGCTAAGCTGTTTTCCCCCCCTTCAATAAGCAGCTATATAATAGATCATTAAAAATACAGCAGTGGAACAGGTCTTGTGATCTTGTTGTTAGTTTTAAAAACAGCATTTCATAATGATAATTTTGTTTTAGAAAGGAAAAGAAAACTACTAATTTTCCTTTTGCTCTCAAGCAGAACAGGGCATAACTATGACAAAGTCCTGCATCTTAAAAAAAAAAATAAATTCAGTAATAACTATTATTTACACTAGGAACACAGTATTTACTACTGTGTTATTACACGTATTCACGTTAGGGGAAGAAAACAACATTTGGATTCTTTTCAGCCCAGCTTCAATTTTTCAAAAACCCAGTAAAGCAATGATGACGGGGGGAGAGGAAGGAGGTAGAAAAAAAAGCTTTGAAAATCAGAGTGGAGCACTGAAGAGGAACACTGCTTTGAGCTATGACTCCATGCATTTTCTACAAAAAGAGTTTTCAATTTTTCTGTTAGAATCAGGAAGTGAAAAGCAAACCAAAGTGTTTATTTCAGATCCCTACTGACTGCAGTTCCCAAAAGTCCATCCATGGTGCAATCCTTCTGCCACATCCAAGTTAGCAAGAGAGAAGTCAATATAAGAAAACAAGGATTTGTAGTGAACTCCTGCCCTTCTCCATCGTAGTCACTCTCACCCAATCAAACCACAGCCCTTCTCACTGCAAGAGCAGTCATTTGGAGGAAAAATGTTTAGGTCACACAGCAGTGCTTATATGCATAAAACCATAAAACAATTTAAAATTACTTTCTTCTGTGACGTAACATTCACATTTTAAATTCAGCAGTTTGTTATGTACTAAAGGTATACAAAAATTTTTTGGAAGGGAATAAACTAAATCTTGAGATTTTAAATCTAAAGCACCAGTACTGCAATTTTGACAATACTGCTGTAGCAAGTAGTTTAAGCATGATAGTCAATGACGAGAGATACATGGGTGTATCTTCTACAGCAAAGCTTATTTTTGCCTTTTTGGCAGAAGAAAAGTCCTACCTGCCAAGCTCTACCTTTGACGACACTAGTACTGCTGTTTGTGAGATAGATGTTAGGAGAAAAATAAAGTCTCTTTTGCAGATTCATTTTAAATGGGCCAGCTGTGGATTTATACAGAAAATGGTTGGGTTTTTTTTCCCATAAATGCTAAGAAAGCAAAACAATGCTTTTATGAAGTTTGAAAGTAACATAATTTAACAACATATTTATTACAGAAAATATAAACCGTATCTATAAAGAATCTTATAAAATGTTGTGAACACAGCTGCGACTGATCCTTTGCAGCTGTGAAAGAGAGCCTGGGAGGAGAGAATGCAAGAAAGGACTCTGCAATCCCCAGCTATGGCCTGACGTACAGCAATGCACCACATGCAGTAGCTGGGGACATCAAGTGACATCCCCGCTCCCTCACATTAACTGGCAGAGCTGACAGAGCATGTCAAGAATCGTGCTCTCTCTCTTCTACTAACAGAATTTTTAAGGTCCACTCGCACTATGCATCTTCCCCATGAAGAGCTCCATGGAGATTTACACTGTCACATACCCACACCTTTGCACACTTGACTCTCTCCAAGGCAAGGCGAGCCTTTGAAAGACTGCCTCACACTCGGCTGTCCTGGATGCCTGTGGCTAAAAGTAATTTGCAGTAGTTGCAAAATGTGATGAGTGCATTTAAAAAAAAAAACCAACCAACCAAACAAAAAAACCCCAACTAAAAAGCAAGGAAGAGCTAAGCTACCTCTTCAGATATGGTCACGCCAATAAAAACAGTTCTTACAGTGCCACCTCGTGGTTTATTTGTCTCTACTAAGTACCATTTATTTTAAGTCCCTGCAGCAAATTCTGAACAAAAACTAAACAGTACTACAGTGTACATATATATATATATCTAAAAGTACCTCTACACTTCAGAGGCCCCTGTATAGTAGATTGTTTTTAATCCATTACAGTTCAACTCATAACAGAAGACATTCTTGCTACCAGAAGTACTTTGGTGAAAGCTAATTAGCCTTTATCAATTTTTTACTTTGAGAATTTAAATGAGAATCACATGCTTTGGACAGCATTTTTTTTTCTTCAGAAAAAGCCCTACAATGAGAGCAGCAGAAATTCACAGTTCCATTTAGATTAAAATGAAAACAGTTTGACATTTCACTTTAATTACAAACCAGTAAGTTGGAAAAAGTCCAATGACATTTACTGTACCATAACTATGTCAAAAGACTTCTGAAATTTAAGGAAGTTGAAATATGAGTTTTAATATTTTTATTTCTTTTAATTCTGACAGAGGACTAAATTGCCACCATCCTTGGCACTGTAATTAACGTCCATCTTGAAATTTTATAGACTGGAGATACTAATTTCTGGTAGAGATAATCACAAACTTCTACTTACTTATACAAGACAGGTCTATCTTGTAAGGCTTCCATGGCTTGAGAGAGAACTGGAGAAATGTCACATGATTCTTGTGTCAAAGTCCTGCATTCATCTATAAAATACCAACACAGATCAAAATGAGCTTCTTTACACTGTAATGCCTCTAATAACAAGCTGTCAAACAAGAAAATGAGTTAAAAACTTAAAAAAAGTTTTTCATTATGAATTGAAGCCTTCAAAATACACTACCCGGACTAGTTTGTGTTAATGTAATTAAATTTCCCTATAAGCAGCACTTCACTGTAAAATGGACGTCCAGCACAAATTTTACGATAGTAAAAATTCAAGGAAGCTGTTTGTGCCCACGTATGAATGTGGAATCATTCAACCATCAGAACCCTGTCAGGCTTTCTTTATACACTCCAGGTAAACTATTAAGGAAAAAGGTAGCAAGTATTTAAGTAAGCTGTGGGTTTGTTTTGTTGTTTGTTTTTACTTTAATCCCATTAACTACATGATCTTGTCTACTCCATGCACGAATGTCAAAATCATATAGAGTAAATCAAATACCAGCATAAAAAATATGAATTCTCATTAGGGTGAAATCAGAATCATTATTTGAGGTGTTAGCATCTGCTGAAGAACAGCTAACAAATATCACATAGCACCTGCATTTTTTATTCAATTTTTCCTGTCAATGTCTTAGGAGAAGAAAGAAGTAATAAAAAAAAGCATCTATATTTTACACTATGAAGCTGTTACATCAAACACTGATGCCTGAATCCAGAGTACACATGCAAAAATCCAATTGCCTACTATAATTCAAAAGAATATCCTGGTAAAATAAGGTTGGGTTGTTTTTTTTTTTAATCTTTTTTGAAGGTAGTAAGGCATGCCTTACTAAACTAGATCTTACTACCAAATTGTCATAAACAACAAGTTCCCCGTAACTTGCAGGAAAAAGATATGCAATGCACTTAACAATTTCCTTAGGCTACCAAGCTGTAGCAGTTGCACTCTGTGGAAAACCATCTAAAAGTACAAATAGAGATAAGATTGACCCAAAAAAGGAGAGAATCTCTAATTAACTATTTGGTTCACATTAAATCTTTCACTAAGAAGAAAACTCAAAGCCTCGTTAGCGAATGTTGGAAAAGGGTTTTGCTGAGTTCAATCCACATCAAGGAATTAAAGGAATCATCATAGTAATATTCATAAACATTAAAACATTCTTAGTCCTACTTTGAGTCCATCTGTAAAGTCGTTCATAAGATGTCTCTTGCAGTAAAGCCATCTGTTCCATAATTTCCAAGCTACAAGACAAAAAGATTTTATTTGCAAATACTATTTTAGGTAGTACTAGCAAAGGCATATACAAATCAAATAAAATGCACCATTATTAAAATTATGAAAATTTTAAAAAACACTACTATTGTTTGTTTTTCTCTGAAAAAATGTGTATAGGCTTATGAAGTAAAGAATAAGACCTTGCTCTAAGTTCTGCTTTCAACCAGTAAATGAGTCCAAGACAACTGTTTCAGTAGCACTCACCCTGCCCTTTGTTGATTTGTCCGGAGGAGAATCTTCACATCATCGTGAATTTGCTTTACTCTTCCTAAAGCCTTGAAAAAATCCTAAATAAATTTAAAAACAAAAAACCCAGTGTTTAAAAGCAGTAGCTTCTCATTCAAATCTCTAGCGCTCTATACTCGCCATTTCAGTTCCACATATATGTTCTTTTCAGTTTTACAAAAACCCAAATTGTTCTTCCTTCAGGATAAAAGGAAAAAAAAACCTAAACAAAAAAAAACAGTGAAAAATTGCCAAAACAGAAGCCTGACTAAAAATGTTTTAAGCATGCTGGTTGATTCTATCACAGGGGAAAAGCACACACATGATTTTACTGAAGCCCGCTGTTTCAGTAGCACAACTGTGACCGTATCCCAGTTAATTCTGCACATTTTTTAGACAGGTCAAAGTATTAAAAGGACTAATCCTTGTTTGCTTTGAACCAAGCACCGAATACATGGCACAACAACGCTGTCATTGTTCCTTGCCATGTATGTTTTAGAAACCTGAATCTTCTTTCATAGTAATGGTTGGTAGAAAAGCATCCAGCAATTACTCAAGTACACAATCGTTTAACACATTCCATTCATGCTTTCATTAGCAGTGTTTATGGTTATCTGTTCCACGTCTTTAATAATGCTTTAACTGCAAACAGGATGCCTGTCTCAGCAGGTAGTCTACATTTAAGTGAAAGTTTCTATGCAGCTACAATAATAATAATAATAATAATGATAATAATCTATTAAGTGTATTCAATTCTCTCATTAGTCAGTTTGCTTTTACTTCAGAACAATGTGCCTTCTTATTCAAACCATAAACATATTCAAAAACTTGGTTTGGAAGATGGCTAGAAGTGAATCAACACCTAATATCTTCATCAACCAAACAATGAGGGAAAGACTCAGTTTATATTGTTTGAAGTCACTGAATACCTGTATACATGCATATGCAAAATGTACCCACACGAGCACAAGGGTAATACTACATATTGCTGAAGCACTGCAGATTTCTCCTTTCCTTTATTTGGGTGTGAAAACATCCTCATTGAAAATTCAGACTGCTTAAAGGTCTTTTTTTTAAGTGCAGAGCCACACGATAGCTCATTTGCCCCTTAAACTCGTTACACAAACTAGAATTTAATGTTGATTTCCTTTCCTGTTACTTGAATCTTTCATCACACACTTCAAACTCATCAGAAATTCACCAGTCTGTTAAATGGTACATTTCTCCATAAAAAATTAAATTACAAACTGATAATAAGATCTCATGTACAATTCAGCTAGGAAGTATCTCTATTTTAGTTCAGGGCAAAGCTCTTAATGTTCATTGAGCTACCTCGGTAATTGGCTCATCTTTTGTGCCTCGAAGGAGGTTCATTTCATCCGGTGTCAGTTGGAATTTTGCTATAAATGCGTCTGCAACTTGTGCTTTCATTTCTAGTCGCTGGCTGTAATAAAGCAAGTGAAAAGGACATTACCTTTTTATACTTATCTCAGATTTATTTTGAATATTCATCCTTTTGGGAAATATAATTAGCATTAGAAATAGGCATTATTAAATTCTAATAGTACATTCTTGCCATCAGAACACTTGACTTGCATCTTCACTACAATTTTCTATTACTCACTAATCTATGTAAGCTTAAAGACAACATAAAGGTAATTTAGCACATATGAAATCGAGTAAGTTCTTTAAAATACTACTCCTTTCGCATTTGTATCACAAGTTATCTAAGCCAGATACTTGGTGCTTTTACAGCTGTAACGCTTGAAGTTAATTCCTTTCAAATACATCAAGGAAAGAACAGGGTTTCAGTTTATGTTTTCAGAAAGACACAATAAACTGTAGCACCCAAAATGATCATTAGATTAATCTACTTTTCTTAGGAACACATCCATTTCATTTTACCAACGTGCAGTTAGGATACAAATATACTAATCTCACAAGCAATCACAATGTAATGGCTAATTCTCTTGCTGATTACCTTTCTTGAAATAAACACAGCAGGGATGTAATATGCCAACGCCACCTCGTGGCCAGCATATTTTTGCACACATTTTGTCACACATCTTACAATGGCAGAAGGACCCAAACAAATATAGTTTTATTCCACAGGAAAGGACTGGAATTCCTGTAGCAATGAAAAAAAATTGCTCAAACTGTGGTTTGGCATTCCAGGAAATAAAGACTGCTTTTTTTGGGCACTGAGAATACACTATTTAGTTATTTGAAGAACAAGGCTCAATTACTTTAAGACTATTGCAGCTTCCAAAGTAATTATTGCAAGATAAATACAGTGTTATTTATAGAGCAGTAAGACAGGCAAGTACACTCTTAACACTGACTGCAATAATTAAATTTCCTTGCAAGATTAAAGCCTGCAAAGTAAGCTTTTACTTGTTTACCACTTCTCTACTATCCAACTAGTGCCTGGACTGCATTCAGCTGGAAGAACCAAGGGAAACTGCTTCCCTTCTGCAGATATGGATGGCTTTCCCATCCTGTAGTTGCACAAATTCATTAAGAGATCAAATATAAAGTTTCCCCATTGTCAGTGCTATCCTGTCTATCGTACTGAACAGTAGAGAAGGAAGGGAATATAAAATCTTAACAGCATTTTAACAGTAAAGTTTATGAAAAACAAAGGGGAAAGCAACTCAGTACTTCTAAGTTACAGAGAAGACACCTACGCAAAAAAGAAAACCAAAAGCTCCTTTCAGCTTCCATGAAACTTAATCTTTCTTAGGGAAGGAACAAGAGTGATGGAGAATAATTCTGGCCAGCTGAACAGGAAATGACTGCAGATGCATCCATGAAAAATTACAGCATTTTGCAAGCAGTCTAGTGGTAGCTCACTGCAAGTGAGGAAAAACAGGGAAGTAATCTAGAAATGGAGGGCTCAAGAGTGCATACACAGCTTGGAAACAAGAAAATGCAGCTACAGACAGAAAGGAAAGGTATTTGGAAGAGAGGAACAAGATTATGAAGCTCTGTGATGGCTTGGCAAGGAGGTGGAGTCAGTTTTTGAGCACATGGCATGGGGAGAGAGATTTAGGAGAGGCTAGAAAGTACCAAAAGACTCTGGGGGCAGAGGGAGGAGACGTGTGAGGTGATGGGTCTGAAGGGATTGAAGTTGCCCCATTTTTGAGTAACTTTATCTAAACCTCTCCTATCAGGGTAAGGACACGCAACACTACCTCGCCTAAACAGGTCTGACACTTTTTTCCAGCCCCACTGATACACTTTTCTGACACAGAAAGAGTGGCAGACCTCAACACAGTGGACGGAGAATGGGAGAACACGACTTTGAACACATTCGATAAATTTTCAGCAGGAAGATAAGGCAATAAAATCTGAAGAGAGGAAGCCATGGTGTAACTTCAGCTGAGACAGAGGAAAAAATACCCAGAAAAGCTATCTACAAAACATACTCCCAAGAACTAACAGTCAGGAGGACAGCAACAACAACAAATTAATTAAATATTAGGTTTTGGGAGATTTACTGATAACTAGGTCATTCTCACAACACAGATGAAAGATGGATCAGGTCTGCTTTGTAGTAACATACTCCATCATTGCAACGATGCCTGAACTGCGCTGCTGAGCTGCTAGAGGTTGTGCAGTTCCCCCCTTCCCCCCCCCCCCCAAAGGCAAGGGGTCAGTGGCTACTTATTTCGCTGCTGCTATGAAACTCCTGATGAAAACTACACTTCAGAACTCTTCTGAGGTATAAAAAGAGGTAATTTCAATAGTCAGTTACAACAAATAATAATAAAACATATTAGGACCTTCTCCTCTCAACCCTCCCCCCCCAAAAACCTAGAGGCATATGACATAGCTACTCAAATTGAAAATCAGGCAAGGACACTTAAAATTTCACCTAATGACGGTGCCTTCAACAACACATTCCTGTTCCACACCATTGCACTGAGGTCTAATCCATCAATGTCACCATCACTGGATTTGGTTGAAACAACAGACAATGTGATTTAGTAAATTAACTTTATTTAATAGTTGCTCTGAGTCTTTCCTCTTGTGATGGAAATCTCAATTTAATATAAAACCGCAAAGCTGAAAAGACTTACATTGGATTAACCCTCCCTTTAGGGAAGAAAAAGGAAGGTGGGAAAGAGACTGCAGAAAGCAAATGCAAGATCTTCTTTGGTTTCAACTGAAACACTATCTCCCACAAACATAAAAGCTGGTGAGATGTTGAGAAACTTTTCTATTCTTTTAACCTGTGTATCTCCTGAGTGCACAAACTAAAGTGCTCCTACAGGAAGTCACCATTTACTACTACCTCCTGTTCTTCAGATTTTTTGAACGGACACTTGTATCAAATCAGAAGCAAGGAGAAAACTGATCTTAAGGAGTGCAATATACTCTGCGTAACAGGGTGGGTTTTTTTCAGTTTGCTTGGCAGATTTGTTGGAACCAGGGCTGTGGTCCTCCAAAGAAGAAGGAGCAGAGTCAGGAACTGTAAAAACAGCACGCTCATTAGCCCACCAAGGGAATTTTGTCCACCCTTCACTCCCGTGGTCTTAAAAACAAACAGTGGCAGAAGGCCTCACTACTCAACCTCTCTCCTTTAAGTAAACGCCATTCCCATCCCTGGGTGTGCCTTTGGCCAACATCTGCTGTAACTGCTCACTCACCCACTCTGCACACTCCCAATAATTAACTTATATAAAACAGAGGCCACGTATTAAACTGTAGCATAAAAGTTAAACTGCAGTTAAAAGTTCCACAATATAAACACAAAATAACAGCCTCAAGGTGGCAGCAACGTTTCATCCAGCTTTCTCTAGACCGGCATTTGGAAGCGCTGAGAAACATCTCTCCTAAACTTAAAAGCATGCATCTGAATTTTGATAAAGCTATTTCTTTTTGCCTCTTTACAAAGGACATGGGATTTCAGCAAGCTACTCAGTTTCAAAACCCAGGTTAGGCAGCTCTGTTTATGCTGGCTATGAAAGTTGCCGTGGTTATCAACCTGCATGAGAAAGAGATCTTGTAGCCTAGATGATGGATCAGGAACAAAACACCTAAGTGCTATGTACCCCTAACTTGTATCTGGCAGTGTACAGTATTAATGAGACCACTACATCCACATAGGTATATATTTTATATATATATATATATATATATATTTACACACACACAAACATACTTCCTCAGACATAAGCTAACAGATATTTAGCTAAAATGTAATAAACTTATTAAAGCAGGGGATTGTTTAAAATACCACTCAAGTTTGCCATAGTTATTTCACCACAAGTGCTGTGCAAAAACCCCAATGCAGGTGACAACAAAAGCTAGAGTAAGGCCATCTTACATACAACCCATAGCATTGGTACCCATGCAGACACTTGGACATTTCAAGACCCACTGTCCTTTCTGTAAACATAATAATTTCTAAATTGTCTTCCAAGCAAGTGCAGTAAAACAGAGGAAAGGCCACACTGTTCTGTTATCCCAAAGCTGCTTCCCCCCCTCCTCCTTTTTACAGAAGTTATCCCTGCATAAAGGAACAAAACTAACAGATCATGGGAACACGGCACCGACGTGAAGGGGGAAGCGCCAAGCACTGGTAGACTTTGGAGCTTGGGCAGGGGACAGGACTCCAACAAAGAGCAACTTCCCCAGTTTTAATCGTTTCCAGGGAGACAGAATTCTTTTGCAAGAGAACTCAAAAGGCTGGGAAAACTATGCACTTCATGCACTTTTCCCTTGAACCAAATACAAATGTGCAGTGTTTGTTAGGATTATCACCTAGACAGCTCAAAAAATGAGGTGGAGGAGAAACAAGCTTTTCCAAAGTTTAATTTTATCTTGCCACCAAGTACAGCATAAAAATCTGCTAGCTTGCTTAGGACAAGTCTGGCACCTTGTTCTGAATTACTTTCAATTTGTGCTACTGAGGATTCAACACATTTTTAAAGCCTCAAAATGATTGAGTAATTCTAACTCACAATGAAATAACAACCATCTTTAACAGCCATGTATAAATGCTTTCCAGCAGAAACTGGAAAAAATATTATTATGTGATGGTTTTTGTGGGAGGCAAATATACGAGACGATATGACAAAACATCTACACACAACTAAGTGCTAGGAAGACATTCTTAACACTAAGTACCAGGTGCACAAATGCATTTGTGAATGCTGAGAACCAATGTTTTTAATCTACATTTTGTCTAACACACTTTTTATTAAAGAACTGAAATCCTGTGATAAGATACTCAGTGGCCAAGTCCACCTTAGAATACAATGATGAAATTTTCTCCTTAATTAAAAAAATAGGAAACTCATAGTGAATTGTCTTAGCGTTCCCAGGATACAGGAAAATAGCAGTAATATTACAGAAGGCTTTAGTGAGACCTCATCTGGAAAACAGATCACAATCCTGATCATCTGTGTTCAAGAACAATGGATGTCCATTAGACCAGAGATAGCAGGATGATCAGGGGAGAATCTTAATTTATGAGAGGAGATGAAGGAAGCTCTTAAGATAAAGGACAAGACAAAAAAACAGCCAACTGATATTGAAGAATTAGGTTGAAAATTAGGGAAAGGCTTTTACTGGAAAGAACAAGTTTTGACGTAAGTGTTCCAAGAACAGCAACAGATACAAAATGCAAAAATAATGAACTAGTTTTATGATGAATAGTTTATCAGTTTATGAAAGTCATCAGGGAAATGACAGCTGGCAGCAGGAGAGTTGACTTGAATTCAGGTCTCTCCCATCTGTAATCCCTATCTAAAGACACACAGCCTGCAATGCTGCAGCCCTGACGTATAATACATCCTGCCCATGGCAGGGGGGTTGGAGCTCGATGATCTTTAAGGTCCCTTCTAACCATTCTATGATTCTGCTCTAAAAAAATAAATAGGTAAAAATCAGAAAGCATGTACAGTGCAGAACACACTAACTGCACTGAAATGATCAAAGCCTTGCCAAAGAATTACTCAATGCTACAGTAAGAAAGCTTACGTGCTGTAAATAAATTCATAGAATGCAATAATTTTCTACTTACATATTGATCAGGCTTCCTATAAACACCACTACAGAATAGTCTGGATAAGCAATTTTCACATGCAAAACTTGACAGCAAATGCGATATATATACACTTACTAAGTAAATCACTGTTTAGCAATGGTTAAAATACAAAATATGGTTTCTAACTTGTGAACAGAGATTAAGTTAAAAATTAGCCTATTTCCAGTACATAAATTCTTTTCCATCTTGTACAGGTGAGCTAGTTGATACTATTGTACCAAACAGAGTGATATCTTCAGCACATCTTTTATACAATCTGATATAAAAACGTTTGCAAGGGGCCTGTGTAGTCTAGCTTCAAATTTGCCATCAAATTCAAAAATGTTGCTGAAGGCATGAAAATACCACACTGTTCTCTGCATCCACCTGGAATAAGATCAGAACAAATGGACTTAACCAGCAGCAAAAGGAGAAGTAAATCAAATAGTAAGAAAAAAAATTAGTACCAAAATAAATTTCCAGGGGAGAGTATGGGTTCTCTGTTCCTGGTCTTTTCTTCTAAGAGCAGATGAGACAAACATCAGCCCATTTGGAATAGCATCATGTAAGTGATTCTGCACTTCTGATGAACATTTCTCAACCTGTAAGACCACACCTCACTTCATACTGACCAAGAGTACGTCCCGTGTCAACAGAGTACGTGGTTGCCAGTTAGAAGAGCTGTCAGGAAATGAGGTGTTGCGCTTTCTCTGCTGGTCATGGCCAGAATGAGACAAATTAGTGTGGTTTTTTTTAATTCAGATGCATTTTAGCTCATTTGATTCCTGTTTTATACCATTACCTCTGCTTTACTTTGGTACAAATCTGGAAAGAAAATCAGCCTCAGTATTTCAAGCCTTCATCCTCCCCCACATCGGATTATAACTCAGTTTAGGCAATCACTGCTTTTTCTCATGAAGCATATTCACAGGAATAAACGTAATTACAAGTTTCAAAAGGTCAAGACGTGAAATACATCTCATTAGTGCAAACCACAACATCACCGCTTTTCTCGGCGTATGCTGATGAAAGCACACCTCTCTAAAATGCTACCAATCCTGCTGAACTTCCTGATTCATTTCCAAATTGGCTATGATGAAAAAGGTATTTCTTAAAAAAGAAAAGGGAAGAAGCACCACCGTAAGACAAGCATGAGAGATCTGTAGTGTAGCACTACTGAAGCAGATGTTCACTATGAAACATTTTTCCTAAGACTTTTGACCTTGTATCGAGCATAAATGTCGAAGTCAAATCATTCACTGAACTCCAAGAACTGTGCTTATTGAATTCAAATGAAGAGCAATTCTTAATGGAATTCAATAAAAATAAATTGAAGTACAGACTGTTGCATTCCAAAATATGTTTGGGAATCATATTTAACTTTCTTTTTAAAAAGCAAAACAATCCTCGTGCTACAGAAACTGGTTTTCCAGAATCAACAGAACTAATAAGTACTCCTAGTAAGGATTAATAAGGACTACTCTGTGCTCAGAAGACCCCACCTGGAGTACTGTGTCCAGCTCTGGAGTCCTCAACAGAGAGGACGTGGAACTGTTGGATGGGTCCAGCAGAGAGCCATAAGGATGGTCAGAGGGATGGAGCATCTCTTATGAAGACAGGCTGAGGGAGCTGGGCTTGTTCAACCTGGAGAAGAGAAGGCTCTGGGGAGATCTTATAGCAGCCTTCCAGTACCTGAAAGGAGCCTACAGGAGAGCTGGAGAGGGACACTCTGTCAGGAAGTTTAGTGACAGGACAAGGGGTACAGCTTTAAATTGAAAGAGGGGAGATTTAGATGAGATACTAGAAAGAAATTCTTTACTGTGAGGGTGGTGAGACACCGGAACAGGTTTCCCATGGAAGTTGTGGATGCTCCATCCCTGGAAGTGTTTAAAGCCAGGCTGGATGGGGCTTTGAGCAACCTGGTCTAGTGGGAAGTGTCCCCACCTATGGCAGGGGGGTTGGAACCTGATGATCTTTAAGGTCCCTTCCAACTCTAACCATTCTATGATTCTATGACTCTGACATCACAACACACATTTTTGCTCTGTGTAAGAGCACAATTCAAGACAGGAAAACAAGACAATGTGTAAATTTGTTCAAGTGCATAATCCCAATGAAAGCTCTGGAATTTTAGCCTGACTCAAAAAAACACCTGTACAAGCCATTTCCATTCTTTCACACAGAGTACAGCCCAGAAAACTACTTCTGACTCTCACCAATTTTCTCCTTCTGCAGGCTTATTTTCTGTGATCTCACACTCACGTAATAGCTCTTATTTAATTTTATAAAAATTTATATTCTAACTATTACCTTCTGGTCTCTTTCTTCAACTGTTAGATCCACAACTCTCATTTGTGGCTAACCTCAAAAACAATCTCGCGTGATGCCTTATCATTAAGTGGCTGGTAGAACTACTCTGAAGCCAGGCTTCTGGAATTCTGCATACTTGTTCCCAATCCAAGGTGAAGAAGTTGAGTATTACAAGAAGGCTTTTAGCTTCACAGAAAGAAAAAGAGAACTAAATTCTGGTACAGCAAGAGTCACAGGAAGTTTTCCTTAATTCCCACTTCAAGGAGCAAGATTCTTTTTCTGTCAGCCTATTAGCACTGGCAATAAACAAACCCATCTTTAAAAATGCAGCAGATGTTGTTTGAAAACAAGCTAATCTCCTCATTACTATACATAAAAAGCCTAATGCAACCTGAAAGCAATATTAGTGTGCTCAAATAAATGTGTAGAAATCTAGTGAAGATACTGAAGTTTTTAACAATACACAGAAACTGTCAAAATCAACTACCTCAGTTTTTCTTTATTACCAAAGTTTGTTAAGAAACATATTAAAACAAACATTCTATTCAAGACTCCACATTACTGAACAGCAGGAAATCAACCTTACACTACAGAGAGATCAGTTAACTGGTTTGGACTACTTTATTTCACACTACATGGTTCTATCGAGTTGTGAGTTGTCTCAACTTTAAGGAGAGAAGAGAGGAAAAAAACCACCCTAGTGCTTATGTTAAGCAGACTCCATAATTTAAGTAATGTGAAGGGAAACTGTTCTGCTTCTACCATACAGTAATTTTAACTGGTCTTTACGGAGAAAATAAATTCAGAACAAGCAAGCTAATTGACCAAAGAAATGCAGCAACTCTTACATATTCACAAATATAAAAATGCAATTGTATTAATGGAAGATTACTTTTCATATTTATTATCTAAGTAACATAATCTAGCATTTATGCCAAAACAGGTCTAAAGCTCAAAATCTAAGTTAAAAGAAAAACCATGCTGTTTAAAAATATACTATTACTCAGCACTGATTTAAGAATTTAATTCACAAACACTTTGGTACATAAAATGGATTATTTTTAAAATATTTTTCTGTCAAATTAAAAAACTACACAAAGTTCTACTATATTGTGCTATTTGCATACAGATTACCATTATCCTAAACTTCAAGAAACTTGAAACGTAACTCATGTTTTCTTGTGAAAAGCCTATCCCAAAATAAGCAGCTGGTGGAACCACAGACAGCAGAGACAGAAATTTGGGACCGCTGAAATCTGAAGACGACTTGTATCTTTCATAATACGGAGAGAGACCTCATTTTATAACAACTCTAAAAAACTGATTACGCTCAGCAATTACTGCCATGTTCTATACTGACTGCTCTGGCTTTACAGTCATTGTTTCAATTGCCTCCTTTTCAACAGGTCCAGTTTTCACCTCTGCATTTCAAGCAGTGTTTTAGGACAATCCTCAGAAGATGGAGAAGCCATGTCTTCCCCATTGCACCGTTTACGCCCTTGTAGATACAAATTGTCACCTGGTAAGTTGAAGAAATCAGCAATTTAAGACCTGTATTTTGTCTGGCTGCTGTCAAGATTTCAGCTTTTCAAGAAACCCCTAATATTTAGTAGCAGAGGCTGCTTCATGTACCTGATGTAAAGCAAAGGGATGCATCAGAAAAAAACAGTCATTTCATGAGTCAAAAGCAAAGGTGACTCCAATGTCCTACACAGAAAAAAAAAAAAATAAAAATCTTTTGCTTAATTTTTTCATAGCTTTAGCCAGGAAAAAAGTTAACTTTTTTAATAAATGGCACTATGATACTTCCATAAGCATCATACTGTAAGATCACAAATATTATTTGGCTTCTGCTAGTGGGTACTTCACGTATACTTAGAAAATAGCCTTTCAAAAGAAAACTTTTGCTTACGTCTACACTCTGAGGTCCTTAGGCTACTTCCTAAACCTTTTTTCCTCCTCACACTAGGGGGGACGTTCTGTCTCTTAAAGGAATTAGCAGAAAGTCTTTTAAGTAAACTATTGTGCAAGTAAGAACTATATTGTGGAACTGCTGATAGTTGAAGTACAGTCTGCATAATCTCCTTTAATGGAATTTAAGGCCAATTAGACAGACATAATTTGGGATTGGTCTTGTTATCTTCCATTCTGCTTCAGAACAAGGAACCAAAGCAGCCTTCCTTTTCATCAGACTAGGAAAAAGACAACCACTTCCCTGTCCTGCTATTTCACATACTCATATTTAAAATAACAAATTCTCTAAGTCTTGGCTTCTGTTCACTTAAACTGGCACTTTGCTAAATCCTTCATTTTGTATCAACCAGTATTGTATTTTATGCAATTATTCTACATTCAACTTCTAAAATACATACAGATTACACCCTAACTTCACATTCAGACTCTCATAGGACATAATCCACTTCCTACTGAAGTCCATGACACGAGCCTAGTGATTTTGAAACTGCACCCAGAGCTACCCGAAGTCGTAATTTCTACTAGAAATTTATCACTGGGAATAATTATTTCTAATCTCCAGTGAACTGTAAATAATTTTCAGAAGAAAGCTCATAAAGCAAGAAGAATCATTCTTCTACACTGACAAAGGCTAAAGCTGTAAAACCACATGCCCTAGACATAAAAATGATAAAGATTACTTGAATCTGTCGTAGGCTATTATCCTTTTCCCATGAATAAAAGTACTGAAAAGAGCAAAATACAAATCTTTTCTTCCATGAGAGGTTGGAGAACCACCGCAAAAAGCAGTCTGTGTTAGCCTTATTAAACAGCACTTGATGTATTTCACAGTCAGCTTTAAATATGGCAGAGTAGGTTAGAAGCCAACTTTCTGTTCCTACATACAGCCCCTGAAGAAGAGAGAATTTCCACTGGCTTAAAAAGCATTAAAAAGAAGCCTGTGAAACTGATAAGACACTGAGTAGGCTGGTATCTGTTCCAAAACAACATAACTTAGATTATCAACTGACATTAGGTAAAGAACATACATATTCAGCATATTGTACCATTATAACTGATTCTCTTCCCCTAAAAGGTCAATTTTTATGATAACAAGCATTAACACATGCTCTTACCTTTCTGTATCTGTTTGTAATAAACTAATATCTCAGCATTTTTAGTCCAACTGAGCTACAAACAGACAGTATTAAAAAAAAGTACAAATACAAAAAACCCCAAAGTCATTAGTGAAAAATAAGAGTAGCAGAATCAGATAAAAAAGAAAATTCCATCAGTACTGTCATGCCTTCAAGAAATAAATAGGGTGGTAATACATACTTTTCTGCTTGGAGTTTTGTGGTTTTCACTATCAAGTCCTGAGTTTGTTCCTTTGCTGCCTAGAATATAATTAGAATTGTTAAGCATGTGAAAAACACAAACACATGAAATGTATTACACAACCTTTAGAATATATACTACTTTTGAGGCATTCTGACTATAAGCTGTTTAAAGAGCGTATCTGTTGAAACAAAAGGCACTCTTGAAATAAGTACTCATTAACTCTCCCTGTTTTCAGGTATGAAAAAATACATTAACATCCTTATCTGCATATATTTTCATCTTCACATACATTTATATACCCACAGAGTTAATTTTTAAATTATATTTAATACAAAAACATTCTTCTACACATTATTCTGCTTTTCCGTTGCCTGTAAACTGCTTGCTGCTACAAAATGAAAAACGCAGCAAGTTCTTTTGGATGCTAAACCGCGCAGCACCAGTGTCCATCCAGTCATTTCAGACGGCATGAAGAGAGCCCTGTTGGCCTCAGGGAGTTTAGTTTCCCAGGCCAAGCAGCTCACAAGGCCGTAAAGACCCAAGTGCGCTTGAGACGTTCATCGCAGCCCTAAACATTCAGCGATGACAACGCAAGGGAAGGAATCCTTGCAGAAACAATTCTGTCACAGGCAGCAGCAGCAGCATGACTGAAGGGATCGCTGCAACTGAAGTTCAAGAGTTCTGAAGCTTGTCACTCCGCAAGAAGACAAAATACATCCGGAATCGTTGGCTTCCCCCTGGATACCACCACTGATCATTTAGGCGGAAAAATAAGGTTTAACAAAAACCAAAAAAAAGCCCTGAGATCAAAATGCATTCAGCGTGGAGTAACACTGCAAGTGAAGAGCTGGAAACACCTATAAAGATACTCTGTGTGATTCATTTCAAGACTGGAATAGGTCTAAATCACGGTGCTTGCCAAAATGAAGATGCCAGTCTTGCAACCCATGGAGAGGTCTTAAGGCAAGCACTATATGCGCGCTGATTCATTTCAGCCTTTCTACCTGCCACACTACATTAGCTGCGATGGAAGAGCAGTCAAAGGTAGAGGAACACTTTGAAAGGTGAAAGAAAGGCGGCAACCGTTCCAAGTACAACTTCAGGCATCAGAGACGGCCTGAGCTGTTCCATGAATACAGACAAGTGGGCATCACTGAGGTGCCAGTTGCTGAATTTGCTGAAGGATACTATGATGGACTAGCACGCAGATTTAATAACAGCTCAACAGAATTTACTGAACGTTTAGTACTTCCAAAATAATTTAAGAGATCTTTAAGCATTTTCTTAACTTATAACCACACTAATACTTACATTTTTAATATATTTGTATTTAAATTTTTTTTTAAATCATAGTGATTTTTAATGCTTCGGCCTAACAAAAAAGATTATTACAACAAAAGATTGGGCTTGAACTATTCAGTATGAAAATCTACTAATTCCAGGCTTCTTTTTCCACCCACTTCCTTCAGAGCTGCAGATTCTAACAAACCAAAAAGAGAGAAGAAAAAATTTGGTTCCTTTCCAGTTCTTTCTGGACAGAGATACTAATTGCCAAAAAGAACGCTAACAGCAGCACAGCAGAAAGGAAGGAAAAACAGTTTTTCTGGATCTAGAAAAAAAACTGGCTCCCTGATGTATCATTTACATGGATTCAAATACATGCAAGATAATGTTATTATTCTATGTATGTAATCTAAGAGCTTACATCTAAGCAAAACAAGGTAACTTGCAGAAAAGAGTCAGTAATGTTAGAAAAATCAGAAAGATTATATTTGAAATAGAAATATCTTTATTTTCCTCCCCATCTCAACATACTAATTAAAACTTTCATTATCCTTCAAGCCCGCTGCTTTATTCCATTCCAGCACTTGTCACCTTCCCTCCCTTTCAGCCATCGTGTTTATCAAGTCACTGTCCTGAAATCAGATCTGACAGTATCAGGTTATTTGGATTTGATGGTATTATAAACTTAGAAAGGCTTTTTGCCTTATCAATATATAGTCCCTTACATACGCTGCATTTGTTCTGCTCCTTCACTACACTGTTCTCTTAGCACATTCTTCTGCATTATATGCTACAGATACTCCTCTTTTTATCTTCTGTTTGCTCTACTTAGCTCATTTTTGCCTTCTTATTCAGCTCAAGCACGGACTTGCAAGTCTTTGTGCCCTATTACAGATAAAATGCCAGACTATTTGACAACTGTTCACGGGCTTATTAACTTTACATTCACACAGACAAAGAAAACATGGGTAGAACTGAGACAGGTTCTAAGTTCTACAGGGCTCTAGAGGAAACCTCCTGCAGAGGCGTTGAACAAAACTACCTTCTGACTTTCACAGAAAAAGAAATCACTGCAGGAGGGCTATAGTCTGGGGGAAAAAAAAATATCACAGATGATAGTTACACTTCATGATCTAAAGCCAGAAAAGAACAAAAATCTGCATGGACACCTGACTCATTTCCACATCTAACAGATTAATCAAACAGTTCCTGAACTGCACTAGGGAATACATCCAGCATTAACAGCGTTCAAAGAGATCTGAGACCTCTGAGGTGCATTACCCACTGCCTTCCAAAACTGAAAATTAAGTACTGCAGTGCGCTGCACTGTACTGCCACATTTTTTGGAACAAGTTCATTAAACTACAGTCATTCTTATGGGAATTACATATAGCGACTACGAAAGCTATTTGTCTAAGTAGGGCGACATCTAAAGTCCACACACACACACATTAGGAGGGGAAAAAGACACTGTTACCACAGGATTTTTCAGTGAAGTGTTCTCATTCACATACTGTAACTTACTGCTATAATTCAGAACAGATTTGGTTCGGCAAAGTGTCTACACTTCAGCATTCATAACCTTTTTAAACTCATCACTGTATTGAATATTGAACAGTTAACCCTAGCCAGATTTAGAAACACATCATAAAATCCCACTTTTTTTCCCCCTAGAATATTATGGATTCAGAATTCATATGAATCAGAATGAATTTTGGTGCATATCAGCAATACAGAATCACAGAATATCAGGGATTGGAAGGGACCTTGAAAGATCACCTAGTCCAATCCCCCTGCCGGAGCAGGAACACCTAGATCAGGTCACACAGGCGGATTTTGAATATCTCCAGAGAAGGAGACTCCACAACCTCTCTGGGCAGCCCGTGAGAGATTTTGAGACAATGTTATGAAACAAAACCAGTAGAATGAAGATGGCACACTAGATTTGTCTCTCTCTTTGGATTAAAAGATACGTTCTTATGAATATACTTGAGGTATTTATACAAACACATAATTCAACAGATGTAGTCAATGTGAAAGACACAAATTTAAAACAGAAATACACAAATGTAATTAACCCTTTAATCTCACACACATCCAATCTAATAAAATATTTACTCTCCACTCACATACAAATGGATATCACACTGCTATTCACAAAATAAGCATATTGATGCATTCGCAATTTGGAAGAAAATAAAATGCTTTCCTTGATACATTTTCAAAATAACTAAAAAGGAATGTATTAATACCCTAAAGTAACATAAAACACATACTATGGAAACATCTCAGTGTCATTGTTGATCTTCCAAAATAATTACATATTTTTTTAAAAGAAAGTAGTCCCACCTCAAAAGGAAAAATATACAAAGCACATCTATTTATATATTACCTTCAAACGACTGGACATATCTTCACAGCAGCTGCTCATTGCTTGCACATCTTCATTTATACTCTCAAGCTCCTAAAGAAGCGACAGTAACTGTGGTTTAAATCAGAAATGCCATGCCTAGGCCCAGCCTTATCCCACCAAAATAAGATGCCCAAGTTACAAGGAGCATAGTTGCTTGAGGCTCCCTGTTTATCAACATAGAGAACCCACCTCTAAAGATCAACACTCACTCATTTTTGCCTATTTGAAACATCACCTCTCTCTGTGTAAGATTTTCATCAAATAAAACAAATGATGAAAGAATTTTACTGGAAAAGCATATTTGTCCTGGAAAACAAAGACTTCTCTTAATCCTTTTTTTTCCAACTTTAAACTACGCAGCAGCACTACTGCAAGATAGCTAGTCACACTGTAAAAATGCTACCTCTTTAACTTGCTTGAATATGTGGACAAATTCTTCATTTATGGCTAAGCTTCGTCGTTCAATGTCTCCACGCAAGTTTCTTCGGGTACGCAAACTGTTTTCGACAAAAAAGGTCGAGAGTGCCTTCAATGCCTCCAACATTTCCTAGGAAATAGAAAAGACCTCAAAGTTCCACACAGTTACAAAGAAGCCGGTTACATGGTTTGTAGCCATCCCAAATTCATGGGTTTAGGAAAAAATAACAAACAAACAACAAAACAATCTCACCTTGCCACATCGTTTCAGAGAAAAAAAAAGGAAAAAAAAAAGAATCAACTATCTAAACACACTCCAGATCAGTTGTTAAATAACTAAAATTGCTACATCTTTCTTCTTGTATGCTGTGACACGTAACTTTGGCTATTATTTCAGAATTGGTTTAATCGCTAAGATTACATTCGGCTAAAGAATGAACTACGCATTGCTAGAAAACACTCAAAGCAGAAAAAGCTCGAGAAATGCTAAGCAATACAAACCTCCCTACGGCTGGCAGGGAACGAACAGGTGCGCGGCATGTCGCTGGAGGAGCGAAAATTTAATTTTATGTTCAATTAACGCTGCAAACGTCAGGTTGCGGGTCCGCAGCGGAACTGAGGGTATGACAGGGCTCCCTCCCCAATTTCGGAGCCTATCGGGGCTCGCAGCCCCTGACGCCCCATCCGGCCGATTCCCCGCAGGGCACTCCCCGTTGAGCAGGCCCCGGCACCCGCCTCCCCCCCTCAGCCGCTTCCCACCACACCTTGTCGTTGTCCAGCCGAGTCTCCAGGATCTTGTTGAGCTTGCGGGACAGCGGGTTGCTGCCCGGGGGAGCCGGGAGCCCCGAAGCGGGGGCAGCAGGCGGCTGCGGCACTGCTGTGTCGGCCATGGCTGCGGCCTTCCCCGGCCGCCTGCCCCCAGCGCTTCAGGGTGACCGGCTCCGGCGGAAACGCGCTCCTGAGACTTTGGTTCCGGCTCGGCTTGGGCCTGTGGGAGCTGAGTGTTTGGTCAAATCTGATCGTGCAATGATGACTGGAACTGGAGTTGTTCTGGAGAAGAGGAGGCTGATGGGAGACCTTATGTCTCTACCTGAAAAGGAGGTTGTAGCCAGGTAGGGGTCAGTATCTTCCGCCAAGTAACAAGTGATAAGACAAGAGGAAATGGCCTCAAGTTGCTTCAGGGGTGGTTTAGGTTGGAAAAATTTCTTCACCAAAAGGGTTGTCAAGCACTAGAACAGGCTGCCCAGCGAAGTGGTGGAATAACCATCCCTGGAGGTATTTAAAGGATGGGAGATGTGCTGAGGGGCATGGTTTAGTGAAGGTCTTGTCAGTGTTAGGTTGATGGTTGGACTTGATCTTAAAGGTTCCTTTCAACCTAGACGATTCTGTGATTCTATAGCCATATTTATTTAATGAAATAAATGCTTTAGTTATGAGCATAACTGAAATGGGAAATGCAATGGTCTCATTGTTACATAAGCTAATAGCCATGACAGTAAAAGTGTGTTGAAATGTCTTGTTTTGGCCATGCATTTACTGATACAGAGGTTTTACACCCAAGGTATCTCCACAACTTCAGAACAGCAGAGTGGCCTCTCCATTGCAGAGCTGAGAAGATGTGACTTTGTGAGCTGGAGCCATGCTGGGACCCCTGTCCCCTGCCGTGGCAGCAGTGGGCTTTGCTCCACGGGACAGCCTGGCCTGGGACTGCCACTGTCATGGTTTAGTGGTGATGTTGGGTTAAACACCTGCAGAAGCTCAGCAGCTGCAGTCCCGCTCTCCTGCTGCAGCCATGGCACATCCCATGCCAAGCGCTGAGGGGCGATGAAGGAATTTCTGTGAGCTTTTTCCAAAGAGCAAAAGGCAGGTGCACAGGAGGTGGTAAGGTGCCGTGGAAAGAAGATGACTATATACAGCATATAGCTGTTGCAACCTAAGACAAGGACCCCACTGTAGAATCATAGAATCATAGAATCATTCAGGTTGGAAGAGACCCTTGGGACCATCAAGTCCAACCATCAGCCTACTCTACAAATTCCTCCCCTACACCATATCACCCAACACCACATCTAAATGACTCTTAAATACTTTCAGGGATGGAGACTCAATCACCTCCCTGGGCAGCCTATTCCAGGGCCTGACTACCCTTTCTCTGAAAAATTCTTTCGTAATGTTCAGCCTAAGCCTACTNGTCAATTAGAACCCCCAGGTCCTTTTCTGCCAGGAAGCTCTCCAGCTACAGTTCCCCAAGCCTGTAGCCATGCATGGGGTTGTTGTGGCCCAAGTGCAGGACCTGGCACTTGGCCTTGTTGAAGCTCATAGTAGTAGTATTAGCTCTGAAAACAAGAGCAATTTGCATATGCAATTGAAAGTCTGTTTCCATTTGCCTGATGACATGCTGATCAAAAAGGAAAGATTCAAGTAGCAGTTTAACTCTTCAGGAGTTTGGGGCCTTTGCATTGCTCTTCTGTAGGCTCTTCTTGAAAACAACTGCAAGTGAATCAAGTAGCCTTTGCCTTTACACCCAAGGTGGACCACTGAACTTCTGAATTATTTCATTCACTTGTTTGTTTTTTTTTCTTTTAGTTTGAATCATTTATCTCAAGAAAAAAAATATGACCAGAGCTCCCTTCCTGAAATCTAAGCATGACAGGGACATTGATAGGATATTTTTCTATTTAATTTTTATTTTTGACATGGATCCTCTATGTCAAAGGCCAGCTTTTCTGAACACCATGTACAGTGCCTTGTTTGTGCTCTTGACTAGTTAACAATCAGGTTTTCAAGTATTTTCAGACACCTTGTTTCTGTTTGTAGTTTCTATTCCTCCACCCTATTACACTAATGTAATCTCCTCCTAGATGTCCTTTATTTCTGACTAAGCTTCCAGGAGGCAGGATCTCCCTTCTCCCTGTCGGAAGAGATAAAACAGCATGCAGTCATCACATGTGGGAGCAATTAATAATTAATCATGTCAAGAAAGTCCCATTATGAGAAAGAACCCCTCCCAAATATTAATTGGATGATATTAACAGTCTGAATAACATTTCAAATGCTATCAACATTGCAGAGTGAAGGTACACCTTGAAGTCACGAAGACTTGAACATCTGAACCACAAGTGTCAGTTAAGTCAAGACCATTGCCAAGTCTTGTCCAGCAAGTTATACCACAAACATACCAGGAGCCACAAAGATTTTCCTCTATCAGTTGATACATGTGTTTTCTTTTGAAGCACCTAGTTCTGCTCCTTGATGGGTGTGCAGTTTTTCAAGAATGTGTTTCATGAGCCAGAATTTTTCTAGCTAACGTAACGCATTGGGCCGGCAGGAACCGATAGGATTTTGAAACAGCATGTGTTTATCTGTGCATGTGTCTTCATGGCCAAATGAGAAGAGATAATCAATGGAGCACTTTTTAATCTCCCACAACTGAAAGTAGTATTATGGATAATACTTGCAGGCTAGATTTTTCCTCTGAATAGATTTTTTTAAACAAAAATGCAAATATGATTGTCCAAAACTCAGGAACTGTGTCATGGCTTGTATGTATCAGGAGGGTGGGTTTGACATGACATTCTTACCGGTTTTCTTGTCGACCAGCAAGCGTTGTATTTTTAAGTCAACTTGATGTACATTGTGGAATAAAATGATTGGGAGTTTGTGATCTGTAACTGCCAGAGGGACTTTGATTTCAGATATCAGTTCATGTGTATTGACAGAAGACAGTTTGTGTAGTGTCTGTAATTTACTCAAACCCAAGTTCCTTTACCAAAGCTAGATATGGCAGCAAAACTACAGGTGTCAGCAAAGAAATGTCTAGTTGATGGTGGTTTCTGTTGGTTTTCTTATCTTAGTCCCTTATTAGGTTTTTTGTTTGTTTGTTTGGGTTTGGGGTTTGTTTTTTTGTCCCAAGAATAGACAACAAAATAGCTGCAGCTGGTGAAAGTGTTCACAAAGCAGACATTTGGTGCCATACAGACAAGACCACAGTTCCTGCAGAACAAGGAGTGTGTGGTCTGTGAAATGCCACTTGCCATCTAAGTCGCCTGAGCTAATAATGCCATTGTACTGTGCTTGGACATTCATGTAGTTTTTGAAGGCAAAGGCAAAAAGTTTTACAGTAGTCACCTCAGTATGTTCCTCAAAAGCCCAGGTAAGAATAAAGCTCCAGTGGATTAATAGGATGACTGGGCTCAAAGGTGTGACTGGAGCTGGTATTTCCCTACCCTATGGCAAAAGAGGAGTGACAAAGCAGGACATTGAGGGAATGCTTTCTTAAATACAGAGAAGGGAGAATAGCCCTTGCTATGGGTGTCATTACAGGCAAAGGAGGGTGAGGTAGGAGGATTTGTGTGGCAAAGAATAAAATATAAAAATACATCGAAAGAGGAAGAATAGAAGGAGGTGGAGGGAGGAAGGAAGGAAAGGAGGGAGGGAGGAAGGAAGGAAAGAAGGAAGAACAGATGGAGTAATGCAGAACTTACCTCTGTGTGATGCACAGATGACATAGGAACAGAAAAGATTGTAAATTCAGGGAGCTGAAAGGTCATATAGCAAATGCCATAATTAGCTACGTTTTCTTATGATGCAATAGATAAAAATAATTTGACAATGCTTACTGTTACATACAATTTACAGGCCTTGATGCTTTCAGATGCAGTGAAGAAGAGCACCTACAGGAAGGTGCCTATAGTAACTTGCTGCTCTGTACCCCATCCCTGTGAAAATGATACTAGGCCTTTATGCTGCAGCCCCTGTCAAAGATCAGGTGAGCGGAACTTAGCTCTGCCAGGCTCTCCACTGCACATAATGTACCCCAAAACAAGCCCATCACTGACTTATGTTCTTTCCTAGTTTTCTGCCATCAAATTATTAATCGGCTCTCAGCAGCCTTTTGAAGTCATTTTGTGCTGTGGTTGGACTAGAAAATCCAGCTGATAAGTGGGAGCACAGGATAATGTTCTGTGTCTTTAAGTCAATTAGGGTTGGATTTTTTGTCAGTCCATTTTCTGAGAGGTTAATACTGTAGATAGTTTTCAGCAGACCAAATCAGCCCATTCCTGGAGCTAACAATTTTTCAAAAGCTCAGACAGAGTTGACCCCATTCTGCAAATTAAGGTATGACTCCGTGAGTGATTTGACCAAAGGTCAGGCTGACAGCAACCTGTAGTCATGTAGTGAAACCTGTCTCTGTCCCTTGAAGCTCCAGAAGAATGTATGGTTCTGAAGTTTTTGATTAGCTCATGCTAGCTCTCTTGAGGATTTATTGTCATGCCTCACAGTCAGCAGTAACGGCTATAATATATGTGATGCTGAATCAGCCACCTGGTTGAGGAGCTGTAAAACTTCTGTTTGTTATAACTCACTGAAAAGATAACACTAGCAGTACAGCGTGCACTTTAATGCATACCAAACCCATGAAATCTTCCTGTTCATCTCCTGCTGAAAAAAAATACAACCCAACAACACTGATTTCAAGGGAAGTACGGTGTCAGCAAAACTAATAGGGTTTGGTCAAAACATATTTGGCTCTAGAAGTCTACAGAACACAGGACTTCGCTAAGGAAGTGGTCATCTAAACTATGTGGCTGCATCCCTGGCAAGGTCAATAGTGTTGGTCATGGCACTGCCACTGCCACTCACTGCAGTGAGGGCTGAAATTTCACCTAGAAAAAAAAGAAACAAATGGCTTAGATGGTGGAGCCAGGAAAACTAATATCTGCTTGTGGCTGACTAACTACATCACCTTAGTGACACTGTCTCTGCAGCTGAGATATAAAGCTTGTCTTCCTTTGCTAACGCTCATTAGTAAGCCAATGGAATCTGTAATATCGGATATTATTGTCATCATTATAATACTACAGCAATGAAGAGGAATATATTTTGCCAAAAAAAGTAGAAGCAAGACATGAGTAACACATGATCTAATGCTAATGGTGTATGCCAGACCTGCTATCTTTCTCTTCAAGAAATGACTGCCTGCGTCCTGCTGGCAAAAAGTCTCTGGAATGTGCTTTGTTTAACAGATGAAACAAAAGTAACCCAAACAACTGAACAAAAATTACAACCATTCACTCACCAGACAAAGAAACAGTACCCCTCACTATGTCCTGATCTCAGCTGAGGTCAGTCTCTAGCAAAGAAAGTCTTGAGAATGATACCTAAATTACTGGGCAGTACTTTCACAGTAGCTGATCAACACAAGACCATCTGTGGGATCATGGCATGGCCATGACACAGATCATGAGAAGCCAAATATATATCTAACGAATCATGAGAATGATGGCATTAGGAAAAATGACTTTTGAGTAAGTGCCTCAGCAGCACAAGTTTTAACACAGACCATAACTGCTGCAAATTTGGCAGATTTCCCTTTTTTGACAGCTCCTCCAACTGCTGTATTTTAATCCAGGCCTGTGGGTCAAATGCCCATAGCTTACAGATCTCACTTGAATCTGTTAGGTTTTTTTTTTACCTTGAATTTTCTGGCAGGTTTCCTGTGTATAGACTGTTTGTTGCAATCCCTTAATGGAAACCCAGACCACTGCCTTAAACCCCCACAGCTAGTGATGAACCATAACTTCTCATTACTGAAATCCCTGCATAGTTTAGGCAGTTCTTGTTATCCCCAGAACCCAACTGCTATGGTCATTTTCTGTTGAAGGCGCTGAAGACATGATAAAAGTAGCCTATATTGCTATCATTCAGGATTCCTACTGGATTTCAAGAGACTATTACTCTGCTTGGCAGGACAAGAGATACATAAATGTAGACACAGTAATAAAATGTATAATGAAGTGCATTTTTGCAGCCTGTTTCATTAAATTTTCTCTGCTGCATTGATTGGCTGGTCTCTGTTTTAAAGCCTATGTGTCTTTCCCAAAGCCCCTTTTAAACTCCTGTTGTATGGCTTTTGCCTTCTTGCCCTTTTTGCACCTACCACTGCTCCCCCTCTTGCCCCCCCGCCCCACTTCTGCTACACAGGCAGGGTAGAATGACTGTCTTCCCTCAGCTCCAGCCGATTTCTTTACCACAGTCACTATTCAAAGTACATTCCTTAACATTAATAACTGCTACACTGGATCTGGTAGCTGTTTTTTGGGATGTAATTGCATAAGACAATAGATTTCTCACTTTGATAACCCAGCAAATCCTGCACAAATACTTGTATTGGCACAGGAGGGACAAGAGTATATGGTCAGGGAAAACTAGGGGTTAGGACCTCCCTTTTAAATGGCAGGTGACAGTTTTGTCAGGCAAATGTGAATATAGAACCATGAAGGATCAAGGAAGTCTTGAGGGGACAAGCAATGGTGGTGTGGCATGGGGGCAAAAGTGGGGCAGCTTCACCATTAAATCCATCCTCTTGTGAAACTTCACCTTAGAGATGTTGCTAGTGCAAGTCACGGAAAAATATTGACAAACACAGCAATTTTCATAGCAGCATTACAGCATCAACCTAATTTTACCGATATGGATGCCATAAACAAGTTTCCTGAGTTCTCATAACAATTCTGTTTGGGTACATTTAATGAAACTTTATTGCTAAGTAAAAATTTCCAAAATGCCAGGAGGAGTCACACTCTGACCTCTGTCAGGAGGAAAGCAAAACAACATCTCAGCAGTTCCAGTGTGGAGCTACCTGGCATATTTGGATTTGATTCCTTCTGTAAAGTTGACTCAGAAGTGTCCTCTGGGCTTGCTTCAACTATTTATCTTCTTGTGTCAGCTCATGCAGCCCTTTCCAAAGCCTTGGCGAGATGCCATCACCCTCAGAGATGCTGAAGAGCTGCAGTGGATAAAAATAACTTATTACTTAACAGCTGATACTGGTTGCAGTCACTGCAGATGAGTTGCAAACAATTTGCCTGCAAAGTTCCACTCACCTCCAGAAGAAATATGTTGAAGACTACAGTTTCTTGTTAAAATTACCTGCCATCGCTTTCTGGTGGTCATTCCAGCCTTTGTGGCATTATCCAATGTCTGGCATCCCCATGACTGGTGCACTGGAAGCCAATAATTATGTCCCTGGAGGAAAGCAAAGGTTGTAGGACACAACCTTTCTAAACACCAGCGTCTCTGGTGGATATTTATTGATGTGCAACCTGAAATATTGAGGTGGGAATGAACCTGGGCAGCTCCACCAAGAGACTAGTAGTGACTTGGCCTGTCCCAAGCCCCTCTGGGTGGCTGGAGGACAGCGGGAAGGAGTATGGTGATGGGCTGCTTGCTTTTGAAGTATGGAGGGAGGACAGCTCAGCCTTGCCACGCTGGGTGGTGTGGCTGTCAGATGGCTGGATAGTTCTGACGTCACTCTGTGATTACATTAGAAGGAGAACACGTTGTGCATTTTGCTGCTTAGATGAGAGTTTTGCCAACGCAGGAGTTCTGTGTCAGCATCTTCTGGAGCCGAGTAAGTTGGTTCGGCTGGTGTACAGCTTCGTGAAGCACTCACATTCCCTGGCAGGAGCTCAAGGAGCATTTCCAGCAACCTCCAATTACAGTATTAATTACAAAAGACTATAAAGTTCCCCAGAATAGGCCCCGAGCTTCCTTTTGCATGCAAACTAGCAAGGACTTTCTTGCCCATGCAGGTAAGATGTTCTCTTCAGACTTTTGTCAGCCTGTTTATACATCACCCATCACTGTCAACTTCCCCTCAACAATGACACCGTAAAACATTGTTGTGCATGCTGAGCACATGCCTTTCAAAAAGCAAATGTCATGTTGAGTGAACTGCCAATCTGGAGGTTTTGAAAGGATATGTTAATGTTAATTTGGATGGTCAGTGGCTTCTTTCTACTTCTGTCCCATACATGGCCGCTTATTTTGAGATAAAACTCTTATCCCTAATAATACAGACACAGTAACACCGTAAGGAGAAGCATCAGGTGCTTTAACGAGATTGCAGATTGCAGCGCTAACTAGCAGAAATTACTAGATTGTCTTCAAGCAATATTTGTGCCTCACTGTGGAAAGCTGATGGCAAGAAATGCCCATGCTGGCATGGAGCTAGGCTTTCCTTTCACTGGTCAAAAAGCAGTTTTTTTGCTGGTTCACTGGTGGTGTGATTGCTGATCCATTGCTGGTATCGGGAGCTCTGAATACTGAGTGGCCTGAATCTCTTCTAACTCTCTTTGACTTGGATACCTGAAGACTTGAAGACAAAATTAAGTACTTACGGTAGGAGGCATCTCACCAGTCTTCTACCACCTAAAGGTCAGGGCTGAAGTCCCCAGGTGTCCTATCAGAGGAGTGAAAGAAAGGTACTTTCAGAAGGAAATTCCTCCTAAGACTTCTACCTAGTCCTCTCCGCTGACTGCATAGTGAACTTGTATGATGGACCATTGACTAGACATTGATTTTTTTTACCCCGATTGATCTGACTGTGGCTCTTGACTTGTCTGCAAATAATATGGAGAGTATACCCAATCTTCAGTGCTGCAGAAATTAAATACTGTGTTTGAATACTGGTGTAAGCCCAGGCTCTCCTTATACTCTTGGAGGAGGGTGGTGGGAAAAAAAAAAAAAGTATGTTCGATTTTACAATTAAATACATAAAATGTCTTATTTTCATAGTAAAATGATACACTTGGTGCCTGTAGGCATGTGACATATCATCCAGAGACATGTCATTTTGGGTGACATATCATGGACTTGCCAGTTGCAAAGGTAGAACTGCCCAAGGGCTAGTTTGATTTTTGCACCTGAATCAGAAAAAAACTTTTAGATTTTCATTCATAAATCAGTGGTGCAGTCTAGTTCATACCTGCTTCTGTTCCCTCTTCTCCTGTGTCTCCTTTCTTCATTCTTTTTGTCATCCCCTCTCTATCGTCCCATGCTCATACCTCTTTCAGAGGTATGTGTTCCATTCTATCAGAGATAGGCCTACTTGGGATGCATTACTCACCTTCTCAGATACCAATATGAATCCAATTTTTTTTTAATATGACAAGATTTTGACACAATTTCTATTATCAGTAGTGGGGATATTATGCCAGCACACCACTACAGGGTATCAGCTTGTGTCTGAGTCATTGAAATGAATAGTTGTTTTACTGGAGACTTGAGCGTGAGCAAGAACGAACGCGTGCTGAGCTCTGTTCTGCAAAGGGTAAGACACTGGCTTGAAGATGTGCTGAAGTGCTTGGTGATTCATGGCCTGAGTTTCTGTGTCTTACAAGGCTGAGGCAAAGTTTGCTTCTTTTTTTAGTGGCTGAAGTTAAGGGAAGCATTCATGGATGCCTGTTGCAGTGTAAATTAACTTCAGCTGAAGAAAACAAGATGATTGCAGAGAAAGAGGAAAGACAACTCTCACTGCATCCATCAGAGAGGAAGGACGCACTGCCTTCCTGAATTTGAAGGAAAAAAATGAGAATTAATTCCTCCCTCATCACTACCTCAACCCCCTTCTGCCTCATTTTCCTCCAGATGGCTAAAGGCGCAAGCAATGGGCAGTTCTTTAATATGCAGAGCTACCACAAAGTCCTCTTTTCAGATGTGAAGGGGGCTTTGCAAATATCTAGCTTCTCTAAGGACAGTTTGTGGTGTGTAGGTGAGTGAAGGATTTTTTTTTTAAAAAAAAAAAAGTCTCCTCGGTTTAATGGGTAATTTCCCTTGAAAATGGTAAACTGCAAATTAAATGGCAAAAAGCAATTAATTATTGAAATGATAATATCCTTGTAAAGGTTAAGAGGTAATATAAATGAAGTTCATGTGAGCGCATTAATGGAATTACTGTCTTCCCTCCTTATAAGTGGCAACTGTAACGACCTTGCTAATTAGCTTTTTCATCGGGAAAAGGAATATTGAAATATGTAGTTACATTGCAGAAGCACAATCTATGACTAGGTTATTTTGCTACAACAGGGTATAGAGTGAACCCTTTTACCTGCAGTTAAGAGCCCTCCCCAGAGCACGCAGCTTTTGGTGGAAACAGGAAATGTTGCATTTGAATGACGTAGGAAAAACAACTTGTAATTTGGAAGGAAAACACAGGCCAAAGCCAAAGATTAACACAGATGCACGGGCCACGATACAGCTCCCTTCAGCTTGCTGCAGCTTCCCCGTGAGCGCAAAGTGTGGCCTGAAAATGATTCAACCCTGAATCGGTGGCTGAATTGGTGCTTGTCGCTCCCCACGCCCAGAGCAGGGCAGGCAGCCTGGGCTCGACACTCCAACCTGGGTCTTGGGTGCTGCCCGTGCAGTATTTTTAATATGCAGAGGTATAGGTATATATATATGTAACACATACATGTATACACATGTAGGTATATGAATGCCTTATATGTACTCTATTTCCTATTGACAAGCCTTTTACAGGGCTTTAAAGAAATGATCTTGGTTCTTCTCCCACTGAAACCATGTTTCGGATGTTGATACACTGGAAAGTGGGTACTGCTTGAGTTTCAGCTTTGGCATTGCAATTTTTCCGTGAATGAATCCATGCAAGGTTTCAGAGGTTCCAGCTTCATGGAGTGCCTCAGATCTGTACAAACCTCAGGGTATGATGGGGATGAAATGAGCTTCCACTTGTAAAATGAATTGGCCTTTGTCCCCAGCAAGAGGATTTTTCGGCTTTCTTTTCTAAAACCTCAGAAATCATTAGCCTCATCCTTGGGAATGCGATCTAAGATGGTGACCTAGATGCAAATGATTGCTAGAGCTCAGGGGGAGAGGCGGCTCAGCTCCAGTTCTGCGGCAAAAGG
>VXBJ01002191.1:58398-235100 GCA_013400055.1 Nycticryphes semicollaris | reverse complement strand
CCCTTCCCCTCCCGGATCCCCTCCCCCGTCCCACCACCCTGCTCGGCCGCATCACTTGCTTATTCCACCGGACCCTCCGGACTCCCTTCCCTACCCGGTTTCCCTGCCCTCCGATCCCCTTGCTTTCCCGCATCCTTCCCCTCCCGGGCCCCCTTTCTTCCCGGATCTCCCTGCCACCCCGGACCGCTTTCCCTTCGAGGCCCCCAGTCTTCTCCCAGCTCCCGTCCTCCTGGCCCCCAGATCCCCTGCCATCCCGGCCCCTCTGCCTTTCCATCCCTCCCGCGCCCGTATCTCCCTTTCTCTCCCGGAGCCCCTTCCCCTCCCTGCCTGCTCTTCCTGGACCCCCTGGCCTCTCTTTCCTTCCTGCATCCCCTGCCTCTCCGGGACCCTCTGTACCCCATGCCGCCGCTCCCCGGTTCCCTTCGCACCCTCGCGGCTCCGCGGGCGCGGCGCCGTCGCCCCGCAGCCTTCCCCTCGCATCACCCCGGCGAGTTTTGGTTCGCGGCCGCCGCCTTCCCTCGGGGGGAGACGGATTTCTCTGCCGCCCCCTCCTACCCCCCTGAGGCGGGGGAGCGGGGTTTCGGGGCCGGAGGGGCGAGTCCGCCTCCCTGGCTTGTGGGCTGGCAGTCTCGGGAGAGGCAACGCTGCTCCTCCGCCAAAGCCGGTGGGTTTGCAGGGTCCTGCCCCTGGCAGCCTCCATGTTGTCCCCTATTTCCAGTCGTACCTCCTCCCCCGATTCAGGGAATGATCTTCCCTAAGTGCCGTGACCCACTTTGCCTTAAGACGTTTGGTGCCACGCCAAGACACAGGCAGATTCTTCTCCAGAAGATGCCTGTGGAGGGGTGGAGGCACCCCATGCTCCTCTCCCAAGTTTTTATCCCCAGGAGTTTGGTGTTTTGCAGGTTGAAAGGCATTTCTGTGGCTAGGCTGTAAGTAGGTAGCTGTATACTTCTTGAGTAGCGGCATCAGCCTGTTTTAACAATATAGAAGAGACTTCTTTTCCTTAGTGTTTTAAGAGTAAACAAAACTTTTGTGTGGTGCACATGCTTAATTTCACTTAGAGATTCTTTCTCTATGTTCCTGTCTTTGTATTGAAGTAATATTAATTTTATTGCCCGTACATGAATTGAATTCATTGAGTGGCATGCAATCATGCTTTTAAAAAAGCCCTATAAATAGCTATCAGAATTAATTTGGCAGTAGCTGTGAGTCAAATGATCATAAATTTACAAATGCAGTTGGAGTAATGATCCAGTGTGGATTTATCAAGAAATCCCCCCAACCTCTGGTGTAGGTTTCTATGGCAGTCAAAAGCACTTGGTCACACTGGTACTGAGCTTCGAGGCTGGGAGTTGTCTGAGAAGGACACATAGGGTTAAGGCTCCCGGGTTTGAGCTGGGAAGAGGCAAACTGGGCTGAGTGCAAGGGAAACACCTGCGTTTTAATAATTTGCTGCTTGGCGTTGCATGGGGGTGAATCCAAAAGATGTGGCAATGTCTTCATCTACCAAGAGACTGCTGGGACTTGGGGTTCCTGGTGCTTCTGGATGTCCAGTGGTAAAGGGCCCCTTTTGCACAGGGATGCCAACAACTTAAGGGAATGCTAGAAATGATCACACCTTGCAACACTTCTCTTGGGGGTGTGTTGATGAGGTTTACCTCTGCCACAGGGGTCTGATATTGAAAATCCTAAGGCACTGGGAGCGGTTTTGCACTGAAGATGTGGGACCATGTATAATGTGAAGTGCACTCCCCAGGTGTCACAGGAGGAAGGCTCATCTAGCTAAGAGTAAACAAGACCTCACTTTTTTTTTTTTTTTCTGTATCAGTAAGGGAAAGATCAAGATGTACAGTGGAGAAAAGTGTGTAGGCAAGTACATAGGGAATCCCTGAAGGTGGCTGCAGAGCATTCCTGGATGCGCACAGCAGCCTGTGCTGGCCGGGCTGCTTCCCACCACCGTCCCACCATCTCTGGCAGCCAATATATCTGACAGTAATTCTAGCAGCTGCTTGCAAGGATGGGACGGAAAAGTGAGATGTCTTAATTAAAAGTCCTGTAGGAAGGAAAACCACTCTGTCAGATAAACATTTTTTTCTTCTAGCATCATTATTACTGAACTTGTCCTTTTCTCCTTTTTTTTTTTTTTCTTTTTTCTTTTTTTCTTTTTGTGTGTGGTGGTGTTTATTAGGGACCTTTGTCTTCATGATGGGAGGAAACATCACCCTGGCTGTTAGGATCCAAGCTTCTCCCAGCGTGAGGATTTGTCAAGGCTGAGGGACTCCGGATTATCCATAAACCTCCTCTAAAATACACGGCTGCTTTTCTGTCTCCACATCGTGAGGGGTCTTGGAGCAGATACAAAGATGGCCTCCAGCCTCACCTGTGCTGGTGTTGTCTGGGCCTTCATCTCCTTCCTCTGTGCCGCTGCCTCCTGCGTGGGCTTCTTCATGCCCTACTGGCTCTTGGGGTCTCAGCTGGAGAAGTCGGTTTCCTTCGGCACTTTCCGGAGGTGTTCCTACCCGGTGCGGGATGAGACCCGCCAGACAACCGTGATGGTGGAGCAGTGTGGCCGATACGCTTCCTTCCAGGCCATTCCAAGCGCCGAGTGGAGGATCTGCACGGTGGTGACGGGCCTGGGCTGCGGGCTGCTCCTCTTGGTGGCCCTGACGGCGCTCATGGGCTGCTGTGTGTCTGAGCTCATCTCCAGGACTGTGGGCAGGGTGGCAGGAGGCATCCAGTTCTTGGGGGGTAAGTGCTTGTGTGGGGAGGGGTTGGCTGAAGGTTTACACATGTGGGGACTCCCCATGGGCTTTGGCACAAGGAGGGGGTGAATCAAACTTTCTGCTAGCAAGGGAGACCATTTGGCTCCCTTGAGTGTTGAGCTGGTTGTCTGGACACCTGAGTGTGGCCCAAAGACACAGTTCTTCTGTGGTCACTGTCTTATGCTTAAGTCCCTGCCTGGTCATTGTGCAACCTTTGAGAGTTGCATGGCAAGTAGACTTCTGTGGGCCTGCATCTTCCCAGTGGTTTTGTGGGATGTAGTTTCCCGCAGAGCTCAGCTGGAGAAGCATGAGGGCTGCAGAGCCCCATGGAGATTGTGGTTTTGCAGAAGAGAGGCTGTGTTATGTGGGAACAAGCTCTCTTCTTTCTCCTTCCTACTCCCGTCACTGGCAGAACTCCCTCCACCTCTGCTCTCTGCAGCTGCGTGGGTCTAGCAACAAGTCCGTCACCCAGGTTTGAAGTGGAGAGTGTTTATCCCTGGTGGAGGTGACCCACCATCTCCCAGGAGGAGCCGCCTGACCCACACTGCCTGCTGACGGTGCCACAGGCTTGTTGAGTCCATGGGCCAGACTGTGTGGGAGAACTACCTCCTCTCCCTTTTTTAGCTTGTAATTGTGTCGAGTATTTGTAACTGTGGAGTATTTGAAGGGTATAAGACAATAACCAGGATCCTCAAGCCTGTTTTTTATAGGGCAGTTTTCCCAGTAAATCATCACTCTCTTGTCATCGGTGTCATGCGGCTCAGTGGCACTCACTGTCGCCTGCTGCAAGTGCTCCACCCCATAAGGGGATGTGTTTCCCTGAGCTTTCAGTGCCACAGCGATGCAGGCATCAGTGTTTCTCATGCCCTGCGTTGCCCGGTCCCAGCCAGACACCCTGACTTGATGCCCTGGAGGAGCAGGCTGCAGTGGGACCCCCACCTCTCTCCACTCCAAACAGAAACTTACCCCTCAAAGGTCGCCTGGATACATCCTGAGTCTGCAGCTCTGAGGAAGCACAAAACAAAAACTCCTCTATCGTCTAGCTCAGGGTGGACAACTGAGGCAAGGAGACGGCCCTGTGCTAAGCCTCCAGCCAGTCGATGCCAGCATAGCTCTCTCCCAGCCACGGGGAGCCCTGCCTCCAACTTTTTGAGTAGTTTCAGCACTTCAGAGCAAGCTGACCCCCCCGTCACTTCACCCTTCCCTGAGTTTAGCGACCCACAGGCATTCCTGTGTTTAATCTGGCTGACAATTTGAAAGTGCAGCAGCTCCTGGAGAGTTAACTCTGCTGGGAACTGCAGCTTCTTAAAGCCTGCTCCATTATACAATTCCAGCCAGGCAGCCCGGGCATGGAGGGGATTTTCGGCTCGGTGACACTCTGTGAGCCTGCCTGGTCTGGCTATTTTCACTCAGAGCAATCACAGGCTTGTGATTTAGCCACCTCCCTTTTTTCTGCTGTCCGGCGTGACTCGTCTGTTTTTAATTTGCATTTGGCCCCTTTCTTGGGGCCATGCTCCTGGCTGCTCCCAGTCACCCCAGCAAACGCAGCAGCCCCAATGGTGGGCAGCCAGCTGGGGGACATGGAAGGAACTCTGCTCCCCCGTGACACTGGTGTGGGCTGAAGTTGTGCACCCTTCTCCAAGGTGGGATGGTGGCTCTTGTGCAAGGAGGTGAGAGGTCCCTTCTGATCACACAATGGCCACCCCTGGAGCTTGTCCCAGCTGACCAGGCACTGTCCCATCCTGCCTGGAAGGGTGTGGGGTGCTTGCCCTCAGTAGGTGACAGTTCAAAGAAATGTGAACTTGTGATATGAAATGAAAATTGCCAACAACTTTGCTTACAGTTTGGAAATTAGTTACACAGCATGTCTAATTTTCCCCTCTACTGGCTTTTATGGTTGTGTCTCATTTCACTCAGCGCTGCTGGAAGTGTGTAAGAAATGAACAACGCGAAAACCCGTCATTTCTTAACCTGCTTAAAATCCAACTGTGGAGGAAAGGCCACATGGTGAAAGTTATTAATTTGGATGAACTGAAAGGACGTATTAGGGTACAGATCAGATCCTTACATCCATTAAGGATGATCCTTGGCTGCTATAAATCAATACAGCCCCATTGTTTAAATGACATGACTACATTTAATCAGATGTCTAACTTAGGCAGTGTAATTATTAGGTTGTTTTATGTCAAGATAGCCACGAGCTGTTCACTTTATTTACTAACTGAGAATGCCAGGTCTTTGTTCCCTGTACTACAGTTGTAGGTTTAGTTATATACCACAATGTGTGCTTTGAATATGGCTCAGCAGCAGTGCAATGATTGTCATTTTAATTGGCCTCCACTTGGAGACCTAACCAAATAAAATAAAATAAAATAAAAATCCCCCCACCTCGCAATCTTTGCATGAAGAATAAAAGGCTGGAGAAATAAGCAGCACACTAACTGATGCTATTAATTAATCCTCAGTGTTAGGGCAAGGAAATGTCTAGGTGGTTTCACTTTCAGTTTCTTTTCATCTGAGTCACTCTCACCAACACCCAACGCTCTGCTGGGGCTCCTGCTCTAGTGGTGGAGGATGAGTGTGGGACTAAACTGTACTTGCTCCTGAAGTTAGAAACCAGCATAAAGACATGCTCAGTGTAGCTAGTTTATGGCTTCAGTGGTGTTCTGACAGTTTAGGATCCAAGTAATTTTCTCAACATGATTTAAAAACATGGACTTGAGGAACTAAGCCAATTGACAACAGAGTATTATGGGAGGCCCAGGAGTGTGTGAGATGGACAGACCTCTGAAGCTGTGGTGGGCAAAAGCACTAAGGTTGCCAAAACTAACTTACTCCAACACTGAAAGCATTTTTTACTGCTGTGAAGAGGTGGCAGAGAGGTTTGCTTACCAGAGGTGGTGAGCAAACAGCCCGATTCTCGTCTTCTACAAACACGAAAGAGGAGTAACTCCAAGTAGGTCAGTGAAATAACACCTGTATAAAAGCAGTACAGCTTGCACTAGCTAAACGGTGCCAAGGTTTTGCAGCTGGGATTTCCCCAAGTTGGATGTGGCAACTCATGGGAGTGAATTATTCATAAGTGTTTATACCATAAATCTGTTCCTCTCATAAAAATTGAATGACAGAACCTGCAAGAAACTGCAGATCCACGCAGAGTCAGAAGAGCTCCTCAGATATTGATTGATCTAACGTACTTAGTCTATATTTGCTGTTCCAGATGATCCTGGCTACAGAGTATACGTGCATTTTAAGATGTCTCTGGGATGATACAAGCTGAGTTTTTGTTCCTAGTAGGATGATTGTGTCATAGACTTTTCCTCCCATTTGCAATTATAGGAACCACTTCCTTTCCCATGCGTGACCACTCTGCAGCCATTTCAGCAATTGCTTACATGGAAAACAATGCTATTTTTAGCTTTTTCTAGGGTGATTTGATGGTGGGTGACAAGAAGTAGCCAACACCTCAAGGCCAGCCATTTCTGTTGGTCTGCAGTCCACGGCCAGCAAACTGCTGCTGCGGTGTTTCGGAACATGCTTCACAGATATTTCTGTTGGATTGCTTCAAAAAACTGACAACTGAGGTGAAAGTTATGCTGTCTGTAACCTCTTGAGGGCACAGTTATGTAGATAGATACAGTCTTCACTGATAATAATAAGTGCAGTGTTTCCAGCTGGTTTCCTTTGAATGTTTGGAAGATGGAGGCATATATAACGTAGCTAGAACAGATTGCAAGGAAGCATCTTTGACCATAACTATTGAGGGCATGACAGCAGGAAGTGAAGTTTAACAAATCTATGGCAAATTGGAGTGTGTAATTATTGATCTTCTTTTCATTGTGCCGTGGCAAGTCAATTCCACTTAAATGGGGAGACTAGAAATTTGCAGGTAGGTAGCTGAGATATGACATACTAATTTGGTGAATAGCTTCACTCTCTGAATGCAGAGCAATGATTTTAAGAACATAGCGATAATTTTAAGAACATAATGAACTTAAAGGTTAGCCAGTTTTATGAGAGGCAGTGGATCAAAAGACACAAGTATTGCAAGGATGGTCAATTTAAACAGCGTTATGCTGCCAAGGTGAAGCTTTTCATTAAAATGGTCAGCATGCAGGAATTAGAGATGAAATCCACGCTCACTCACAACTCCCTTTGGCTGTGTTGAACAGCTAAGACAGGATCAGAGGGGTATGAATCCAAAGGAAGACAGCATGAAACAACTCGCTGACTTAAACACCTCTCCGGGCCTGACACTTTGGTTCTGATTCGGAGTAGCATATGAGAAGCCATCCCTCTCCATGATTACAGAGTACCCATGTGGTTTGTACTGTCATCTTTAGTCCTGATCATACATTGATTGTACTCAATAAATGCACAAGTTTTGCTGCTCCCTTCAGCAAAGGAGCAAAATTTTTAGCAGCATCTTCTCTTTCTCTCCTATTTCTCGATCTTGTTTCCCTCGTGTCTCATGGGAGTGCTAAAACTCCTGAAACTGTGGTCCTTGAATTGCCAGTTAGAAAATATGGAGAGCTCTTGAACTGGGGAGGAATGATGAAAGGAGCCTTTGATTATTTGAGAAAAAGGGGACACAGATCCTAACAACTTCTGATTTTGTCTCAGAAAAAAAAAAAAAAAGCCTTCTGGAAAAAGCTCTCAGGACCACACATAATTGCTATAAAATCCTTTGCTACCTGTCCCATGCCAGTAGTAGCCACAATAGTTTCCATCTCCCATAGGCTGCTCATGACAAGTGCTTGCTGGGTGTGGAGGGTAGAAGAATGAGGAGTGCTCCGTCAAGATGAGGAGAACATTGAGTGTGGAGTGATGGCTCTTTTGTCTATGAGGAACTCTTAGAGAAAGACTTTGAGAATTTGAGTTAGAGATCCAAAAAGGAGACAGATCCAAAGGAGATCTGCAAGTTGTCTGGTTGAATCACACTTTTTCAGATTAGACAATCAAGGTCTAAAGCATAGGTAGTAGAGAAGGAAGAAGAGCTCTAAAGACAGTGTGGGACTGTGCAAAGAAGCTGTCCTTCAAAGAAAATGCTTGAGGAAACATTTAAAGAAGTAAGAGGAGGTCTTGGAGGAGATGTAGTCATTGAACCAAGAAACATGGTTGGCAAAGGCAAGCCATTAGTTGAGGAGAATGAAAGCAGGCTTGGTTTTGAGAATGGCTAAGAAGAACTCATTAGGGGTAGTGCCCGTTGACTATAGGGACTAGAAACTCCTGAGAAAGTTGTGTGTGGAACTGGAGGAAAAGAACTGCAGGCAGTGACCAGAAACTGTGATTTTGTCTGACAGCTGAAGTGAAACTCTCTGCTTTCTGCCTGGAAGACTAAGGTCAGAATCATTTTCTGCCTGTTGGGAAAATTGTAACTCAGAAGAGCCTTGCTTGGGACAGAGAAGATCTGAGATAGTCAAGACTTTCAGGAAGGAAATGGTTACCCCAGACTCTACAGCTCTTCCAAGCCTGTCTCATGCATTTCTCCCCCTACATATATTCTTCCCAAGTCCTCCTGAAATTGATACCTGAAAAAAAATCCAGGTATAAAACATGCAAAAATGGTGTTTTAGTTCTCTCATCCTCTTTAATCTAAAAGTGTTTTTTGAAAGATGAACTTTTGGGGAGACGCTAAGGAAGGGTGTCTGCGTCTGCCCAACACCAAGCCCTCTTATTCACCTGCAAAATAAGCTGCTCAGTTTTGCCCCATCTTTCTCTCTCTTTCCTCTTGTCAGATGCAAAGCTTCAGTGACTTTGCTGTGCTCATGTAGACATGTGACAGGGCAATCCTCATTGTAGACAAAGACAAGCTGCAGGCTAGGTATTAATCCAGTGTATACATGCACATATAAAGACACTACAGGAGGGGCATATGAAAGGAACAGATGCCTCACCAGGAGGTAACAGAAGAAGAGCAAACAAGGGACACGGCACAGTTAAACGTTGCTAGTGAGTGATTGCACATCATGTCACGGGCTCATAGATTCAGCAGTAATAAGGTCAGCAGAGAACGCTATGACTATTGAGCTGAGGTCTGCTGTAGCACGGGGCATAGGACAGCCTTCACATAATGTCGGTTTGAACAAGAGTTTATCTCCGAAAAAAAACCCCTTCTAGTCTGAATTTAATTAACTTTGAGAAAAGCAGGATCTTCATAAGTTGTTCCAGTGGTTAATTACCCTGGCTGTTTTTCTTCCAGATCATTAATGCAAATATTAAAAATGCAGCACCAAGAATATATCATTGCAAAGTTAAATTTTCTTGAGGATCATTATTTTTTTGTGTGCGGTTTTTAAAGATCCAACAGTCAGGTTGCTTTTAATCCATTTAAGCTGTGCTTTCTTGTGGTTTCTATACTGGAATGACCTGTATAGAAGCTTCTTCATCGTTGCTGTGTTTCACACTGTTTCTCTCTCCAGTTTTCTATAGGCATCCACCAAAAGATTGAGTATGCTGGATAGTTTTGCAGCTTCATCCCTTTTCAGTTTGACTTCGACTTGCTAAGCTGCGTCCTGTGACTGCTGGTGCCTGTGCTCAGTATCTGCTTCCCAGCACTACAAGGCACCTTCACATTCTGTGGTAAAAGACAGAGTCAAATTCTGGAATTTAAGTTTGGAGTTCAGATTAGTAAGGCAGGGTAGTTTTATTGTTTGGGAAGATGTTCAGAACAAGGAAATTTAAACAGTGATGTTATCTCAACAGATTTTGTAGCATATGTTTTATTGAAGTTTAGCCAGCTCTCTCTCTGCTGTATTCAGACAGTAGTTAAAATACAAGACAAAATCAGGACTGAAGCCGACCCAATGCAATATATGTCCTCTGTCACGCTCAGTTTATAAACAACATTACTTAGGTTCCTACTCTCTTCATCAGATGCAGCCTGTATTGCTTAAATCTCATCCATGGGCCACCGAGTCTGACTGGAGGGGAGTCAAAGATAGCAGGTACTTACCTGAAATATGTAAAAAAAAAAAAGAAAAAAAAAAGATGCAGAATTAGCTTCTGTATATTCTTAAGAGAGGTTCCTATTTCCATTGGTTGCCTTCATCTTGCTCTTGCAGGAGTTCCCGCTGCAGCTCTGCTTAAAGGCAGCCTCCCTGACAGATCTAACAGCACAGCTTTTTTTGTGCAACGGTTCCCTAAGGAGTCCCACTGAAGGAGACCTGAGTTAGCAAAGATTTGCCATTTAAGCTAACACCAACCATTTTAACGAAGCAGGTTAGTGAGGAGGAATCAGTAATAAATGTTACTGGTAGTAAAGTGCAGAATCAGAAGCTCTGAGGAGACCATCCCTGCCAGCAAGGTCGCACAGAGCAAGCAAGTCGTAGAGCTGTTGGAATGGTGGAGATGCAACTTGAAGAAGACAAAGGACACAGAGAGTAGCCTTCATACTTAGTTGTCTTTGTTTTGTTTTTGTTCTTTCTGTTCTCAGCCATTTCAGGTATCTTGACTCTTTCAGTGTTTCAAAATCGTACTAAAAAAACGCTAACACCCTTGTGGGCTGCAAATTTTTGTGTGTCCTTTGAACTCAGTGACACTTATGACATCAATGTTTCTATCCTAGAGGCAAAATTATATGATTGTAACATTAGCCTAAAATAGGTGTGGTTCTGAGGCTGAGTGTCTTCTTGAAGAGCTACCCTACTCAACTGCCTTGTTTATACGGAGTTGTGCTTTGAAGCACACATTCACTTTGGGTTTTTTTTTTTCTTTTTTTTCAATTATATTTACTCCTCATATAAATTTTGGCAAAAAAAAAACCCATGCAGAGTTTCAGCCTGGAGCAAATTCTGCAAGTTAGATTTTAAGTGCTTCGGAAGCACATTTAAAATGGAAATGCTGATGTATTAGAAAAAATAAAAGATGCTGCTGAAATATTGGGAAGAATTTTTTTGCTTCTCTTTGTTTTCTTATTGATGTTGAATATGAAAGTGATGTTTCGAGTATTGCTGCATCTGTGTTGGGTTTAAGCAAAATTTTGCATTAAGAACAGAATTTTTGATCTAAAGAAGTCCTGGAGTGCTGTTTTATTTATCTGTAGAATTAAGTTCAGGCTTCGTGCTTTTTTTCCCCCCTCTTTTATTAGACGGGAACAATGATGCTCAGCACTTCTGTGATGCTTTTCAATTCAAAAGGCTTTGCTTGCATAACCTAATGAAACTTCAGAAAATGTAAGGCAGGGGAGCAAATAATCTGTTTTGCTGGTGTAGAGTCAAAGTAAATTCAGAGTTACCTCACTTCAGATCCTCTGTATTTGTGTTGATTGCAGCAGAATGTGGGTTAGAGTTAGAAATTTTGTTTCTGCATTGAAAAATCTGGCTTGTTTTGCTCCCTGAGCTCCATGAGATATTTTAATATCACTGGGAACTGCATTTAGGCATCAAAAAGTTTCAATATTTTCCAGTGTGGATGAAGTCATATGCCCTACAGACAGGGTAGGATTGTTCTCAGTGGTGTATTTTCTAGGATTTTGTCCAGTCTGGTGTTAAATGTCTATGTAATGTGTTGGGTTTTTTCCCCTTTCTCTCAGGAAACTCAGCTTACTAGGTATTCCACTTGGAATTTTTTCACAATAATCAACCTGCATTTTCCTTTCTTTGCTCACATACCTTCTAAGCTCTTTAACTTTGGCTTTATCAAGTACAATAAGACAGTTTTCAGTCTATCTATCTCCTTCATCATTTCAGTGAAGCCAGGCACAGAACTTGAGGGCAACCAATGTATTGTTTCCATGCAGTGAGCAGTTAGAAAGGAACATTGTGTAATTAAGAAACATGAAGTGTATTGTACAACCCAAGCTCCACTCACAGCCACCCACATGCCTTGCAATGGGCATCATGTCGGCTGGGTCCCCGCTTGAGGTTTTGCTTTGGCTCTGTGGAATACCTTTGTTGACTTCAGTGATGTTAAGCTTTTTATGTCACTCAAGTGCAAGGTCCCAAGTGGCATTCAGACCACGTGGAGATGGCCTTAAGTTACAGAAGACCAAGAAGGACATCCTCTCCTTTTTCTTAGGAAGACTCTGCCACCACAAGACATCACAGGTCAGAGGGGCAATATTGCATTTGACAGTTCTCTTCTAGCAGCTGTCCTGTATTTTCTCAGGCATGAAAAATTCTGCACGGTCAATGCATCCTGACAATGCTGGTGATAAGGCCGATTCACTAGGCTTGATTAGATCTCATTTACATTGTTGGTTCCACTGTCAGTCCCCAGATGCCACAGGTACATCTGAGAACAGAGGAAGACTTTTTTTCCTTCTCCACACTGGCTTTTCCTTAGAGCCTGACCTGCTGAAATCAACAGCAATATTCCTCCCCAGGACCCAGGGGAGGGCAGGATCTGGAGTCCAGCGCTGTTGCTACTCATTGAGTTACTGGGATTTGGAGGAGGTTGATGCCGTGTAGCACTGCAGAGACCTTAATGGGATGCCAGATCCTAACTTATTCCTCAGGTATGGAATATTAATTGCAGCAGAACAAATGCTGTAGAACAAAACTCTTTCTTGAGAAGGTTGCGGTAACATGGACCAAGTCCACTTCTTCCTGCTTAAGCCTGATAAACCCCATGAGCAATGACTATTTTTAATTGATTTGCAGGTAAAATTCTTTACTGGACTAACAGACTTTTAAGTAAGCTTGGCAGTATTGTGTGGAAATGTAAAGAAAATGTTAATGAAAGAAAGCCCAGACAGTTACCTATTACAAATCATTGTTACTTTTATCTTGTAACACGATCCAAAAAGACCCAGAGAGAATGAAGCAAAAAATGCAGAGTTCTGATAAACACCGTATCATTTCTGTAGTAATGTAAAGAGTTGACCCTTTCCTTTGCAATCTGACAGTTCGCTTGTCTTGCGTTGTCTCCCAATAAAGATGCCTTTGTAATATAAAGTGGCATTGTTGATTTGAGAGGAATGGTTTTCTAATAAATACGAAGGGATGTGGAGTTTGTCCCTTGCATTGAGGAGAAAGGATTTGAGATAAAGCCATGAATGATCAATCTGGAATAACAAAAGCTGCTTCTGAAATACAGCTCCCTGTGAGAGGATATGAAACCTGCTAACATAGTGGAGTCTCAGAAATAGCCTTATGGCTTCTGAGGAGTGTGCTGCCTGATTTCTTCACAAGCTCTGTTTTTTGTCTGAATCTGCAGCTAACTGAAAGCCTATTTATGAATACTTTTTTTTTTTTTTTTTTTTTTTTGGAACAAAAATGAACTTGATATTCAGAGTATCACAAGTGATTCAGGTCAGTCACAATACAGCTGAATGCCTGTTACTGGGATGTGTTACCAGGACACATTAAAAAGTGCTTAGTTTGGGGAATCTATAGAAACTGGAGCAGTGTGATGTTGGGGGATCTTTGTAAGTATATCTGTGAGAGGAAATTTCCTTGTACTTTGTTTCAGACTTTGCTCTGACTCAACTTAGGTGTTGCTGCATGGCTATGGGCTTTAAATGTCATTTGGGGATTAGTAGATCCTCCTGACAAGTTTATACAAACATCCTCAGTTGTATGATGTTGCTTCTGTTATGGTTGATGTTGTTACAGTATAGGAAATACTAGACATCCATTCTGCAAATCAGTGTGGGAAGTGAGACAGACACTGTTGCTTCTCCAATTAAGTCCTAACTGAAACAAAGTCAGACCGGGAAATTGGGGGTGCTTTAAGTTTACTGCGTCTTTAATATGACAAGTGCTGATGCTTACTAATTTCTTGTGTGCTTTGTACAGGAGTAGGTAAAAGGAGACCTCTAAATGTTGGGTTAGTATCAAAGGACAAGTGTATTACTTTCATGGGTAGAGTTACCTCTAAGCTCTTTTACTTCAGCTGCGTCCTCAGAAACTTATGAGCAGAGGTGGGAACAGTCAGAGGCCAGGGTTACCGTAGGCAAAGCCAGCCAAGGAGAACAGGGTGCTACATGGGGAAGGAAGCAGGCAGAGCGGGACAAGAGGGCATTGTGAGAGGAAAGGAGCTTCACCCATTTGTAAAGGCCCATTTGCCATACCTGTAGACACGCGCATCGTCTGCTGCTACTGACTCGCAGAGGGTCTTTCAGATGTTGTATAGGTTACTGCCGGGAAAATACAAAACTTAAGACTTCTGTGCTGAAGCATAGTTTAATTTTCAAGGCATTCTGTTAGCTTTCAAGTCCTTTTTCTGCTACAGCAGTAAAAACCATGAAGAATGGCACTAAATACTTGGATAAAGCTCTTTACAGCCAAGACAAACCCCCAAACCATTACAGGCGCATTCTGCAAAATCAAGAGGTTGTTATAAAAGTCAGGACATTTTTACGAGAAATCCTTTTACGAGAAACCCTATGGCTGTCTTTGTACAGCTTTGTTCAGTACTGGAAATCTCTCTAATCAGGAAAGTATTCCAGGGTCACCAGCCAACCAGCAAGAGCAAAATCCGGCCATTCAGGCCAGGCTACAAGCTGAAGCAGGTTGAAATGATGAAACCCATCAGGAGGGCAAAGATGCAGACCCCAGTCCTCTCTGTATGGCCTGGGGTCAAGGCAAATACCTACGTGCCCTTCCCATCTCTCCTCCAAATTACAGGTAACTCCCCAAGCCACTGAAATAATGAATGAAGCCCAAGCTATTTCCAGCAGAGAAGATGGGATGCACAGCTTTATTGTCCCAAATGCTGCCAGAGTTTGAGTGACTGCTCCCATAGACGAATGTAAGCACAGCTCTGTCTGCAACTTCAGGCTCTTTTTAACACTGTTTCAAAATAATGCTATTATAATAATTAAGAATTAAAATGATTTCTTAACAGCCCTCAGTGGAGTGATGCTTTGTAAACTGTTCTTGTGAGCATTGAGCTATCTGTTGAGCAGAGTCTGTTCCTTCCTTTTTCTCCTATGTTAGCATTATATTCTATTTCCTATTCTCTTCCACTGACTTCAGTTCATCCCCCAGGCTGTGAAAGAGGAAACCATGGCTGAAGATAGTTTATGCTGAGCCATTCACAGCTCTGTTTAGCTTGTTCCTCTTTTCCATGATAATTTGCAATAAAAACTGTGTCAGGAAAGAGCTTGGTGACCTGTGAGGGCTGGGACAAGCCTTACGCTGAAGATGGCAAATTCCATTGCAGGCCACTAAGCCACAGATTCGATGCTAAGAACACAGGAAGCTGGGAGGATAAATACTGTAACTTTTCATCTCATGCATAAGAATTGCAGTCTGTTTTGATCTTGTGATAGAGAAAAGTCATTCTGCTTATCTCATCTAACATAGCGGCTAGTCTGATTACAAGCTTCCCTGCTTGGCACCTTTTTAAATTCAATTTGGCTGCCTGTGCCCTTGGCACACAGTGGGTTTCATTAAATTTCACAGCAGTTAGTTTTCATTCCCTCTGTGACACCTTTTTATCAACATTTGACTCTAGTGTAATTTCAAGCAATTGTGCTTTTTTTGCAAAGCGCTTGTACCATAATAATTTGGCAGAGCAGGTGGGGGAAGACGACTCAGACACCGCTGCAAATCTGTGTAGAAAACTAATATATGGGAAGCCAGGTCAGCTTGCAAGTGTTTTTCATGGGTGAGGATAACAAAAAGGAGCTGCTTCCCTTCCTTCTCTGGTGGTGTCACTGAAGTCTGTCAAAAGTGCAGTTAAAAAGCTTGCTGTAAGAGGCAAATTTTAATTCCTTCAGGCTAATGGTAGCTCTATTTTAAAAGCAGAGCTAGTGGACTGCTGACAACCCAAGGCTGTGAGCAAGCCTTCTGCAACCCAGGCTGCTTAGCAAGTCTATGTGAGTTGGTTATTTTTTCAAAGCAAGAATGCAGAAAGCAAATGTGGTTGATTTCCTTTTAGCATCCACTACTCAGTCCCTGGTAGGTGAGGGAATGTGAGCACACCAGCATGGATTTGGCATCTCTCATTCACATCCCTGCTACCTCCTCCCCAGCGCAGAGCAGTGTTTTCTTGAGTCTGTGTCCAAGGCAGATGCTTGTCAGATTTGTGCAAGTATAAGTAGTTTGGTATAAGTGGTTTTGAGGTGCTCTCTAAAAGGCCTTTATTCGCAGAGCACCAACCATTCTGAAATGCTGGCCCTTTTTCAGTCTGCCAAACTGAACATCCAAAAATAATACGTTATGGTTTCTCAGTAAAATTTTTAAAAGTACCTAATTAAAAATTAATTCAAAGTGAAGTTTAAAAGTTCTTAAAAGCGAGCTCTGCGTTCAGGGGTAAACTCAGCGACTGACAGACCTGTTCCTCACTGCAAGCCAAGGGCAGCGAGGCTTGGGAGACCATCAGTCATTTTCAGAATGAGACTTCTGATGGATGAAACTTTTCCTTAAGCCCTTTAGAAGGTATTAGTGCAAGTCCTTTCAGTTTAAGTAATGGAGCATATTGCTTTCCTCTACCCTAAGGTCTCCACAGCCCCTTCATAGGAAAAATATTTCCAAATACACACAGTCTTTAGCCTCCTTAAACACCTCAGGAAAGCTGGAGGCTATGGGCAACTCCCCATCTTCTTTGCAGGAGGGACTTTTTTGTTCTGTAGCTTCTCATGGGAGAAGCCCCTCTTCCTTGGAGGTTTCCCATGGGATGTGACAGGTCAGCGCTATGCATATACATATGTAACACCTTTTTGGTGGACAGGCTGACTGTAGTTTACATCTCAGGCAGTGGCTTGAGTTTATGAGAAGGAGGAGGTGTCTTGCTAGCAGTGTCTCCGAACGTCCCCGTGTCAGTTCCGAACAGCCAGTGCCGATCAGTGCTGCTGAAATCAGCTCTGGCTCAGATCTGCCTGGAAAAGGTGGCCTAACCCTTTCTTCTGGGAATGGAAAACATCTTTCCAGAGCACAATTTCAGTGCATGGACCCCTGGCTATGAACTGAAACGTTGCTTGTTTTTTCCAGCTTGGCTGAGTACATTGGTTTATGGATGAAAGCATAACTAATAGTTTCTGTAAGCTTTTTTTTTGGCCTGCAAAGATGAATATAAGAATACAGAGTATTCTTTGTTTTAGTATGAGGGCATGAAGTTCAGGATCTTTACTTGGTGTTTCCAGAACAAAATGCTGCAGTGTAAGTAGCAGACCTAATACAGCAAACTGTTCAGAAATGAAATTGCTCTGGGCAAAGTTTCTTCCTCTTTCATATAATTAATAATTACTTTATATCCTGAAGTCTGGAAATTTCTATAAATTTTACACCAAACGTAATGGTAGAGGTTTAAATCACAACAATAGTCTTATGATTACAATCTAATTATGCAGATATCTGATACACAGGATTATTTTAGACATCAGTATTTACAGAAATTATTTACCAACGTGGCCAGTGGTGGCTCTGCAAGAGTGAATAATCAAAAGATTATTTGAGAATGCAAGTAAGTGTGTAAATCCTGGAAGAATTATATCTTCATATTTTATATTTTAGGAGACGTTAATACAAGACTACATCCTTTTGTTTCGAGATGATATATTATCGGTGCTGATGAACACTTGACTTGGAGGGCCTTCAGCTAGAAAGAAACAAGACTGCTAATGCCATGTGGATCCTGACAGCCATCTCTGAGTATTTACAGGCTTTGATATATATGCAATCTATGGGCATTTCAAAACTGATTAACATTTCTGAACCTGAGCTGAAGTTTACACTTGGCATTTCCGTTGTGTCACGGGAAAATTAATCAAAGCTTAAAAGATATGCAGTTTTACTGACATGCTGGTGACAGTGAAAATATAAACCACTGAGAAATAGCCTAACGAAAGGCAGAATCTAACCTGGATTTTGGAAAAGGATCTGCAAAAGTGGCTTACTGCCACAGACAGACTCTGAGGTGGTGTGCATTGGGGTAGCTGGCATTTGCTGGATAAGGTACCAGCTTAAATGTCTCAGGACTCTGGGTGAGTTTTATGTCCTGTAATAAGTCACTTGGAAATCTTCTTACTTGTGAAACAGTATTGTATTTAAATAGGCAAATCAATTTCTTGAAACTGTTCAGATAAGCAGCATCTTTAAATGTACCCAGTCAAGATGTTTTTCAGTCAATGAAGCTCAGCAAGCAAATGCTTTCATTTCAATGGCCCTCATGTGAATAGTCAAAATTTATACTTGGTTGTGATTTTAGGTTGTATGGCTGTCTTTCTTTGTAGTAAAAATAAGAAAGTGGAATGCATTTGTCACGGAGAGGGTTTCTGTTTTTCTTTTTTTTTTTTTTGTGTTGATCTTTGTTTTAAATAGGTCACTAATAGTCTTTATGCATTTCAGGAGACTTAATTTGGCCTCAATGAAGGCTGTTTGTATCCAGTTTGAAAAGTATCAGACCAAATACTATGCCGTTTAAGAAATCATACTTTTTATTTGTTCTGTAAAATGAAACCCTAAATGAGGGAGAAGCAGTAGTTTTGTTTTAATAACACCTGTATCTGCAGAATGATATGATGGACTGTGTGTCTGTAGATGGGTCTCCGTGCTTCCCAACGGAGGGCCAATGTAGCCCTTCTGGGTGTGGTGGAGCTGGCCAGTATTTTTGGGTGGAGAGGGAACAGAAGCTAATTGTTCAATCAGTTTTGAAACTGTGAATCTTTTGCTGTATTTTCAGCATGGAAGAGAGCACCCAGTAAATAGAGCAAGAGTAAATAAAGGGGATCTGCATAGAATCAGCTGCTATTCCAAACACTAAAGCCAGGGTAGTTAGAGCTAAGACCTAGGAGGAGAGGTTTGTGGTGGAAGAGGAGTTGGACTGTGTTAATTTCTTTCCCCTAACTTTTTTTATTTTTCTGCTTACTCATTGCAAAAGTTGCCTCAATTTAGACTATGGCAATAGTATAACAGCCCCCACTACTTCAATTTACCTTTGAATTTGTTATGTGGTGACCTATGTACTGATCCACTGACACAGTGACATGGATTTGATCCTAGGTCTGGAAACCATTCATGTCTCTCTCATGAAATCTCTTTGATTCCTTTTCACATTTCCCCCCTTTCCTCCCAGGATGCTCTTTGAAGTAATTTATGCCATATCCAGCAAGCATTACTTAGTCATCATAGTAGGGGTTGTTCCCATTTAAATCCAGACTGCTCAGATTCTCTTCAAAATATCCAAGATTGTTTTTAACCTCTAAAGATACAAGAAAAATGGACAATCTTCTGTCTTGCAAACCGAAGATGACAGGTGCTGCTTCCAGATCAGGAATACAAGTTCACTTTGACAATAGAGTGGGACTGCTGAAAACCAGAGGGAGTGGTGTTGTGGTTTTCAGTGATCTTGAACAGTACATAAATGAGAATGGAAAGCAAATGTTGACGCATGCCTCCAGTCTCAACAGATTTAAATGTGAATTCACAAGTTACAATCATATTTTTTTGTTGCAGCCCATCTCCACGTACTCACAAGTAAAACTGAAGGCAGGTGCATCTTTAACAAAGTTAATCAGTCGTTGAGATGGATAATGAGGGCAAAACAGGATAGCAAAAAAAGGGGAAGATTTGAGGGAGCTTAAAACTGCATCTTTTTTTTTTTTCTTTTTTCCCCTTCACTATTTGAGTGCACAATTTGATGTCATCTCTGGCAAAGTTGATTGACAGAATTTAATACTCTAAGTTATAAAAGTCCTTTCAGTAAATTTTTTATCTTCACAGTGTCTCTTAGCACAGACACAAGGAATATTATTTTCATTTTTCAGATAGGAGGCTAGGAACTTATTGAAGGTTGCATGTAAAACTTATATTTAAAGAAGTATTGAATAGAAGCCTTCCAAGATGTTAATGAGCAGCCACTGAACCAGCTGCCGTACGGAAACACTACCAAAATATATGGGTGTAATAATGTGCCTCTTCCTTACACTAAGTTATGACTAGAGGATCATCTGCCTGGCATTTCTGAGGCAGACAGAAATTTATACTGTGTGCAGCCTGAGCTGATGGGTGACTATGCAAACATAGTCACAAGCTAACACATACTATTTCTCAAGGCAATTTACCCTGTTGAGCGCCTTGCTGCCATAATTAAATGGCTTTTTTTAGTCTAGTTGTGCAGAAGGCATGTCCTAACTGAAAGACACAGCTAATTTTCTTTTCTTTGTGAAGCTCTTCTTGCAGTAATAACTGGCCTCCCATGGTTCAAAAGAGGTCATACCTTCTTTTATGTACAAAGATTATATATGTTTGTTTAGATGACTGATTTTCAACCTTTCCTGACTGGGTGCCTCCCCAGACTGCTGAAAGGCATGGCTAAGCTTGCTGTGCTTAGGTGCCTTTTGTGGACCCCTGACAAAGGTCTATGACACCTCCTATGGTCTTGGGTCACAGGCTGAAACCCCCTGAAAGACCGTTTTGAAAAATGTAAAATTTCCCATGGATAGGTTTGTAGGTTGGAGCTGCTGTGTTGTTTTTGATGAGTTTTGTTAAGGACATTTTGTTCTCCCTGTGTACAAAGAGCAATAGTCCTGAATGCTTCTGGCCAGGGAAGCAAGCAACAAACAAACCAACCAACCAGCAAGGAATAGCTCTGCCACACAATTCAGAAGGAGATCAAAAATCTCATGAAGCCATTATGAGGTCATCTTTTGCCTATGTAAAACATGCGATTCCTGCCCTTTTAATCTGTTGTGCAAATAGGCATTTAGAAGATTAATGAAATGTGGAATATATATTCTTTCAAAAGAGTTATTAGAGTTTTTCTCCACACTTTATAACCAGATCTTTCACATGAGCAATTCATAGTTCTATATATTACATGGCAGTGAACAAACAGTACTTTCCAGCAGGCTATACAACATCATGTTCATAGGAAAGGAAGCATTTAAGACCAGTGGTGGACTGAACGTGATTTTTAGATTGGCAGTTCACCATCTTCAAACCCTACGTGTTCTTAACTACTCTTAAGATATACCTCTGTTAAGGGAACATAGGTACAAAACATTGCACAAAAACTCCCCTCCCCCCCGCCCCAATACACTGCCTTCCTGCATTTTAATCTTCAAGCTGCAGGAATCTGAGTTTTTCTTTCTCTGATTTCTTCTGAAAGAAGCAGCATCTTCTGTTTTCAGAAGGGATGCTCAGCTGGGTGCCTCAGCTGAGGGTGAACAATCTCGTTGAGATTTGCCCCCTATATCTACCTACCATTGTGAAGAGAAGAAAACTTTGTTCCTTGAAGCATTTTAGGGGGCAGCAGGAAAGCACAGGTTTCACAGCCAGGCTGGAGAACAGCAGTGCCTAGATGTCCATGGAAATTTTACCCTTTAGTAGGAGTGTGATATCAATACACTGTGTGGCACAGTGTCTATGTCTGATACCTGAGGAAGAGTTGAAGAGACATTCATACAACTCAGTGCAAAAATTGCAGGAAATCCTGAACAGTTGAGTATCTCAGGCGAGATCTAGCACAGCTAAAATGACCCTCTGTCATCTCCCACTGATGGGGTCTGTATGGACTTGTGCCTGTGAAGAACTGGGGCAGCTCCTTTATGTGCTGAGAAATAAGAAAAGGCACCAAACAACTGAGTCTTGTGATAATGTGGTTGCAAGATTAATTGGCATGTGCAGTCAGCAGAGGATACAGAGAAAATTTGCATTTGCATGTGGGAAGAGTGAGTCAGAATGACTTTGTACCTGTTGCCTATTATGCAGGTGTCACGTATATTTGATATTTTTAGTTTAATACTTCACTTTATTGTTTTCTTGATTATTTTAATTTTCTGAACTACCTCAGTGTGAAAACATATCACAGAAGAAGCTGATACTTTTTATTTATGTAAGATGCTCAAATTATACTTCCGAAGTTACTTACCCAGCATTTTTATATCTTGCAATCATAATTATTCAGTGCCTCCTCCATCTGCTTTTATTTAATTATGACTGTATAGACAGCAGCCACAAAGATAAGTCTCTTCAGGTAGATGTGTTGCTCAGAGTGCCTTCCATGCACTGCAATGAGTTTGCTTGACACCTGGCAATTAAATGGAATAGACTTTTTTGTCGCTATTCACCACGGTTGGTGTGAAGTGAGGCATCTAGTGATGTAGCTTGGTTCTCACATGCGAGGCAGATTCTCCCTGGCAGTATGAAAAGGACAGGTGAAATAAATTATAGAGTTGCCAGCTGCTTTAAACAATCCTGTTCAGCTTCATAACCCAGTCTTGTCAAGTTTCAGGGATTTGATGCATTTTTTTGTGAATGTCTTCTTCAGCCTTTTCAACTGTTGCCAAAGAGAACCACCTACTGAAGTTACTGCTGCTTAAAATTCAAGAGTGCTTTCAATTTCCTCTCTAAGGCAGGGTTTTTTACAGAATAAAGGCATTCCTTATCGCTCTACTGTATTTAATACATCCTTTTTGATGCCGTAAACAGTAGTGGAGTGACTGGAGTCTATGCATGCCTGTCAGCTTAAATTGTACTCTTACACACCTGTTTACTACTGGGACAATGCTAATGATTCCTGTGGGATTTCTCCAGGTTCATGCCTCATGCAACTGAAATCCGGATACACACCTGCCTGCTTTCTGAGGTCCACAGGCATAACCCCAATTCCCTTTACAAGAAAAGGAATTTGATCTGTCTGGGTGTTTTTTTCCTCAGACTTATGTGTATCCAAACTCTTTATGGACATCAGTTGATTTATGAACTGCATTCTACAGAGTTACTAAGCTCAATGGAAATAAAGATTAAATTAAAAGTTTACTGACAGTTTTGTCACTGAAAATATTTGTACTGCGTGCCCTCAAAGGTAACAGTTTACTTTTTTTTCTAAAATTATTATGCCTTTTTCTTTGAGCACTGTACTTGAAATCAGTGCTATGACTTTGAGCCACTAGTTTGTTATTTAAGTAAGTAAACATTTTCGTTAATTTAGCAGTACGCTAAAATATCTTCATTTTGTTCAAAATAATGGAAAAACTCCTTGAACTTACCATAAGACGATGAACCAACCTTATTTCTCAGTGGTTTCTAATATTACTTGAATCTGCTCTGCCTTAATCCTCATCATACCACTCAGTTACCCACTGGGAAATAAAACGGCAGCTCTCAGAGGGAAAGACAGAAAAAAATTGCTTTCAAAACTTGTTCTTTTAATAATTTATAAGAAATTATAATTTTTTTTTTTTTGAATGTTAAAACTCCTTTCTTCCTGGTCACTTTCTTCTGGTGCTTTTATTAACAAACCAATGCGGCCTCACTCACCCCAGTATTAACAGTATTTCAACCCAGATTCACCATACACTCAGCCATACACACTCTCCACTGCCCAAGGAGCTTGTGAGAGGTGTTTGGGGAAAGGGTGCACTCCTTTGGCAGTTTTTTTGCAGGTTGGCAGGTTTTTTGCTGCTCTTGTGGGTTGCTTCTGAGGGAGCTCTGTGCTGGCTTTTACATTTTCCTGGGCCCACATGACTTCATCTGGCTCCTCTATGACTCTTGGAGCTATCCTGTTGCTAAAAGTTTACTGAGAACCCCACCTCTTTGACCAAGGACTTGGGGTGAGGAGACCATTGGGCTAGCATGGGCATGATTTTATGGGTGGACAGGTGCTGCAGCAGGGTCATGTGCAAGGGAAAGATCCACATGCAGGACATGGGGTTTAAGCTATTGACAGCCAAACCATCAGCACTGTTCCCTTGTGTTCCTCCCACAGGTGGGGGGGTGGGCTGGCCAGGCTCTAACACCAAGTAGTTTCAAGCCCCACTAAAATATGCTGAAATGACAAATCGATGGCTATGAGGAATGCATCCAGAAGCATGGATTTGTGCTTCTTTTGTTTTCAGAGAAGCAGGCGAAATGGTAGGGAGATGAAGGGAACTGTCGTAAGTAAATGAAGCCTAGATATCTTGATGACCTCTCACAGAACAGCCATGTTGGCCAACCAGCTCTTTGGGTCTGCAGGGAAGAGACAACCAGGTATTGGATGCTTCATTCCATGTTTTGAGAGAAAAGATTTTGGTTTCATTCTGGGTAATTTTGTATTCCAGACTTTCTCAGGGGCTTAATTACCAATCTCCCTGAATGAAAAGCTTAATTTTGGTCATGAGGAGTAGTAATTCCAGGAGGAGTAGCTTGGAATGATTACATGAAACCAAAGAAGTGTACAAGTAGTGAAAAGGTTCCTGAAATGACATTTTGATACTCTTTTCTGTAAGAGGCAAAGCATTGTTCTGTGAAAAATCCTTATCCTGTTGAAGCACTTATGCTGATGTTTTTGTCCTCCTCCTTTGGTTTGGAGTACTTCTGCTATCAAGTTTGTTTCACGTTTTCACAGTACAGACACCTTTTTACCCAGACACCTAACTCTCCTTGAGCCAATGGACCACCTCACAGCATTGTCACATCCTCTTCCTTCCTAAAGACAAAAAATTAAGACCATGTTGATAGGTTTGGCCATCTTTGAACATTACTTAGCAACTGGCAGTAATAACGAGCCCCAAGACTCACAATGCAGAAAGTGTACTCTCTTACCAAAGCATAGGTAGTGTCCTTGGCATGCTGCAGACCCACTGGTGCCTGAGGAGCTCAACTTTTTCTTTATTAACCAAGACAGACTCTGAGGTACTTCCTTTAATCCTCACCTGTCTCTTCGGCTTTCTATTTCTGCACTGTTTGCACTTGGGATCATAGGGCAGGGCCAGAGGCCAGTTGGTACTTGAGCCCATTCCCACCAATCTTGTGGGAGACATTTAGTCTGGAAGCTTTGGCACTACATCTGCTCACCAAACCCTCGCCTACCACCATTGCTGGAACATTTTCCAAGATCTGCAGTGCCTCTCACTGTTGACTTGCTCACTTTTCACCTTAATTCCATTTCTTCTGGTGTCTGGCCATTTCTTCTGTTCCTCATCCAATGGCTGCTCCACTTCTGCTGTTTCTCCTCAAAGAGGTTAAAGGCAGCTTCTCTTTGATGTAATTTATATCCCTTTCCTTGCACTGATCAAAAACATCACCTCCATTTGGCTGGAGCAGGGCACAAAAGAGCCCCTGGAGATCAGGCTTGAGAACAATGCTAATGTTCTCTCAACAGTGACAGTCCTGAGAACTCATACGTTATGTCCCCATCAGATGTTGGGGCACCAGGACGGCATCCTGCTCTCTCAGCCCCACCTACTGCTGCCTACCAGCTTTCCAGCACCCTGCCACAGCAAGAACTGCTCTGCCCGAAAATTGACTTGGAAAAAAAAAGTTATTTTTAGCTGGATCGATTCCCCTATCTGATTCCCAGCATGGTGGCACAAATGTTTGTGCTGGCGCAATGGAAAGGATGCTGTGGGAGTGGGAATGAGCAGTCACAGATGTGAGGAGGAGGAAGCCAGGAACTGCATGCCTCACCAAATAAAGGTCCACGCGCTTGTAGCCTTCAGGCCGGACGCTGCCACTGAATTCAATGAGATTAGCTGTGGAGCCCTAAAAGGACTAATATTTACGAGTACCAGTAGATGCAAATGGAGGCGGTGATTAATGTGAAAAATGAACAATTTTGTGTAAGTGAGGCAGCCAGAGCAGTCTGAGAAGCAATGGCTGGGGTTACAAAGCAAGAAGTTTTAACAGCCTCTCTCAACCTGTATGGGCTTTTTTTTTTTGGTGAGCATAACAGTATCATCACAAAAACAGCAGGTTGTCTCTTGTAGCCAGATTTTCTGAGTATACGCTGCAAGTGAGAAGTACATGTGATAAACAAGGTTGGGTGCTTAATGGTTTAGAAAGAAAATAACTTTTATTATAATGCATTTTTGCAACAGCAACCTCTAGGTTCCCTACCTTGCAGCATCTATGACCAAATCCTTAGTCACAGCTCGAGGCTGCAGAACATTGTCATTAGTCAGTGGATAATGCAGAGATTTCAGTAATCTTCAAGGGGTGGGGGAAAAAAAAAAAGAAGGAAGAAAGAAAGAAGCCTCCTGCTGATGAGATTTCCAAAGCCAGAGTTTATGCACTGTATATTTAGTGAACCCAAGTGAAGCAATTGTATTGTTTCTCTCCAGGACAGTATGAAGCTTGTACTCGGGAGTGCTTGTCAGTGGGATTCCTGTACCTAACATTTGAACAGTACTTTCTAGAGGGCAGAAAATAGATTTGAAATTCAAAGTCATGGATATTTCTAATGCACTTTTTCAGGTTTAATTTTGCATGTAATCATGATACAGTCTGTCTTCCTCAGCAAGACCTAATGCCGTTATACATCACATCACATCACTTTTCTCTGAGAGCTGATTGTTACTTAATGCCTGCAACCAGGTTGTGAAATTTGAGGCTTTTTCTCTGCAAAGTGTACACTCATAAAAAAGGCATTTTTCAGAGCCGAGTCATCTGAAGTGTTTTTGTTATTATGCTTGGTTGCTTTATGATGCTGTTAGCATCCTCCTTACATACTACACCAAACTGATCCATCATGTCATGTTAGTAGCTTCAATACTTAACTTGTCTTGAATTCATTATCTTGCATTTTAAACTTAACACGTAGTTCTCCACATGTAACTATCTTCTCTTTGTGGCTGCAAAACTCATAAAGAACAAGTTTTCTGAGGATTGCAATATTGAAGATTTTTTTATTTACAGAAGGGAGAATGGCAGAGGTGTCTGTGTTCCCAGGGACTTTGATCCTCTGGAAGCCTTTGGTTTGCAAATAATGGAGCAGAAGGAGTTAGAGGCTCCAGAAATCTTACCAAGATACAAAGAATTGCACTGGTATCCCAGAATGAACTGAATCTAAACACTGTATGTTACTAAGCACTGCCAATTAGAACCACTGCTCTGCGAGTGTCTGCAAACATGAGACCCCCTTCCAGACACCCAGTGGATTTAAAATCTCTCCCTTAAAACGCCTTGCAATGTTATTTCTTTACACAGCTCTCCCTTTGGTCTGCTGTATTTGCTTGCTTAAAGTCCAGTCTGATGTCTGACAGTACCAAGTCACTATGTAATTTTGAGATGAGCACAAACGTCAAAACCACGGTACCAAAATTATAGCTGGAGTTCAGTGTGCTCTATTTTAGATTTTCCCTCCTGTGTCTAATTTGCAATAGGCTGCTGAGGTTAGCTTCTACCGCCTGGCTGCCCATTGTGAAACCAGTGCCCATGATCACTTGCTTTTTCTATGGAGCCAGTGGGGCACGAGGGGAAACTCGTGATCTCGGTGACAGTGATAACAATGCAGAGTCGGATCCTGACATACAGGGAAGCTGCAGTTGAAACTTGGCAGCCAAACAGAGAGAGCCCAGTTTTAAACCTCCATGCTAAATTATCCTAATGATTAGGATTAAATGTGGAGTTGTTTTTGTACACGTGCAGAGTCACTCACATCGGAGTGGGTCATTTCTTGTTTCAGAACTGTTATCTGATATTTATGTACCCTGTACTTCAACAAGGGTCACGCAAGCAGTTTGAAATGCTTCACGATAACATCTTCAAGCATGCCATCAACATAGCAGAGTGGCTTCTCTACAAGCAATGACATTCCAAAAATAGGGGATCTCAGTATCCTGAAAGGCTGTTCCAGACCCTCAGTCCTTTGATGGTTAGGAGTTGTCTTCTGATCTACAGGATAAATTTATGTATTGTTAGTATGTACTTATTTTCTCTTGGGCAAGTGTTTGACCCTTCACTTAAATAGCTGTTTTCTCTCTCTCCTCTACGTTGCTCTGATGTATTTATATAGACAGCAATCTCAACTCAGACTTGACTTCTTTTCTGTTTTTTTTTTTTTTTTTAATCTTGAATTGTTTTACTTCCTCTTAGGAGAGAGTTATCACTTAATCTGTCTTACCTTGTTAGTCCTTGTCACAAACTTGCACAGGTTTTTTGCTTGTTGTTTTAGTTTTGGCAGCCATTGGTTCTTCAGGTGTATGGTTTCAGCCAGCTGTTGAGGTTCTCTGTGTTCACTGAAGGGAGATGGGCCCCTTCAGGAGGACCCTGATCCACCTGTGTTAGATCCCACCTATATTAAGAGAGAATAAGTAGTCTAGTGGAGGTTTCTCTAGTCACTACGGAGAGAGTCTGAACAATTAGCTCATGTAAGATGCTTCACTCTTAGGTGGCTAAAGTTTGTTGAGGTGAATCCTGGCCCCTCTGAGCAACCGTATTGGGTAGCAGTCAGTCTCTTGTAAGACTAAGCGGTGATCTATGAGTATGCCCATGCCACATGTTTATGTGGTTCTCCTCCTTCAATCTGGCTTTGTAGGGCATGAAACCACCTCACAATCATTTTTAGAATCAGTTCAATGACACCACATAATCCTTTATCATCTGTTATGCTCTGCTGCACTGAGTACATCCCATAGGACAACTCTGGAAGGAAGTTGTTGCCTGCTGTCCATGTGAAAGGCTCAGTCCCCTGATTGATTATCTGGCTGCATTTCACACTTCAGATCATCCCTGCATAAGACAGCTCTGCCCTATGAAGTTAACATTGGCACTACAGGTCATGCCTTACTTAACATCAGGGCTCACATTCCTAATTTCCTTACTCTGGTTTCAGTATCTTCCCTGGGTGACCCCCTGTCTGTATGTTTAAACGATGAGAGACTGTGCATTTGCTTGCATGGGTATCAACAGCTTCCTTTGTTCACTAATTAAGCTTGGCAATTAAATGTGAAACTTGTATCTTCACAGCAGACCACTCAGGACACCATGCAGCATATAAACCCCATGTTCTGGATTAAGTACACCTTGTATGGAACTCACTCCATAGGCGTGAAATTGTGGCATGAATGAAAGGATGTGCCCGAAATAAAAGACTCAAGTGTGATGCCTTGCCAATGTAGTTCGTTAATGCTTTGAACATCTGTAGTTGAGAGCTTCAATTACTTATGATAGTATCTTCTAACCTGCCAATAAACATACTGTAATAGGTTTTTTAAAAGTAATGAATTCCTAGAAATATGAGATCTTGCTACTAACATAAATTAAAGCTCTGCTGAGAAGTGGGATGAGTCCCCTTAGGGGTAAAGGGGTTGGTGAGTTCATTAAATATGTGTGGATTAGCAAAGTGAGAATTAATGAGCTGTTATTATTTATAGAAGCAACATCTGATCAGTGTTTCCTCATAATTTATACTTCCCAAAACCTGGATTTACTTCGCTTTTCCTCAGCTAGAGGCTGTAGACTCAGTAATATTTCTTCTACAGAACCAAGATTCATCAGTATTTTAAATGGAGTTTCCATACAATGGGAAAAGTTCATACTTAAAATTCATGTATCCCCATTCATGTGAAAGAGGCTTGTAACAGTACAGAGGCAGAAGGCAGCAGCTGTAGAGATGCCCAAGACCACGACTCAGGCTGGAGATTTCCTTTGTGATGCTGACTGAGGCACTCAAGATGGGATTTATTCACCTGCAACAAGATCCACTTGGGCTCTGTCTACTGTCAAAGGAAAGAGCAGTTCATTGACCAGAGGTTATTAATTCTACCCTAAAATGGTTGTGCTAAACCATGGAGGCTTGATCATTTGTCAGTGCTCCAGCATGTGGTGTTCCTGCTGCATGATGCTCCTGTGTGAACATCAGGGACTTGCCTGAAAGCCACCCTACTTTGGTGGTGATTCCCTGTTGACAATTAGAGCTCTAGCCTTAGAGCCATTTTGTAGGGCATTATTTGTGTAAGTCCATGATATTTGTTGTTGTGATAAATCCTACCACAGCTGCAGTTGCATCTTATCTGTGTTGCGTATCTGTATTACTATTCTATACAAAGGAACAACGAGCAGTAAGTGCCAGTGAGTTTGGTGCCAGGAAGAAGTGGAAGGCAGTACACCATGACATATGATTTCACATGTGATGTCTGTCTGTTGACAGCATCAGCGCTATCCTAGCACCTCTGGCGGTGTTTCATACTGTCTGAGCCAGCAGAGTGTCTGAATCACTATAAGCCAACACTTGAGAGTCCCCCTTTAATACTGATTTCTAAGCTTTAGCCTCTGTGATTATTTCTGGTCCATAATCTCATTACCTAAACACTCCTGTATTGAACAGTCTGAGTCACTTATCTTCCTGTAAACTATTTTTTTCCAGTCTCTTCTGAATGTGTTTGCTTTTGTCTTCTGATGGATGGAAACACCTTTGTGCCTTCTGTCTCTCGCTGCTACCATCCCTTCTATTTCAGCCCCTTCTCCAGTCCTCCTGGTACTCTGACAAAGAGTTGCTGTTTCCTTAGGCGAAAACACCTCTGACTTCTCTGCTGTCTTAGCTGGCTTGTTCCAAGTCCTGCTTTTCCTCTCCTTTTTATTTTCTCTTTAGTCTTGAATATATTTTTTTTACTGTCTCCTCAAAATGCTATTTAGTGGTTTCCTTGATGGTTTTGTTCTCTGTACGCATGCCATATTACAATAACCCTAACTCAGATATGTAGGTGTCTTTTCCTATTATTACCATTATTATGCCTACCACATTCATTACAAACTGGCAGCCACAATCTTTGCATATTAAATATTTTCCCCTTGAATACCCTTTCTTTCTCCTTTCTCAAGATTGTTTTCCTCGCAGAGTATAGGACAAATTATAGATATAACTACCATTAATGATACTGGAACTGCATGTGTAAATCTCCCTTGTGTCAAAAGGAGAATGGGCCTCTGTGTTTCTTTTCATCTCAGAGGACATCCTGATGGGCTTTCTTGGTGCTTCTCCTTTGAGTTTTCCCCCTGCCCTCACCCCCTGGCAGAGAAAACACAACTTAGAGGGAAAATGTGGCACAAGTCACAGTACATTAAACAGAGATCAAAATCCATATTGAAGAATGGGGAGGCTACGGTGAGGAAGTGCAGAGTACAGACAGTCTCTAAAGAGGATGAATGCGAGCTGTGCCTTGAATAATTAGATGAAACATAAATAAAACAGTGACATGATTTGTTTCCCCACCTACCTCATGTATAGGAGACACCAGCTCTGACTCTTCCGTACCGGAGGGTAAGCATTGAGTTCAGTGGTGTTACTCCTGATTCGCGCTGATGAGAGTGAAGAAAAATTGGTTTTATTTTGAGAGATGATATTGAGGGAGCTGGTGGAGAATAATGAAGCTATTGGACTGACTGTTTAAAGTCTCCTGTTACAGCCTTATGTATGTCAGGGCAGAACTCACACTTACGCTGTATGATGAATTAGTATTTATCCTGCAGCAGATATATATATTATGGTATCAATGTGTCTTATGAGTGAGATGGGATACTGAACCATGACAGAAAGGAAACCACAAGGGAATTAAGCCATTTGGTATGGTAAAAGAGGCTATATTGTGAGGGATAACAGATTTTAATGTAAGAAATAGCAGTGCCACATGATGACTTCAGTAGGGTGCTTTAGCATATTAAACAAAGCTACTTAACTGTAACAAAAAGACCACTGGGCTGTATTAAGGATATCTTGAAGGGGTTTTCTGTGTGTTTTTCCTCAGAGGACGTAACGAAACCACATACTGAATATTGCTTTTGCATGTAATGGAAGGCTCTGAGTTGTCCCATCGGTTTCAGTAAAAGGAGATTGAGGGCTGGCTTTTCATGCAGGCACCAGTGTTATTCTTTATTAATTTGTACAGCATCCAAACAGGCACTTTGCAGACAGACACAGTAAGGTTTTTTCCCCTGAGGAGCATAAGACTGTAATTAATCCTAGCAGTGATTTTAACAGGCCATTTCAAGCACTTAAAATTAAATACATGTTGTTTCTAGAATGAGATCTAGAGGAGGGGTAGGGACCACTTCTGCAAAGCTGTGGCATCTCCCAAACTCCTTTCTTCTATTGTCAGCATCTTGCGTACTCTATGGTCTGTTGATCCTTTGCATTTGGGTTGTGACAGGTAGGAAGGAAGAAGTCCTGGAGCTGTACAGCTGCAGTTGTGCACTCCAAAATGCCCCACCAGGAAATACAGGAGTTACAAGATCATAGTTGAGGTGTTCCCTCCTGGTGCTTATCCTGGCTGAGATGCAGTTGTCATGTAGGTCCTGTACTGACAGGTGTTCTCCATCCTGATAACCTGGTCTAGTGGTAGGTGTCCCTGCCAATGCCTAGGGGATTGGAACTATATGATCTTTAAGGTCCCTTCCAATGCAAACAATTCTACGATTCTATACTCCTCAGCAAAGGACAGGAGAAAGCTGCTTCATGCTGAATCTGAACAGCAGAACATGACAATTTCATGAATTTTTTAAATTTTTTCCGATGAGACACAGTGGACTATTATTATCACATATGAGATATTTTTAATAGTGCCATGGTTTTGATTTGTATTTGCTAAAACAAATTTAGTCCTAGAATAAGCAAGAGCAACTCCAAGACAAACCTTAGGATCAAATATGAAATAAGGTGCTGAAGATACAGATTTGATCTTATTTGGCAATGGGATGGGTGCTCATGTGTTAGAAGAGGGCATGACTCAGCTTTTGCACATTTTTTGGCTTTTTGTAATCCTGTTGGTGTCTCTGCTTGTAGTTATATGTCCTTGTAAGGATTTACATTCTTCTAAATGAATGGAGACTTGAGCCTAAAAGGTACCTTTTACAAGTTAGGGTTTCTTCACAGCTGATGCACCATTTATATTTCACTTGAATGAAGCAATTCTGAACACAGAATTAGAGAAACGAAGACTTTGCTCAACCTGAAACTAGTTTAACTGACTTCTTTTTTTGTGAGTCTTTAAATCCTTCTAATTGAAAAAGTAACATTACAATCTGCATTAAAATTACAAGTAATAATCATAATTATCATATCTAGATTTTATGTAGCATTCGTATTTCTTATTAGTGGTAGTTTCCAGCTATGATGATAATTTGTGAAATAATTTCCATGGGCTCATGTTCTTGCTATGAAAATATGAGTTCAACCCATAGTATTTAGAACACTCTGTTACAGAGAATCTTTATTAAAAAATGGTCACTTGGGAAGCAATTACTAATAATTACAGAATCCTTCATCACTGCTTTTGATCTTTCACATGCATGGATCTAAACCCCTAATATTCACGCTGCTGACAGTACAGTGCGGTTCAACAATAGCTTTGATGTCAATAAGAACAAAAGGGCTTTTTAAAAATATTCAATTCAGCAATTACTGTCACAGCTCTACTCCTTGACTGCAACTGTGTGTGTTCTTTGCAGTTAATGAATTCATACTACCTTTTAAAATTTACAATATTTTTTCCAGTCCTTTTAGTGTTTAGATGCGAGTTGTATCGATAGTGATATCCATCATCACTAGGTGTTTGCTCTGTGAGCGCATGTTGCTCTGTGTGCCATGTGCACAGTTACTTTTGAACTGTAGACAAGATAATAGTCAGGCCATTTCATGCCTTAGGCAGGGGACATCTGCCAAGCATACATTTGTACTCTTCCAATAGGTCTTCAATCCTTTGCGTCCCCATGAAATTAATTTTTCCTGGGGCTCTCGATAATTTGTCTTGTTTAATGAAAATACAGTCATTTCACAAATGACAGACAGAATGATTCTGGAAACATGTATTATAGAAAATACATGCCGGAAATGCCAATTTGTTCAATAAGAATAGTTTTGTATTTAATTTTCTTTAGAATTATGAAAAGAAAATATAGGATGGGACAAACAGATTATTATGCTAAGGAAAAGGTATTTAGAATAGGCCTGGAATGCAAAATGTGTTTGTGAAATATATGAGATATCTATATGACTCATATCATACATATCTCATATCTCATGTAAATCATGTAGGGTGAAATATAGCCAACATCGTCCACTCAGTTGTGAGCTATAACACGTCATTATTTGTCACTTTAGACTGTGCTGGTTTTGGGACAAGGGAGCATCCTACCATTCAGCATCTCAGAGTGCTCCTAGCTCTTTTAGAGCTGCCTTGTGCCCAGTCACTGAAAGATCTTCAGACACATGGACATGACATGCATCATACTGCAGCGATACAGCCTTTGCCTCCTCCATCACGAGGTAGGTTCTGTGTCCTGTGACCAGGGATGACCAAGACCTGGGTTGTGGCTGGTGTGTTTACCATCTAGCAGGATGTTTCTGAGCATGGGGCTGGGTTTGATTACTTCTCCCATGCAGTACTCCAATGTTGAGGCCTCTTTCCCTCTTTAAGCTCACCTGTACCACCTGTACCTATCTTATGGATCCCAGGGCAAAATAACTGGCTCTGCCTGGTTCTGGGCCAAGGAATAGGAGAGAAGTTGTTAGACTAGGACTCTTCAGCCTGGAAAAGACAGCACAGGTGGGATATGCTAAAGAACTACAAATTCCTAAATGTAGAGAGGGTGGATAAAGGCTAAACGTTCACTGTTTCTTGCTGGGCAAGGATGAACATCCATCAGATGGAGCTACCTGAGAGACAGGTTCAAAAGTAACAGAAGGTGCAAATTCTTTGTGTAACAGGCAATGAACTCATAGGACTACGTGCCACAGGATGATATGAATGCAAAAGTTTGAGGAGAGACTGGGAAAGAACTTGGAAGATATTTATAAAGGTTTATTAAACAGGCAAAGCACACGAGGCTTAGATCTGCTCGGCTGAAATAATCAGAGCTGAGATAGTATGCAAGGGAAATCCTGTAAATGTTAACCCATTTCTTATTTTTCATTGGGCTTATGGCCACTGCTGGAGGCTGGAATTGGGCTAGGTAGACCCTTTGTTTGAACCAAAACGTCCACTTATATATCCTCATCTAAACCACAGCACTGGCAAACATGTTCCTCCCCTGCACAAAGGCAGCAGTCTCTTAATGCCAGTCTTGGAAAAATGACATGGCTGGAAATCAGCTGAAGTTATGCATGTCTGGGGCCTTCAGGAACGAGCCCTGTGATCTGTCTGGCTTGGCTGTCCTCTCTTATCCTTTTAAAGCCTTGAAGTCATTTATTTCCAGAGGATTTTGAACGCTTGCTATGGCAAGCTGGAAGTTTGCCACTGTTGTTGTGCATCTGTATCTCTGGGGATTTGCTGAATGTTTTGGTTGAGTCAATTCCACTTTAAGTACACTTCAAATTTTAAATGGTGATCCCAGCAGCAGATTCAATCAACAGCAATGTAAACAAATGGCTCTCCTTCCTCTCTGTCTGGACTCCTGTGCCACAATTCCCGATATGCTCCTGGAGCATGAAGTGGCTGTGGAGTTTCAATGACCTGGCTTATCTCCTTCTGTCAACTTAAACAAGAAAAAACTCCTTAATAAATCATGTAATTACAAGCTACACAGAGATAGGAGTCTGAAACCTGCTGGATTAGAGAATTGTACCTATCATTTGCTTCCCTTGGAGAAAAAAATAAAATACCCCCGGCATCCCCTCTGCTCTCCCATCTTGTCTTTTGTTATTTCCATCCCTGGATGACTTTACAGTGGACTTGTGGGCTTTCTTCCATGTTAATTAGGACAGGTTTTCACTCTTGAATGAAATAACTTTTTATCAGGTAGCTTTTCCACTGCAGGGCTAACCACTTTGTTTCCCTCTGGAAATGACTTGAAGAAAAGCTGGGATACTCAAAAGCCTGCCTGTATCACCATCTGTATCAGTTAGTTTAATAAAAAAAATTGGTTTATCCTGCATACTTTGCTTTTCTGATATCCTTCAACGGTCTCTACTATAGCAGAACTATGTTGAGAAATGGCCCGTGCAGCAGGAAGGCTATTGATGGCTTATTGAAAAACACTTCCTTAAACTATTTTAATCTTAAAATGAGTTCCTATTTTTATGAACCATGCTTTATTTGAAAAATAATTTTCAGTGGCCTTTATAATAAAAGAGATATTTCTACATTTTGCATTTTCCTTCTTGTACAGAGTGCTGATAGATAGTCTTTTCCATGAAAATAATTTGAGATCATAATATAACCTCATACTTGCTGAGAAAACGTGTCTAGGAGCAAAGATATTTACAGATAAGCAATACCTACATGCTTTTTTCTTTTATTTAATAAACATATTTTCTACCTGACCCCCTGTGCTTTGCAGAAGGGAGTTCTAACTTTGCAGAGAGACGAGGCCACATCCTGACGTGGTGGTGGAGTAAGTGTGGGACCAATGTGACATGGAGTCAGTGCCATCCTGAGGAGACCCCCGGTACAGAACAGCCTGGTGAGAGGCTTCCTGGGCTGTGAAGGCGTAAAACCTCCTTTGCCTTCTTCATTCTGCCAATAAGCTAGTGTATACTATCCAATTGCTTTCGCTGCACTCATCACCATACTGAGTGCCTATAGGAATTATGCTTGTCTATTTTTCCCCCCACAAACTCAGCAAAGAGTAGATTAATGGCACTTTCTGTTCCTCCTACTTTTCCTCCTACTCATTCATTTGCTTCAGGCAGCAATAAACTCAGCAATTATAGCAGCAGCAGCAGCAGATACCAGCTTCCAAACAGCAAATTCGGCCAAGAATAAAGGCATTCTTCAAACCTGTATCGTAATGCCCAGCCCACAGCCAGAACAAAGTCTGCACCTCCCAACAGCGGGGAAGGCAAATGTGCTAAAACAGAGACTTGTAAACACTCTTCCCTTGCCAAAGGTAAACACTAAACTGGTTTGCAAACCTGGCTGGGGATGAGGAACTCTTTCCTCTTTTGTGTTTAGAAAAAGAACTTCCCTTTTCTTTGCCAGGGACAGCACCTCCAAAGGGATAAATCTTCAACGTATTCCATCTTGAAGCAAAAGTCCTGGAAAAAGTTGCCAAGCATTGAGGATGTGGAGGCATAAAGTGACTTGAGGGAAACCTCATCTGCTTATACAGGGGGGCCTATATTTTACATTGCCTTGAGGGTATTTCTTCCCCAGAATCAGTTTTTGGAGTTTTTGGTAATGTTCTGCTCGCTACAGCGAGGGGATTGCTGCAAGAAGTGATGCATTATACTAAACTGAAGATTTTTTATTTGCTTATCTGGGTAAATTCAGGTTTTCACTGGCTTAACTTTTATTACAACTTATATACTCCTTGAATGGTTATTACCCTTCTCAGGTGAATCAATGTCAGCAGATGTCAAAATTGAGGTCTGCAATAAGTATAGGCAATGATGAGCATGGAACAAAGTCTGATGGATCTCACCACTGGGTCAAGAGGATATGCAGTAGCCACCAGCCCTTATTCCTTTTTCAAAGCTAAGGGGAAAATGGATCTTTCCCTTCACAATAAGTAGGTTTAGGACCTGTCAGAATTTATAACGCCAGATTCTGACCCTTGTTGGCTTCAGTGGCAGCACTTCACATGCATGTGAAGCATAGTCCACCTGTCAATGAGTCTCCTTCTCTGTCTGTTGACAGGCAGCAATTTGAATTTAAAGTGAAGTTACAAAGACAAAGTGAAGTCCTTAATGAACTTAATCAGGGCCTTTAGTTAGGGCCGAACCTAAAAAATATCACTCATGCTACAAATTTATATATTTTTGCCTCCTGGCTGGGAAGTTTTGAGACCCTTTGCTGTGGTAGTTACTCCTGCATTTGAGTCAGAGTTTGAGTTTCTTGACTATCAGGTCTGTTCATTTACTATTGCTTTTTCTGAACGACTGGTTTGGGGAATCCCTGTTGGCACTCATTAACAGAGCTTGCCCTGTGGACTATAGTTCCTTTGCATCTGCAAAAAGGCCTCAGGACAGTTGAGAGGTGTGTCTTCTGCAGTTAAAAATAATTAAATAAAATAGTATTGCCAATTGAGAAAGCCAGTGAGGCCTTTGACCTTTAGAATAAGTACTGCCAGAATTAAAATTAACTGTCAGGGTGTTGTGAGAATTAAGTGTGTTATTGAGTCTAGTGGGAAGTAAGCCAGTGTCTTAAGTGGAGGGCACTGGAGTCTCTTGTTGATTGCAAATGACACTGCAATGCAAATCAGGAGCCGATGTTTCAGGCTATTCCGTCGCCTCTTGCCAATCCAGGGATCTCTCTGTGCTCACTTAATGAAGAGACGGAATTAAGTCCCCCAGAGATGCACAAGGACCCAAACAACCAAGCCAGGTGCCTGTCCACAGACTATTTAATAGGTGAAAGCTCTCACTGAGCAACAGGAACAGAGGAAATCTTGAGGAATCTAATACTTGATGAGTGTAGGGCATTGCTTCTTAAGGTAACCCTCTGTATGTGAGTGGTGGGAGGAAGCAGAATAATAATTGCAAAGGGAGTCTATCAGAGCTTTTTTTTTCTGTCTTAACATTCCTCTCCTTCAGTCTCTCAGAAGGCTTTGGAGGTGGTACAGTTCTCCTGCTCCATTCCTTGTATAGACAGGATGAAGAATTTGTTAAAGAGGATGGACAAAAATTCATCTCCTGTCTAATTCCACATTATACATGGTGAGGATCAGCTATCATTCTCTGTGTTTATACCAGGCCATGAAATGCAACATTAGCTGATGTATGCTCCCTGGACATCCTAAGGCTAATAGCTGATGTTCCAAGAATACACGGAGAACAGAACAGGATATAAACACCCCCCACTCCCCACCCCCCACCCCCCTTTTTAATAAACAAATGTACAAAGTACTGTAAATCTTCTATAGGAAATGAATTTTCATTTCACCCATGTGTGACAGAAGGTCTGTTAAATAGCCAACATACTTAGAGTTTTAGAAAGGAATGTAGCGTGATCTCTCTGGACAATTACACTACACTTCAAACAAATGAATTATCAGCAGAATAGGAAGGAGAATATACCTGAGGCCAAATGTCTCCATAAACCATCGTAATAACAAGGAAACCAATCCTCCTTTTTTCCCAGTTGGGCTCTCTGCAGCTGCCCATTCTGCTTTGCAATGCTCATTATAAGCAGAACAGTGACCCTGAATTTTACTTTTAAACCACCAGCAACCATTTTGCTATAACATCAAGCCATTTATATTTTCTAAGCCTTTCCATGTAGATATAAGAACAATACTGGTAAGAATAAAAAATAGTAATTGTCATGACTCTTTGAGGGGGATGAGCAATAACAGCCCATTTGCCCCAAGGTCTCAATCCCAGTTGGAAGTAAAAGACTCCGTTGGCTAGTCCTCTGGTTTGCACAAGGCCATATGGCGAAGGCAGAGGTAGGAGCTGAGATCAGGAATTTATGGCTTTCCAGACAGACCTCCTTTCATCCTGACCTTGAAAATTTAGAATTCCAAATCCTTCTCTTCATATGCATTATTTAATAAAGAAGAACCTTTTCTTAAATATTCAAGAAGCCAGACACCTCGCATTTCTTCTCTCTATTCTACTGTCTCTGAGAGTCTCACTCAAGAGCTAAGCCTATTTAAGTTTCCTATAATGATGCATATTGTAAAAGTTTATTACAACAGAATTTAATGGCTGGGAAGCAAAAGTCTGCAGGCTGAAGCATTATATCAAAGGTAACCTTTTAATAGAAAATTTTGCAGACATGGTAAATTTAATCCAACTCAACTATTTTAGTCTTCACGGTGTCTTTCTCATATCTCTGAGAGGCGGGGAGAAAACAGGCCTGATTTCTCCCCTGCCTTGCATAATTATTTATACTTCTGGAAAGTGAATATTAAGTTCTTCCTAATCACAATGGCAGCATTTTTCATGCAATTGGCAGAGGACATGCAAAGTCAGAAGGAATCAAGCAACACAGAAGTAGGGACTATGGCCGAGCCTCATCCCTTCTGGCTTTAGGTGCCTGTGGAATTGAACTTTTGCATTTGGTTACCACAGGATATAAGAAATAGGCCACCTGCAATGGGAAATTCCCATCTGAAATGCGCTGAATCAATATCTGCAGGTAACTCTGCCTAGCTCCAGCCTAAAAAGCTCCATTCAGTTGTTTTAACACAGGTGTTTAATATCATTTGAGATGCCCAAAGGAATCTCACCTGGCCTCCAGATGCCATTCTCAAATTGCATGGGATTCCCATAGATCTTATGCTGTACATGCCAGGCCTCTGCAGACATTTGAGATACCCTTGGCACCAGATGCTTATGTTTAGGCAGCTGACTCAAACTCCAACTGAACTCCTAGGTTCTGGGTGGGTAAACTGAGATGAGGGAAATCTGAAGTTTGTTGTAAGCACTCTGCATATAGCCTTTAGTTCTTATATGGAGGAAGAATAACTGATTTCTGTCACCATAGGCTAATCCATTTAGATAATAAGAGTGCTTTAGGCATCTCTTGGATCCTTTCATTGAATTAGCTCAGAGGAGGGTAAGAACAGAGGCTCAAGTGAGATATTCAAAAACACACTATGGATTTCTTTTCCCTTCCCTTCCCTTCCCTTCCCTATTTCCAAGTGCTTGGGATACACGCCCAAGCATTGGGAAAAGGATTGCCTGAAGGACAGGATTTCTTGCTTTTCTAATCAGTTCCTGGATGTCCTCTGTCAAATCTTATCACAACTCTGTACCTCAGCTTCTCTTTCCATAGCTGGAGGTCATGATACTGACATCCCTTCTCAGGAGTTTTGACAGGTTAAGGACAAGACTGTGTGATTATTTGATTTTGGGGATGACTTGTCATCTCTCATATCCCAAAGTGTCAGTGTGTTAACTATAACTGGGCTATTTCGTGAAAGAAGTAGATGCTGTATGTACTTTCCCAGCTTCAGGGTAGTGCTGTGGATGCATGATGTTCTCCTCTAGAAAGAAAATGCTGCATTCTGTTATACTGAGAAATGAATCACAGCATCTGCCTGTAAGTAAAACCAGAAGAGAAACACTGAAATTCTCTGGGATACGATCTTTACTGATCCCCATCACAGTTGTCATAAAGCTTGATCTAGCATATATAATAATCTGACACTGATCTAGTGAAGTCCTTGCCCATCTTGAGTAGGAATTTAATTTTCTCTGTTGCTTCTACTGTACTTCAATCCTTCTGTACTTCTGTCTCCTCCTGATTACCTAGGAAACCTATTGTGTTCCTTCCATTACTCAGAAATTCTTCCAACAAGAGCTGTCATGATCTATAGTGCACATCCTGAGCTCCAGGTGACAAATCACCTAGAGAGCAAGCCTAAGATTTCCCATGGCCAAGTGAATGCAAATTATCTAGTCCCAAAGCAATCTGTTCTTCTATCAGAAAGGGCATTGACCCCCACCACTGCCAGGAATAGTCACTATATTAATGGAGAGCCAAGCTTAATTTCCACACAGCATTTGGCCTTGCCTCCTTATGGAGACGTATATAACTTCCTGTATGGATGAAGCTAACACTCTTACAGGCTGTCTAATACAGTTCTACAAAAGTGATTCTAAAACTGGCAGGCTATTTTAGAGAATGGAAATAACCTTTTTAAAATCAATTTGAGCCATTTTGCATCATGCCACGAGACTTGCATCAATCTCAGTGCAGGGAGATTATTCAAAAAAAACCCTAGGAAAATGCTCTTTTCCATTACATTTTGTAGATATTTCTGGTAATATGTTTAGGAGGTGAGTCAGATCCAGGTCCCCAGTGGATTTTTTTTTCTAAGTGGAGTTTTCCTATTTAATCCTTTAAAACCTTTCTAAGTATAATGGTCTCTGGACTCTTGGGTCCCTTAGTGTTTTGGTGGTAAGTAGCCTTTAAGATGAATTCTCCTTTAAGTGGAAAGAAGGCCATTTCCAACCTGAAGGGTAGCTCCTGCATACATATTTAATTTAGTTTAACAACTTCAATTTCAATGATCAGTTTCTGATACTTGTACTAATGTTCTTAATTGCTTCCTGTGAGTACAAATCTTGCCCTCATAAGAGGGATTCTTGATCAGGGGGGCAGGGGGGGTTGGACTAGATGATCTCTATTGTCCTTTCAAACCTAAGCTGTTCTATGATTCTGTGATTCTACTTTCCTACATTTGATTTCAGAAAAAGTCTGCACAAAGCGTTGTTCAAACTTAGCAGCATGCATCTTCATAGTGTGAAGGTAAAAGAACTGGATCAGGTTCAATAGCTGGAGATGAAGGAACTAGTAGGAGGCACACACCAGTTAAGTATACAGCAGCATCTGCATAGTGTGCCTACATTCATGTCCTGGGTTTGCACAGCACCCTACTTCAAATTGCTAGGTGCTACTAACATAAATAATTGATCTCAGCATTGTGCTGAGAGGCTATGAAGGACATCTAATGAAGCTTTCCTAGGGGATAACTCATTTGTCAAAAAAGATATAAAAAGTATCACTTTGTTATAGGGAACTCATTACACAGGATGATAGGCAATGGATTGATAGCCACCTCCTATGGTGCAGTAATCTTTTGTCTTTATGATATATAGGCATGCCATTATTATAGGCTCTTGTAACAGGGGTGATAATCAGCAAGTGAATGGGGCTCAAGTGAGCTACTGGAAAGCTCCATTTGATGTGCAAATGAAAGGTCCTGTTCAATAGGGTACACAAGTCCCAAATGTGTGTGCGTGAAACTCTGCTTAATTTCTGCCAGAGCCTGTGCAGAACACAGTAGATCAGATAAGAACGGGAACGCCTTGAGGGACTGCTTATCTTAATGTCACTGGCAGGGGTAAATTGAGTTTTCAGTCTGGAAAAGCTTTTCATTCAAAGTGAACATCTTGACATGTGCTGTAGCCCTGATTAGGGAATGAATTAATGAACCAAAGGTTGAAAATTAGCATACCTAACAGGAGTGAGCTGGAAGAAGTTGTCAGACATAGCCTAAATGCCTGTATCCTTGAAAACAAAGCTTTTAGTGAAAAATACAAACAAAATATTCCTTTTCTTCCCAAGTGTGCTTTAAAAATCTCTTCGCACTTGCCCAGCTTTGTGGAGGAACGGGAAAGAAAAGAGATCACATCCCACTAAAAGGAAGACAAATATCCAATCTGTGCCTGTTTCTTGCCAAACTGTGAAACTTGGAGAAGCTGCTGCTGTTTTCAAAAAGGCTTCATACCTGCCAGAGATCCACTCAGAACATACTAAAACTGAGTCAGGGTAACAGATCTTGTATCCTGCAAAGAGCGTAACACCTGAGTTGACAAACCTTGAACTCCAGTATAACATAAAAGAATCTAAGTGAAGTGGTTTAGTACAATGGGAAGAATTAGATTATGCCATTAGAAGGAACAGCTGTACATGAAACTACAATAATTCAGCTTATGCAACACGCTTCTGTTTAAGACAGAGCAAAGACAAACAACCTTTGTTTGATTTTAACTGAGCTACTTGGAAAATAAAGGACTACTCAGCCTGAATAGCAGTGAATAAGTCTGGCCCTACAACATGACACCAAATAAAACCAATCTTTCTCCCCTGAATACAGGAACTAGAAGAATCTGTTTTTGAAATCATCTATTTTTCCGTACTCAGAGGCTACATTAAATGATTTGCTAGTGGTAAGCATATCAAATTCCAGCTATGTTAAAGGGTACTTGAAACAGCAGAAATATTTGAAACACAATATTTAAAGTTAGATCCAGGAAGGGCAAGACTAATTGTCAAATCATCAAATGGCCCGAAGGCAACCTGCATATAACTGCTCAGTTTTGAGCTTTGGTTTGTCATAATCATAAAAATTGATTGTTCTTTGCTGTGTGACTAATATTTGTAGGCAAGACTTACCTGTGGAATGGAGATTATAATAAAAGCTTTTGTCTGCCCAGGTAGAGATAAGGCTCAGGCACAAATTTACAGTGCTCTCACTTCTCTGCACTAACTCTCCACAGAGGCTCTTTACTGGTGGGAAGTGTTGCACATATAATAGTACATGTCTTGCTTTAGCTGGCTGGTGTAGGACTCCCTTGACAGAAATAGGTACCTTCAAAATAGGAGAGAGGAGATAATTGCCCCGTGGTGCTACACGCCTTCTTTCCTGCACAGGGGGGCTACAAAGGCAGAACATTTTGCTAACTAGGTATAGGAGAAATGAATTTCACCTCCTGGACAAAGTAGTTACTTCTACACTGCATCTAAGAAAACTATTTCACACCGGAGCATTTTCAGACATGCTTAGTCTAGGGGCTCTGTTTGGCTTACTGGTGGATTATTTTGGATTTGCGTAGGAGTAACTGAAAAAACATTTTTGGCCTATAATGCCTAAAGGTTACTAATTATAAAGGTAAAATTTTGGCATCCACCGAGGTATAGGAGATGCAGCCTGAAAATTAGGGAGTTAGCTTTATATAAAAACCTAACATAAAATTAAAGGTAAAATAGAGATTAATTTACTAGGGTGGTGACAGAAAAAAATATATAAGTAATAAGAGGGAATAAAAGTGTGACATACAGGAATCCTGGCAAAAGATGGCTTTTATTTTATGGATAGACTCATATAACATGAATAAATCTCGCTTCCTAGGCAGGGGTCAGTCTTCATTCATCCAACTATCGCATAGGTGATGAAATGATTTCCCTGGGGAAGGCACTGTGAATTACAGCAGAAAAACATGAAAAAATAATTACAATGTGCAACCACTGCACTATCTTACACTATGATTCAACCAAATTTAACCCATTCCCATACACAAAACTGCAAGCCATGCCACTTTGAAGTACTCTTCCTCTCTGTTAAGGATCCTTAAGGATACAGAGCAAGCAAAAAGTTGGTAGGTGCAGTGGGCCAAACGGCTTTTCCTTGAGCCACATCTCATGGTTTTGTAGTGAGAAGTGAGAATTATACAGAATCTTGTCACTGCAGGGCTGACAGACTTTTATTTAACTGGTTTCTTCTTCCTTTTGTTTGCCTTTTTTCCCCACCACTACTGCTGTGGGCAGTAGTGGACAGAGGCAAATAGCAGCGCTGTGCAGAAAGGCCCCATTGTGCTTGTTCTTCTGGAGGCATGTGTTAGTTCTCCAGTGAGTTTCAGATCTTACTGTTTCGAAGCCAGGCTTCTCCGTTGGCATGCTGAGTGCTCTTACCTGCAACCCAGGACGTGCCTTGAGTCAGCTGGAATGCAAAATATGCTTTTTGGGGGTGGCAACAAGACTGTGTCAACACTGCGGGGTTTTATGATTTAGCTTTCCAGTTAATGTTCTTTGGCTGAAATTTTCCGTTTCTCTTCCACAATGATTTGATGGTGATTGCTGGGTAATTATTTGTTTCCCATGTTAAGCATTGCTGCTCTGTGCTAAGGTGATAGCACCTGTCACAAGAGACAGATTCAAAGCCTCTTGGATGTGGCTATTTTTTTACTGGGCTGCCCGTGCCTCTGAAGGATGAAGATGCTGTGGTTTCATGTTCAGGTTTCAAGAGATTCGCCATCCTGTCCTATTACTTCTGTCCATTTATTACCTGTCCTCTTAATTATAACTTGCACTTGATAGAGATGGAAGAAGATGAGTAGCCAGATGTTATAGTCTCCCTTACGACTTGCTGGATTATTTACAACCTCACTCACACTTTAAGCCCCTTCGTCACTCATTTTACACACCAAAAATTGACCACACCACAGACAGCGTGGTGGGAATCTGCCCCCTGAGGTCTGTATGCTCATGGGGTAATGCAGGAAAATACAAAGCCCCTGCAGATAGTGAGACCTTTGGGTACTTGTTGCCTCTCTCAGAGGGTGAGGTTGCCTCCGCCAGAGGCCATGCTCACCAGAGAGGTCTCTTGGATAAGCATTTCCTTGTCTTCTCTGTCTCCTCCATTCAGGGATATGACCTCCAAGTCTGATGTGGAACTTGGTGAGAAGATGGCGATGCAGTTTTCAGGGACATGGTTGGGGGGCACGTCGTCTGAGCTGCCCCCTTAGGGTTGGGGGTGGTTGGACAGCTGAAAGCTTCATCTTGAAGGCTCCTGCCTTCAAAGTGCTGCCATTAACTAACACTGCCCATTAACTAGCAATGCCTCACATTAAGGTTATGCCTGTACCCTCACAAGCATTATGGCCCCCGTACCTCAGTTTCCAAAGGTGCTGACTGCTCGCAGAGTACTGATTCATTCTCACAAGTCGGTAGGTCATGGGACACATTTTCTCACACTTTTCCAAGCCTGTGTTTACACCTGTAAGAAGATCTGAATGGTGATATGGCATTTGGGAAAATTCTATTTGCAGAGCAGAAGTTATTTACCCAGCAGTGGAATATTTTGCTTGACTGAGGCAGTCTTTGATCTTTTGTTCTGGGGTTTTAAGAGTTGCACAGCCAGTCTCTGGCAGATTGGTAGCCAGAGCCTTTTGTAAGTAATCTCCTTTAAAAGCCAAGTCACTTTGGCTACCTCAGGGTCTGAAGATTCCTCGTTTATAAATTAGATGATTTTCTGGGAAGTGTATTCACATTTTAATCTGCATTTGAGCATCCACCTTGAAAATCCATTTAAGCGGCTTGAATTATTTGGCATGGCAGCAGAACCCCAAAGTGTGAGTTAGCTTTCCCAACCAAGATTTTTCCTCTCATGCAAATTTGGGGTTTGAATATTGCCAGCAAAAAAGCAGAACAAAGAAGAAATGCAACCACCCAAACAGGGATTCCTCATTACACCTGGTCTGCTTTGTTTTTCAAATTGTGAATGAACCGCTGAATGAATGCAGAGAAACACTCCCATATGTGTAGCCTCCTATTCTATAATGAATACACTATAATTCATTTAGAAAAATGAAAATACGGGAGGGCGCTAGGCAGCCAATTAAACATTTTTCCCAAGTTCAGATAATGCTTCAAGAAGATCTATTTTTATACCTGCTGACAAATTATGCCTGTACTTTTTGTCTCCTGGATATAATTCTTGGACAGTTAAGCAGAGAGTAACTTTCTATTGCTTTGCTCTGATGTTTTACTATTTCATGAGCTACAATACTGTAATTCACAAAGAAATAGACCAATGAGACAGGTAGTTGGGTAGGTGCATTATTAGTCTGTAGTCGGATGCGTCATGAATAACTACTTTTTTTTTTAATCAACATAATATATTACCTATCAGCAGTTCAAAACAAACAACTGTTTCAGAGGGAGTTACTGGCTTTGTGGACCCCTCACAAACAGCAATATGCATATGGAAGAAGAAAGAATTTAGAGAAACAACTTTAAGACATGTTGTGTTGCTAGAGCTGCCTCTTTTCAGGTCTCTTTTTCTACCTCTAGCTTCTGCTTCTGCAGCATTACTAATTTACCTTGACAATTGACACTTGTCGTGTTTCCAGCAACAAAATCTGTAGTGACACAGTGACTTAGCGTTTCTGTGTTTGCTAGGAGAGCAAAGGGAATTACGCTGTGCATCGCTGTCTGACCCTCATTATGTGTTGCATCTGTTCTGGCTGGGTGCTGCAAGAAGTGCTAATTCCTATTTTGCCATCTGCCTGAAATTGTCACAGTCTTTCAAAGTCACAGATTCATTTTGCGTTGTTCTATATAATTTCTGCGTTTAATTTGGACTCTGACAATCTTTTGGGTCCCATGTCCTGACTGCAGGGTAGCAGGTAATGCTGGAGGGTATACAGTCTTGCCTGCCACGTGGGTAGCTGGGTGACAAGTTCTTCTGAATTCTCTTGAGTGGGAGAGACGCTTTGGGTCCCAGATGTGGTCCTGCTTATGGAGGAGCCCTGATGGACAGCACATACAGGAGCCCTGTACCCAGCCTGTGCAAGCTGGCAGCTCAGCAACGCCACCAGTCCAGTCCTACCACCTTTGTGCTTTGTTTAATAAACTCAGGAAAGGGAACCTGCCCTTTTATCTCTGCTCTGGGAACACAGTCCTGGGGCTTAGGCTGGAGGGGAGGGTGAGAGGAGGAGGAGGAATCCCTCTGCTTCAAAATCCAGCCTTAATTACTGCCTGTCTCCTGCACGGCTTCCACCCCCACGGCTGGCACGGGCTTCAAACGAGGGCCATGGGTGAAGCCTCCGAAACTAAATCTGCGTTCGTTCCCACCCTTGTAAACGAGAAGCCCTGCCGAGAGCAGCTCCCATGCCGGTGGCAGCAGTGAGGGGTGCAGATGCTCAGCGTAGGATGGGAGCCGGCAGCCGTTTCTCTTCGCCGACACCACCAGCTGCTGCCTTTGGGAACTCACTGCTCCCAGGCCAGCTCTCCAGTGGAGGCACCATGGAGAAATAGCTACTGGCAAACAAAGAGTATTTTTAGTTTTGATCACCCCAGGAGAATTTCCTTCGGTAGAGGTGCAGGGAGCCTTGATCTGCCTTAGTTTGTCCTGGGAGAAATCCCATCATCTCTCTTGCCTCCTCTGCCACACAAGGTCTGATCTTACCTGCTCCTCTGGGCAGCTACCAGCAGTACAGGGTTGCCCAGAGGCTACAACGTCTGGGCAAGGGGTGGGGGAAAGGCAACGCTGCAAAAAGTAATCATAAACCTTCACATTAACAATCCCTCTGACTCAGGAAGTCCCTGAGCTGCAAACTCTCATGGCAGGATAATGAGATATGCCCAAATATCTCTACATGTCTCCTCTTAAGTCATGCTAGTCTGTCAGCATCCTCTTTTGGCCCATCTGATGGAGTCCTGGGTTAGACAAACGTCTAATTTCCATCCTGGCTTGGTGAGGAATAACAATCTGCTCTTCACCTGGCATTTCCCAGCAGACCAAACAGCTAATGAGCTCACTTCTAACATTAAATATTTCAGCTGGTATTTTTAAAAAACTAAATAATTATATTTGTATATAATTTGATGTATAAAAAAAATATAATTGTATTTTCTTCCAAGGGAAACAAAACCACAAAAGCAACTGCCTGCAGATTACATAGGAAACTGAGAGAATGAATTTGTCGGCTGAAAATTTGTAGACGGGTTTTTATTGCTTTTATCAGTTAGGTTACAAATAAGAGCTTTGACACGGGCAAACACAGGCATGCACGCGTGAAATTAGTGAGAAAATTCTCAGAAGTCCAATAATTAACAAATGCGCTAGGTCACTCTTGCATAGCTGAAACACTACAATATATGCTATAATTTATATTAAACATACTGTATTGCTGAATTTGGAAAAGAACAAAGGACACATGGGGTCACCTGACTTTTTTCTGTTGGAGAAGGGATGGGAGGCGGCGTCAACCCTTGCTTCTCTGAAGGATGCAGGCATGGGAGGTGCTGCAATGAAGGTGCCTGGTGCCAAGATATCCTGATGTGCAGTCTCAGGGAACACTAGTCGTGGAGAGACACACTTGTGGCCCCCAGTGGGACATGCTGACGTGGGCATCAACCTGCCCAGCACAGCACAGCATAGCACAACACAGCACAGTGAGGCTGCTGCCCTTGTTTCTGCTCAGCTGAACACCAGGAAGCTCTTTCCCCTTCCATCCAGGAATAATGAAGGTTTTTCCTAAAGCAGGCCCGGTGAGGAGGTGGGATTGCCACAGGTCATTTGGAAGCATTTGCTAATGACCTCCTTGGTCTCAGCACTGAATGCCAATTTACGGTAGGAATTTCACTTGATGACAGCACTTGCTGCCAGAAATGCTGACTCAAGATGCCATGAGGTGAAGACATCAGAGCTAGCAGAGATATCTGTGCAGGCTACACTAATCAGGAAAGAAAGGGATGAAAATTCTGATTAGATGTGACATCATTTAGCTTAATGTAATTTTTTTTAATGCTTTTAAGGATGCCATCACACTGAAGGTTCACATGCTATCTGCATCTTAAACCTAAGCTGTTAAAAAACCCTTGCATATAATATCCAGATCTAATCTTACTCTGCCAACCAGCAAGTTTCCAGGAAAAGTGGTGAGGATCTGTAATTTAATAGCATTTAGTATAATGTGCAATTGATGCCAAGAGAAGAAAATATAGAATTAGCTGTACTAACTTTGAAGAGCCTGAAACAAAGAGAGAATATGCATGAGTAGCTGGAGATTCCTCAGATAATAGTAATGTCATAAATTTAGAATATTATAACATACTTTGTAAAGCGAAGTAATTTTATATTCTAAGAAGAGAACAAATATAAAGAGCTTTCCTGGAGCGTGCTGTAGATTAATGAATTTCAAACAGACACATCAAAGTAAATCTAACAATAAGACTGCCACAAATAAAAAATATGATGGGAAGAAGTTGAAATACAAAGACAAAGGGCCAATTTTTTGCTCTCATTATCCTGGTGTAAATCCAGTGTAACTTTGTTGATCTCTTCTGTGACTCCAAGTCTAGAGATGGCGTGACAAAGAACAGAATTTGTTTTACTTTAACATTAAAAGTGGGGAGAGTAGGGAGCTAGGAGTGAAAAAAACCCCCAGGTTTTTTAGGAGATGAGAGATCTTGAAAGTGGGGAAAGAAAAGCCCTGGAGGAGATGCTCAGAAGGTCAGAGGTGTCTTCTGCTGTTTGGTGTTTTCCTGGCTGTAGGATCCTTGTCCCAGCAAATGCTGATCCCAAAGCACAGGAGGAGTCACTCCAGAAACCCAGGAGATCAAGGGGGACCTGAAGAGAGGGATGACTTGGCAGGGGAGGGGGTGTGGGGTAGGGGTGGAGGCTGGAAATACGTCTAGGTGGGGGAGAATTTAAAGCAGACATGGCTTCTCTTTGACATAAACAATGGGGGGAAAGTCCAGGGACATCCAAGGCAACTGGTTCCCTCAGTTGTCCACAAATATGCTACCTGTGCCAGGGTGAAGAGCTGAATGTGGAGGGGGTTCAGTCTGTTAGTGTGTCAGATGTGGTGGGCAGCCTGTCTGGCTGGGGCATCTCCAGCAGGGGGACAAATTTGCAGTCACTAGGTGGGTGAGATCAGTAACCTCCAAGATGAGGAGGCTTGTGAGAATCAAAGTGCCTGTACAGAATCACAGAGTCACAGAATGACAGAACGATACAGGGTTGGAAGGGATCACTGGAGATCACCTAGTTCAACCTCCCTACCAAAGTAGGTTCTCCTAAAGCAGGTTGCACAGGAACATGTCCAGGTGGGTTTTGAATGTCTCCAGAGATGGAGACTCCACCACTTCTCTGGGCAGGCTGTTCTGGTGCTTTGCCACCTGCAAAGTGAAGAATTTCCCCCTCATGTTTAGATGGAACTTCTTATCTACAAGTTTGTGCCCATCTCCTCTTGTCTTCTCACTGGGCAGCACTGAAAAAAGACTGGCCTCTTCCTCTTGACACCCACCCTTAAAGTATTTATAGGTGTTGATCAGAGTCCCCCTGAGCCTTCTCTTCTCCCAACTAAAAAGACCCAAGTCCCTCAGCCTTTCTTCATAAGAGAGATGCTCCAGGCCCCTAATCATCTTGGTGGTCCTCTGCTGTACCCTCTCCAGCAGTTCCCGTTGCTCCTGAACTGGGGGTCCCAGAACTGGACACAGTGCCTTCTGTTTTCAGCATTGGTCACCTTGGACCAGCTGCAGCTTTGCCCTGAGATGGCTGAGCCTCTGGTCTTCCCCTGCCACAGGGCTGGTTTGAAGGGGGTTGGGTGCCACTGCTGCTGCCCTCCAAGGCTCTTACCTCACCCCAGGTAGTAGAAAAGAAAGGAAGGTGGTGCCTTTTGCATCCTCAGGTTCATCAGTAATGCTTGAGAGTCCTGAATGTTTCAGCTGACATGAGTAAATCTGCAGATGCATCCACTTACTGGGGTGACTTTAGCAAAAGCGTGGAGACTGCAAGGCGCTGAAGCCTCACTGTTTTTGCTGGAAGCTCTTCAATTGTTACAGTCAGGGAAAGCACGGTTAAGGCTGACACGTCCTCTCCCTTCTGTTAGCTTTATTCTCCTTTCTAGTGCCTCTGTCATAACAAGCATACATACACATGCATAAAAAAGAAGGCTGGGTAATGATGGGACTTGGCATGACATGCTGTTTGGGTTCTGCAGCAACCTACTGAAGTGCCACTTGCCAGGTTCCTGTTCAACCTGAAGGGATCAGGCAGTCAGCGTATCACATCGCAAAGAATTGCTTAAAAATAGAGAGGACTTGTGTCAAACTCAGAGGAAGTATTGGTTGAAGCCAGAAGAGGAGTTAGTGCTTCCTTCGGTGTTTCTAATCTGTCTAAATGACCTGCACAAAGAAACCAGCTACAGACTTCTTACGTTTGCTCTTACCTGTAAGTGCAGAGCAGGCAGCAAAAAGAAATCAAAGGGATGTCAGATGCACTGTGAAACTGGGTCACTGCACAGCAAATGGAATTTAATGTGAAAATATAAAGAAAATGGTAGGTGAAAACATGAAATAAATGAAGCTAATGAGAACAGCTCACAAAGCAAGCCTTTGAAATAGCAGTTGCCTGGTTTACTAAAAGGACTGAACAGTTGAGAAATCAGTTTCCAGGAAATAAATAAAAACCTGAGAAACTGCTAGGATACATCCCAACAGCAGTGGGCTTTTCAGCTTGGGAGCATTGTTTCCATCAGATGGGCTATGGTCAGGAAGCAGAGAAGCAGGATGTGGCACCTGCTCTGATTTCCTTCATTTTCAGCTGTTGCAGCCAGTCTTGTGAAGGTGTGAGGAAAACAGAATTTAGTCCTTCTTCTGGGGGGAGCTGCAGAAGCTTGTGTCTGTTAGGACAAGCGGAAAGGGTACTGGGAGACCTTGGGAGAAACCCTGTTACAAAGTCCATGGGGAATTTAAAAACATCCGGTTTTAAACTTCTGGTAATACGCAGCCTAGTGATTGATACAACAAAGAGATCCTTGTTAAAAGCTGTTGGCTGCTCCAGGAGACCGGGAGGAGGGAACAAGCAGATTTTAAGCAGGCAGATTTTGCTGGTCCACTGTGAGAGGCTTGGGGATGCTGCATACACACCCTAATACGACTAGGCAGTTGCAGGTCAAGAAGCTCCTTGGGATTTGACAGCGGAAAGTAGGAATGGAAAACCAGGGAAATTAATTTTCATTGGAAAATTGTGAAAGCTTTTTTTCTCCTTCTTATTTCCAGATCATGGCATTTAAGTTCAGGAGTAACCTCAGGACACTTTTTCCAAGTGGGTGGGACACTGCATGCCAAGATTTAGCAGCGATGAAGAGGCTGAGTGGGGAATGCACCTGTGCATTCCTCTCCTGTAGTCTGGTGCCAAAGAATTTCTGGAGTGGGATGTAGTGTTGGGCCAGAGAGGTGGCAAGGGTGGTAAAAATCTGTATTATCTAAATGGGTGGTAGCCCCCAGCAGGGACAGGGACAGGGACAGGTAGAGAATGGAAAGAGAGGTGGTTTGTACTGGGTGTCTTCACCACAAAACCAGGTATCTGTGCACATGCAAACTGAGTAAAATATATTTTCAGTTGCCTTTCCAAGCTAAAGCCATTGACGTAGGAAGACACTGGTGTTATTCGGTAAATCATAAGCTGCCTTCTTGGAGGAAATAGAGCGTTAAATAGAAAAGCTAAGTGAACTTTGATGAACCAAATGGCCTATGCTTGTTCCATCATTTTTTATTAATTGCACCAGGTGTCTCACTCTGGGTCTTTGAGTGTATATCTGAATGCTCTGCTGTGTCTCTGAATTGTCACCTGGACTCTGACTGCTGGAAACCTAAGGTGGTGGTGACAAACTCTCCTCCTCAGGTGTTCGCCAGTAGAGAAATTTAGAAGGAGAAGGACCACACGGATATAAAATATGCAGAAAGCCCCAAAGTGATGTAGAGATAGGCGGTCTAGGGGCATGGGGTTTTCTGCACCCCAGGAAGTGAGAGAGGTTATTGGTTTGTAAACAAGGCCCTCTCATAAACCACAGCGCCAGAAATTACTCTTCCCTCATGGCTTTTTCTGTATTGCTTCCTCCTGAAGGTAATACCGCTTTTGTGCAGATTCTTACCTAGGCATGGGGGTAAGTGAGATGGGAAACATAGAGCAAATTACAGCAAATGCCCTTCTACAGCAAGCCCAACCCCAGCGCTCCCCTGCCTGGAATTAAGAAGAGACTTTTTGGCAGCAATTCTAGAGGAATGAGTTTTTCTTTCTGCCTTCGGCTTTTTTGTTGCTGTGATCTCAGATGCCACTGAGCCACCACGGCGATGACAATTTGTCCTCTAGATAGAGGATGTCAGTTGCCAATGCAGAGTATTGATTCCTGCTGATTGCTAATGAGTAGGTTGAACTGTAACTTTGCGTGGAGAAATTGAGCTGATTCAAGCTATTGGAAGTGTCACTCGGGCTGGTGGAAATTTCCTAGCTAGCGATTATCTGTGTGCTTTTCTAGCAAAGGCAGTTCCCTAGGGAAAACTTCTCACCCTCGCATTCTCTTGGTCTCCAAAGCAGGTTTTCGTGAGACTCACCCTAGCCTAAGGGGGTGAATTCAAGTGAAGGGATCAGCCCTCACATCAGGAAATTAAACAACATGACATATTCATACTTTTAAAGCAACTACTTCTGGATTGCTGAAGTTTATCTGCCTTCAGAGTAATATTTACCACGGATAATGTAGTGCATCTCCAAGAGTAGGCAATCAGCCACCTCCCATCCCTACTGGATATGTAACTCCCTAACCTTATTTTCATGGATATTTTATCTGTACCAACTGTTAGCTTCAAGTTTCAGCTCCTGATCTGTACAGAGTAATTCCTGATGGGTCTTGAAAAAAACCTCTTCACACTTTGTTGGAATAGAACTCAACTGTACAAAAAAAAAAAAAAAAAAACTGCTTAATGCAAGCAGGATAAGAAATCCTTCTAGACGAGTTCTAAGCAATGGATCCTCTGTCATCCCTTGAGATTTATTCAGCTGAATTTTGATATTTTGATGTATCTCCTCTGTGCTTTGATATATTTTTCTCCCTGTCAGCAAGTCACATCTTAAGCAGTGGCAGATTCTTTGCAATTAACCAGCATTTTGGAGAGTCACAGTTTCCTTTCCCACCTCCTTCTCTCCCTGCAGTCTTCATCTGGTATTATTCTTGCAAAGTCAGTGGCAAATGGAAAACTAATCCCGTTAACCTCACTGTAGGATTTCTGAAATTAACTTTCTAGGAAGAAAACTTCCTTCTCACTGCACATTAAGACTTCAGCATTACTCAGTCCTCTTGAGCTATCCTGCTTTGATATCTCCATGACGGATGCTGTATAAAACTTAAGGCAGGTATTCATGTTAACAACATTAATAAAAAATCATATTAGGATCTAGTTTTGGTCATATGGGATAAAACTAGTGCTCCAGATGTCAGGATCCACCTTCAGTTGCTACAAAAGTACTTTCGAATTGATTATCTATGTAGGCATCAAATTTTTCTCATCTTTGTCTTGATAACAAAAAATAAGGGTGATGTAGCACCACATTTATCTCTCAGGTCTCTTCTGAATGGGTGGACAGCTCAAAAAGGTGTCGTCTGCTTAGTCTAGGTGGTTTTCCATCCAGCTATGTTATTCTGTGCTTTGTGTGGAAATATTTATTAAGTTACACAAGGAAGCTTGTTGGGATTAATTTAGAGATCACGTCTATTTTTTATAAAGGGCCTTCTTTCAGCTAATTTTTTGTCTTGGTTTACCAAGCTCTAAGGATGGCAGATGACTTTGCCATAGAGCACATAGGGACCTCATGTGTCAGCTTTGATGAGATCTCTAGTCACAGTGGGTATAGGGGCTTTATGGATGCTCCAATCTGTGAAAGAGTACCTGAGCTGCCCTCTGTGTGCTGAGAAGGCAGGGTCACCTCTCTCTACATGTTGTTGTAGCTTTGTACTTTGTTTTATACAAAGCTGAGAAACATTTACAAGTCACGTGGCTCATAACATGACAGATGTATAGCCAAGGGACGTGTAACCTCGTGCTGGTGAGGTGGGGTCCTTGCATGAAGCATGTTGCTGGGCTGATGCCTCCTTGTCTGCAGCCTGGTATCTGTGGCAGGAGCCAAGGAATGCAAGGTGGCTTGTAAATAAATTACATCATTTGGAAGGTATGAAAGTTGGCTGGAAATGTTTTGTATTCCTTTCCTGGAGGCTCCTAGATGTGCGGAATAGCTCTTCAGAGTCCTTGTTGTTGTTGTTATTGTTGTTGTTGTTGCTGCAGGGCCTTAAGTTTGCTGATAACATATGTTAAGAGCGACTTACAAGAAGATGAACCGAAGGGATTTGGCAGCGTGAAGCTGTAATTAAGCCTCCACAGAATTTGGGCTTTTGGGGCATGTAAGTTAACACAGGGAAAACTTGGTGAGACTTTAATAGAAAATTACCTACAGTGAACAAAGAAGAGCTTATAATTAGTTCCTCAGGAACCCCTGCATTGTAGAACTTCTTAGATTTATTTATGTATTTTGAAACCCAGGGTTTAACCAGGGGGAATGGGCTTCTCAGTCAGTGACAGCATTCCACAGTCACTGAGGAGAGGGCTTTGCTCTTGAACCTTTTCCATACCTAACTACCATTGCTCTCTTATATGAGAACAAAAGGGGAGCTGGATCATCAAATCCAGCCCCCTCAGATATCACAAGCAGTCATATGGTGTGATGACACCAGCACAAAGAGAATCTGTTCTCTTAACATCCCTGTAGCATTCATTGGCAGTATTGGTTCTTCAGCATGGCACAGGAGGGAAAAGGACCTGGGGTGCAGAGAGCAGGTAGGATGGCTGCTCACCTAGACCCAGATGCATCCCCACTGCCCCCTCCCACCCACTTACCCTGCCAGGTAGGGAAGGAGACTGGGGCAAAGCCCTGAAGCACAGTGCCTTCTCACAGCTGGAAGAGGAATAAGCTTTAAACTGCTGAATCCTACCAACTGCTGCAATTCATGTGCAAGGGAGGTGTGGGGAAAGAGCGTGCTCTTGCCATCAGATATGCAGTCCATCTGTTATTGTATTTTGCCCTTAATAACCTATGATCAATTAATTGTTTTCTCTGCTTCTATATGTAGCATGGCAATGGGAAACTATCACTTATCTGATGTTAATACACAGATAATCAGCAAGCTAGTTAATCATAGCATTCAGATGGCTCCGAGCCTACCTTGCGGCCTGGCAAAGATAAATTAAGGAATGAGAGTGATATAAACCAATATTTTAAAACTATTAAAACCTATGCTTACATTTCCAAAGTTATTCTACCAATTACCATGCTGATAGAAGGGGGAAGTCTGGTTTCCATTCTTTGTATAGAATATGCATACATATGTGTATGAATAATGTACACTGCTGGCAGTTTTTCTATTAATGAAGCTACTGTTTATCAATAAAAGTGATTAATAGCTCCTTTGTCCCCAAATTACATTAGGTCATTCAGTGCAAAGCATATAGCTCCTTTCTCTGTATCTCTGGGGAAGCAGAAACCTCCCGGTCTCTTCCAAAATGGACGCAGTTCAGGAGAATGCAGCTTGCAGGGTATCTTCTCCAAAGTTTTCACAACCCTTTGCAAACTGCAATGCACAGAAGATTTTGTGATAAAGGTCACAAAATGAAACCCTTTTAAAGACCCCATTATACACTGAAGATGCCTGCATTAGTGAAGAAATCACCCAGAAGACCTTTGGTTACTATCAAAGGCTAAATCTTGATATTTAGACATTCAAAAAGTGTTCCTTGATGAGAGTAATTCAGCATTCAAGCCAGCACAAAACTTGTGTATTCTCAAAGTCCCATGCTTGCACTTAGCATTTAATTCCAAACACATGGCCAAGACCCAAATAGACATCAGGTAAGAACCATTCAAGGTCTCAAGTACATTTAGGCTTCAAGCTGGCTTCTATGTGACATGAGTTGCCTTTGGAGTGTATGGGAATTCAAAGGATGTAACTGCATATCTATATTAAATCATTTTCTTATCAGGGTGCTTGTACAAAAGCTGCCATATCTCAGCATACTGAATTCTTTACTTTCCTGATTTTCAAAGCATTTGCTCTGAAAAGAGGTTTTTTTTTTTCGTTCCAGTGGAGTGGGTGGAAGACATTGTGGTCTAATCTCACTGGATGAAGGGACTTGCTTATTCCTTAACTAAGATGCAAAAAAGTACCTACTGTTGAAAGAGCTTTGATGAGCTTTTGGATGATGCTGGCATGAATTAGCTTTTTTGAATTAGCCTCTCACAGCATATATCTCGTCACACAGTTGTGAAGAGAATTGCATATCTGAATGGGCTGCTAGCTTTGAAAGATCAAGTTCTCTGGAACAGAAGCCAGGGTCAATGGCAGAGCCACTGTTGCAACAATACACTACCCTCCTGTCTTCTTGTCTCCATGGCTGGTCAGCCAGAAAGAAAAGCTGGTCCTAGTCCCAGACTTGTCTTTACTTCTATACGTGATCATGACATTGACGTACCTTGTTCTGTTCCCTGAGGACCAAGATACTCTGATGCACCTCAGGGCATTGCCATGGAGAGCAGGTACAACAGGAGAGGTAGCTTGGGACCTACAATAGCTTGCTTTTTAATACACACCCCAGGTAACCGTTATAAACCCTGAGGTATATTCTGTTTGGCAGCCATCAGACTTGTTTTACTGCAGCACTGAATAATAAAAGTGTTTAAAAATACCTAATCATAAACTCATGACCTCAAAGAGTTTTTTTCAAAGTGTTGCGGTTACTATGTTGCAGTTTTGAGAGGTGGCCCAAAAATCCCTCTGAGGAGAGACCAGAATAGCATCCTTAGAAATACGTGTGAGTTGGAAGAGATTATAAGGATTAAAGAATGCTCATAGCACTCCTTAGGTAGAGGCCAACTTGCAAACCTGAACCAACCCCTGGTTTTTAAAGTGAGTAATTTTGAAAGCTTAATCTTGCCTTCCAAACAGCATCCTTCCAGTCCTGTAGTTAATTAGCTGATAATCTTCTGCAAGGCTTTATGCTTGGGAACACCTCTCCGGGAGAGCCCAAACTACAGTTCTTGCTAGTTATGCTACTTGTGCCATTGATGTAGTTTAGCTTTGGATCAGGCCCTAAATGCATATAATATCAAATTATGTGACAACTTCACAGTCTCCACCAAACTCAGCAACAACAAAGCAGTCTCCCACTGTGCATTATCAAGAAAAGTGGGCTCCATAGAAAAGTAACTGAGGAAAAGCCTCCCAGCAGCATTTGTGCTACTGTCAGCTGCCGCTGCTGCTGCTTTCATTATAGGACATGTTTCCTTAAAATTGCTATGCCGCCGGTGTTGCCCGTTCTTTGGTCACTGCTTGCCAATATTAATAAGCCAGTGACCAAGTTGTGTCAGAAAGTTCCAGCTCTGACTTTATTTACCCTTGAGGGCAGATACAATCTCAGGAGGAGCTTTGAATCCTATTATGGCGAACTGTGGCTGCAAGTGGCAGGCTGATGAGACAGAGAAACCCACACTTCCTCCTCTGAAAGTGTTATTAATAATGTTCCTGAGGCTTGTTCAGTTATTTCCTAGTTTTTCTAAAATGTAAGGCCACCTGCCATATGTTCTGTTTAATACAAATGCTCTGCTTGGGATGTCCTTCATGGTGCGTAAGAGAGATTACTGTGAATGATTGAAAGAGATTGCTTACTGCTGTCTCTAGACTCAAACAAACCCTGTGACTCCCGGGTTCACAGGCCAGAAATGCAGCATATTTGCCACCAAGATGCAGCAGGGACTGCTGACTGTGCTCTGCTTTGACATTTGTAGAAGACGCTTAGATCAGCCAGCAATGATGGATACTGGGACCTCGGCAGGGCCACAGTGGACCACACTGGACAATGGTGCTTTTGACAAACAGGCATCAATGCAGTTGTTTCCAATGAGGGCAACCCACACATAACTGGATAATGAGATTTTTCCCTGCAGTCCCCACAAGAGATTTGTTTGCTCAGGAAACAGACACATAGCAGGACTTTTAAATCTATATATGAGACCATATCTCTCCTCATATTTACAACATGGCTAGCTCTGTCATGTTTGATAACAACACTGAAAGGACTGTTTTCTCAGAAAGCAAGCCCTCATTGTTCAGGAAATTACCGCTTAAAAATATTTTATTTTATTAAACTTCTACTCTTTGGCTACCCACGGTGTGGGAGAACTGGAACGTACACAAAGCAGCAAGACTGCCGAAATCTAAATCAGACTTTAATAAGGGAATGTCATGTTTCATTTAAAAGCTTCTCCTCACCTTCCTTTTTCGTGCCGTCAAGTGAAAATAAAACTAGAGTTATAATTACATCGCTGCCTCCGCTCCACATTATCTGTGAGATCTCTCACATTTCTTTCCACACCTTTTCCATCCCTCCCTAGCTTTGCTGCTTGTTTAACAGGCTGTCAGGATCCCGGCGCTCCCTCGAATAAGCAGATGACTAGCTGTGGTCCTTGTTCATTATGGGGTGACAAGCTCAAAGAATAAATGCCTACAACATGGAAAGCTTCATGCCGCAGCCTGACTTGGTTGGGTGGAAAATGAGGTGGCCTGAGCTTCCCCACTCTCCCTGGAGCGTGAAATTGGACAGAGACTGACTCTGACAGATGCTTACCCTCTTTGGGATCTCCGTTGCTGCTCTCAGATCTACCCTGACACGTTGCTGCATTATGCTCTTACAAACTACTGTCAAGTCTTGCTTCTCCTCAGAGTGCTTGACAAACGTTTTGGCCCAAAGCCTTCTTTTTATTCACCCTAAGCCTTTTCTTTTTTCATTTCTGTATCTTACACCTTATCTCCCTGCCTTTGCACTTTTTGCTTCTTGGTACTTTCCCTTTCTGGGTATGGTTCCTTTCTCTCCCATACTTCTTAATTCCTTTTCTCTTACAAGCTTCCCTGTGAACCAGCCTGTCAATCGCCAAAGGCCGTTTGTTTCCTGGCTTGCCCTGAGTTCCTAGTTCCCAGTTTCGGTCCATACCCCAAACCTCATGGTACCCTCCTAGGGCTCCTGGACTTCAGAGAGGATCCGTGGACCCACTGGCATGGCTTTTAGGTAACGGAGACCCCAGACCATAGTTCCTTCAGGCAGGGATTTTCTGGCTCTGTGTGTGGTAAACCCCTGGCCTTTATCCTAAACGGTGTTGAGTGGTTGCATCTGTGTTACTTAGGACTTCTAGGGTAGGTTTATTTTGGAGAAAGCTTGTTGGAGCTAGCAAAAATGGAGCTGTGAGGCGTGTTAACTTTAGCATTTAAGGGTCAAACAGTGGCCCAGAGCTTCAGCTTGGTCCCTACCCTCTTTTGTTTAATGGTTTACAATTGTAATTGGTCTTTGTGTGACTTTGCAGTCCTTACTAGAATGAAGCACCAATCCTGAAGTCACTCATGGTTTATTATTAATTGGCAATGATAAGATTGTAAAACTTCAAGGAAACTCCCGTGTCACCCAGTTTAGTCTCTTCTTACTGCAGATGATCGCATCATACAACACCCTTACCTAAAAGGTAGATATTTTCTTTTGAGGTAGTTGTTTGCCTCCATAAATTAGGACAGTATATCACCGAGAATGCTGTATTCATTATGGGATTTTGCGTTTTGAACACTTAGCTGTGGTTATACAGGCTCTCTCATCCCAGTGACATCACTGCTGTCTCTGAGAGTGGTGGGTCCACCTTCTTCTCTGTCTTAGGTGCCTCATTCTTTCCACCTCCCTTGAGCAGTATAAGCTTTCATAGACTTTCATTGCTAGACATAGTAGGTAGGTGATGAAGCTTGAAGCTAAGGAAAAAAAAAAGAACCAAAAAAAGAAAAAAAGTATTATCTGACATGATGAGGTGAACCCCACCATGCAGCTATATAAACACTAGAGCTAGAACCTTGACACAGCTGGAAAGAAGAGCCGGAGGAGTACCAGAAGACCTCTTCTGAGTGGCCTGGATATAGAACAGGTTTAAGCGATTTGTTACTGCAGCCTTAACATTGCTTCTTTTGGTAGCCTTCCTTCACAGGAGACAAGAATGAACCATCTGCACTTTCACTGTGCTTTATCTGATGAAGCCTCTTTCAAGCTTTTCATAGAAGTAGGCAGCATTGTTCTGAGTAAAAGAGAAACGAAGTTTAATGGGAAAAGTAGTGGCTGAGTACTTGATAGTTAAAGTGGCAGCCGTTGGCACCGGCAGGCGCACACTGAATGCTGTGCATTTGTCTTTAGCCCAGGCTCAGACAGAAGCGCAGAGGTTAAGTGACACAACTGGTTGTTCTCTGATTCTGAAGTCTCTGATTATATAGGTCTCTTCATCTGGAATAGCTGCTTGCACAGATCACTGTGACAAGAAGCCATATTCTGCTTAAATTGCTTTAAGCTAGTACACTTAGCAATTTACCATGCTCTAGCTTTTATAAACACTTACCAGAAATATTTCATGGTGATTTTTGATCAGATACGTGCAAACATTAAGTAGCAGCATTTAATGGAAATTTCAGGAGCTTTACCACTAAAGCCTCTCAGTGGGACTGAATTCATTTGTAGGCAGACTGATCAAAAGGAAACCACTACTGGCATCTAAATATAAAAGATTCCATTTCTAAATGATCACAGTCCTTTGTAAATCCCAATGAATGGGAATTACTTTAAAGGCCTTAAACATCTTTTTATTTCTTGTTTTGTTTATTAGTATTATCTGTGGCAAGATGCTGAAGCAAAGCACAGGATTAATCTGACTGATTTATCATTTTACTGCTATGACGATTTTTTTATTGTACATGGAAGTCCATGGATGTGCCAAACAACATATTATTTACTGAATATAAACCCCATTATTAGTCTCCTAGTGTGTACAGCCAATGAGCTGATCTTCAGGAAACAGTGTAAGCCAATAAAGCCTACTGCTTGATCCAACATGAAGTATACAGCAGCTAATGCAGCTCTATAATAGTAGACCCTAATAATAAACCTTGAAATAGAATGATCCCAATAAGGACTGACATCCATTATGATTCTTTGTATTTAAACAAAAGAGCACATATTGGAGCTGCCATACATAAAAGGATGGAGTCAAAGTTCAGTCCAGAATTTACTTGTCAATTCGAAGTTTCCTGGAGTTAGCACAAACTACAAAGTATGTTTGATCCTGTCCCAGAACCAGGGCTGGATCGTACCTTTGGTTCCTCCCAAGCCAATGTTTTATCATTCTGTGGAGTCAGTGGAACAGCATCATGGGGCAGATGAGAATTTCACCTTGCAAAAAGGGCAGAAATATAAAGTGACACCAGGAAACGGTATCAACAGAAGAACATGAGATAGAGGCAAAAGCGGTTTCTGTTTTATTGTCCTTTATCTCCTAGTGGGAATTTTTCCTGCTCTGTAATTCCCTCCTCTCTTGTGTTTCATGTATATTATACTGGTTTGTCGGTTTGTGGTTATGGCACAAGTGTGGGAAAGAGCTTGCTGCTTCTTATTCTCATCTTTGAAGTAGTATGGCCACTGCATGTTGCTTTCATGGCTTTGAGTTAGTCTTTCTCATTTGTAAGTCGCATTCTATGCAATGCCTTCTACTTTGTTTTCCAGATAATTTCTGAGGTTTTCTGCTTCTTAATTGCAAAGCACCCTGTATCTGTTGGTTTCCCATAGGCAAACATATTCACCTGGTGGTGCAAAGCACAAAACTCATCACTCTTGAATTTAAACGCTCTTTGCAGAAGCAAAATCCTGTTACCAATACAGTTGAGACATGCAAATTAAGAAAATCAGCTTGAAAACATGCAGTCCAAAGAACTATCACACATTTCCCTTTTCTCCTTCTTTCTCTTGCGAATATGTAAGTTTTGTATTTATTATCTTTGCCTATAGAATGAGCATCTCATGTTGTGTTCTCCCCCACCACATCCTTCAACAATGAATACTAGTTGTATTAGCATAAACCCTACTTGCTAGTTTTGTTTATAAAACAATAGCTTTTCTAATACACTGTCCATCTTGACAGACCTCAGTGTGTTAAAATTCTGTGCTTTCATTTAAAAGTTTTTTTCTGGGTGCTTTGTTTCAGTGTTGCAGCCTCATGCCCATGGCTGCAAGAGGTGTTTTTGTTCCTGCTGTGGAGTTGCTGGTGCTGGTGCTTACTCTGCTGTCTCCTGTTTCTGGTGAAATCGATGGTTACAGGTCCTCTTTGATCTGAGTTAATTACAGAAGGGCATGAAAGCAATGTTAATTGCTTAGCTTCTGACTACAGTTCTTGTCCTCAGAAACACATTTCTCCTCCCATATTGACTTTGTGGATTGGTTTTATTAAACACATGGGTTTTATTCACTGATGGGCCGTGCCCATGCCAGTTCTCTGTGACCAGACTTTCAGCAGCAACTCCTTCTACTCAATCATGTGCTGAGCATTGCAAAAGTAGGCTCCTTGCTACAGAATTACTTCCTGTTGGGTGTGAAACCTGAGCAAATAATTCTCTTTCCAAAGAGAAAGCTTATATTGTTTTCTGGATGTTTATCCCCCACTGTGCAGGTATTAATCTCTGTATTATGGGCAATATTAATAATTGACAGAGGGCAGGAAATACAAACAGTTTTAATCTGAGCTTCATACATTTATTTAACAACAACGTATTCATTTTTAATGGCATTATGGATTTTTAAGTACAGGGTAAAAAAAGTGCATTCTCTCACTGGGTTGTAATTGAGGTCTTGCATTCCTACATGGGAGAAAAAGTTCAGACCTGACCTTGAGGCATTTAAACACAATCTTAAATAGTCATGATAATAGTGAAACATACTAATTCTTGTAAAAGTATCTTCAAAGGGAACTGTTGATAGGGTGCAATCACTGGAATGTGTTTATTATAGGTCTCTGTGTTGCTACCTAAACCCATAACAAGCAAGATAGCACCTCAGACAACCTTTATTAAGTAGCCATTCTTTGAGGGACAGGACATAGACTCTACCACCATTTACTAGATTTAATGGCTTTTGGGGGATTGTACTAGCAAAAAACTCCAAGCTCACTCTCAAAGCCGAACATGATGCCAGAACCTATTCCATAGTAGGTTTTACCTTGCTATTAAAAAATAATCAGTGTTGTTTTTCTAAGTGCTTAAAACACGTATGAAAATATAAGCTGTAGAAAGTTTTTCCCCATTGGGCTTGAACGCCCCCTTCTTGTGCTAAGTGCTCTCCTGCCCAAACTGTTTCATATAGGTCTTTTTCACTGACATTGAGCAGTTCCCATCCATTGTTCTTGGTGGCATCAGGTTGTGCTGGTGCTGATGCTTGTGGAGCCATGTACCAAACTGAGCCAGGGAACTGGTCTGAATGAAAAAAATAACAGGGGAGGAGGGAAAAAAATAAGGGTCATTGGATTCCTTGCATCTGCACTTTGGTTGGCAAACACAGACACTGAAAGTGGAGAGAAAGCTTCCCATTGGCTTAAATAACACTGCTATAGGTTGTGTAACCCCAGCTTTAGGGTGAAGCCCTTCAATGATGGCACAGTTTTCATTGGTCATGTCAGAACATAAATTCCCAGGTCTGGGCTTATTAAAATGGCCTTCAACAGAGCTTCTCCAGTCATGGAGATCTAGTCAAACTGTGCTTGATGGCAGGTCAGCCAGAGGTCACTGTCACACAATGCTCATCAGCAGCAATTGTCTCTAAAAGGGTCACTAAGTCATGTTTAGCATCTTTCTAGCTGAGAAGACTCCTTACCATTATCTTCCAAGAGGACCCTGTAGAAGTTAAACCTTGAATCTTGATCTTGGCTGATTCACTCATAAAGCGTATGTAAAAAACGCTTGTCTCCGTCATGACACAAGAGACACAGTAAAGAGAGGTGGCTGGGGGCTTTCTGAGGAAACACACTTTTTTTTTTTTTTTTTCCCAGCAGAATCACACGAGAAGTTTTAGCTCAGGTCTTTGATCTGAAGGAGTTGATTTTGGGACATCAATTGCAATTTTCTGATCAAAGGGACTCTAGGGAAAGAGTGTTTAGGGGTTTGGTGCTGTCATTTCATGATTTTTCAGGAAACAATATTGAGATAATTCTAAAGGAGAACAAGAAGCATTTTTGAAATTCCAAGAATTTTTGAGTATGGGAAAACATGGTTCTAGATCAACCTAATCCTGAAGAGCAAAAAACTTGGGGAGGGATTGGAATTTTAGGTGCCATGAGGGAGGTAAGTGATGATAAGTGATAGCATGCACACACTGAATTTATTTTACTTCTCTTTGATTATGTTTGGCCAACAGATATAACAAAAAACTCCACTGCATATTTTGGCATGGAAATATTTCCATAAATGTGGGCAGAAGCTGAAGTTGCCTGCAGCTGACTATGGGTGGTAGCTTGTGTTTATTTTGTGCTAGTTGTCTTAGACAAAGTCGTTTGGGGATCAGGGGCTTTCCCAGCTGGTGGTAGAATGTCAGGGCCAAGGTGGGAATTAATCCACACTGGCATGTGATAGAGATGCTGCCATCTCAGCTTCACAAGTCCTATTTCTGCCAAGCTTTACTCCTGCGAGTAAGTCTTCCTTGGGCTAATTGTCTCTCATCAGATTTCAGTGGAGAGGAAGGACATTGTCATGTAAGTGAGAGCAGGGTGAGGTGAGGTCTTGTGCCTCCACTCTGGTTTGGATGGCCTCAGGATCTGTAAAGCTGCTTGAGTGCTAGGTTGCATTTGAGTTTAACATGCCTTGTTTCATATCATATTAACTCAAAGGCCTATGAGAAGGTTGAGCTTAAGCACATTACTTCAGTCAAGTGGCGGTAAAGGTTTGCAGATCAGAGCAGATAGGAGGCTGCTCAGCTCGTAACACAAGTAGTACAGCTCAGGGATATGCCTACCTGTCTGTTAGATTATGTACTAAACATCTCTGTTGCAAGGTTGGACAAGCTTGCAACAACATCACTGTCTTGGAAGATGTGTGCTCCTGCAGTGACAAAATACTCCTACTCATTTAGGTGAGATCCCACAGAGAGCCTCTGAGAGCCCAAAACCAGAAATCCTATCCCCCATAAAACACCACTCAACGACACAACTGTCTCTACCTAAGTAGGATTATCAGTAGAGTTTACAAACCAAGATAAAGAACAAACTGAGGCACCTTCTGAATTAGCAGAGAGCTGGCTAACAATAGAGAACTATCTCTAAAGTCCTGTTGTTGTTCCCAGAAGAATGATTTTGTTCAGTCCTGTTTTTCCTTAAGGAGAGATCAAAGGAAGGACTGAAAGAAAGGAGAGCTATTATAAGCATGAACACCTTCCTTTCCCTTCATCCCGAACACTGAAACCTGTAGGAGTCTTGTGCATGCACCTGGCAGCAGAACTGGGTCTCATCATTTGTGGCTTCTCTGTCATTTTTTTCATTTTATTTTGAACTCCTCCAGTCATTTCAAGCTTCTGAATAGATGTGGTGACACAATGGCTTTCCCCACCCCCTGCCACTGCCATGATCCCTCTGATAATTCTATCTCCTGAACCCCATCTGTAACCCCAGCCTAAAGTTTAAATAGAGCATTGGCTGGATCCCTTTCAGCTGCATTTAGTGGGACTTTACTGCTTTGGAGTCATGTTAAAGCTGATATATAGCTCAATCTACACTATCCACAAAAGGTAATTGTTCAATTTTATTTTTATAGTGCTTCAATTTACAGCAGGTAGTTAGATTTTGTATAGGCTTATGCATTTCAGATGGCAAAGCCCTATCATTTTAGTGCAAAGGTTTCATGTAGCCACCTGCAGACTGTATTTTAAAAAGCCTGGATTTTTTTTGTTCTGGGTTCTGGGACAACTTTGTTACACCTGCGGTTTAATATGATGTAGGATTAATTATACCCTATAGGCAACTCTGCAGCTTTTGTTTTTGCCTCTGAAAGGAATGCTTTAGAGATGTCCAACCATACGGAGGGGGGAAAACATTCTCTACGTTATTACTTTGCCATTTTTCAGCAATACACTGGTCATTGCTATGTAGTGATGGTTCTGCAGCTTCAGGAATTGCATGTGGTTTTTACCTTGTGATGGGCTATTTCATCTGGAAAAATTGCATTCCTGGGGTCCCAGGTATATTATGAGCTGTAGAGACTGGCTCAGCCTGTGAACACCACCACATGCCACACATAATTATTTCTCCCAGAGCAGATGCAGATAAACCTTATGAGACACTAAAAGGAAAAGAAGATGCTGGCTGCAGTGAATGACTTGGATGACAATCACCTGGATTTACATGGCAAACCAGCAGAAGGCAGAGCAGCTTGGAGACTTTTCAATGTTACTTAATTGAACAGTACTCTATGAAATTGTAATAGATACTAGAATGAGAGCCTATGGGGTGTTTCTCGGTACCTTCGCCATGACAAATTCTTAACGTCTTTATCTACTGGCCCACTTCAGCCTTACACAGGAGCAAACAGCAGTCTGTTACGATGCTGTCAGTGAATTTAATCTATTAGCCTCTCACCAGTAATGGTCGGCGCAACTGAAAGCAGTTCTGTATGGTCCATATTCATGCTAATGGAAGATGGCTTTCAAAACTTTATCAGTTGGGAACATGTACATGATACAAAAACCCTTATGCTTTTCCTTTCCATAGCCTGGTTGCTGCTGAAATGCTAAACATAAATAACTTTGCCAATGCTAACTGTTGCTCTTGCCTCTCTCTCATTAATAAATGCAATAACCAACAGATCTAGTGTGGAATTTGTGAGCATCCTGCTGTTAATCTTTTGCCACAGTAAAAGCAAGCTGACTATTTTCGTTCTTTGATCTCAGTCTCTTAGCCACTTTCCGATGCATGACGAAATGTTACCTCTCATCCCATGACTACTCATTTTTCATAACAGTCTCTAGTGAGTGACTCACTTGGTCAAAAGCTTTTGCAAGTTTAAATAAATGGCCTCTGGTGGTTGCTAAGGGTCAAGTCTCCATGTGAAAACTGTGAAATGCAAGAGTATTTGAAGACCAAGCTTTCTTACCAGCAAGATATGACCACAGGAGGGGGATTCATCTGAGCTGCCTGTAGCTGTCTACACGCCAGCTGCCTAATCCAAGTTAGTTATCCTGGCAATGTCTTTAGTCACTGTAGAAGTAAAGAAGTGCCTCCAAAGGGCAATTAATTTCCTCCTAAAAAGGTATGTTTAAAGGTTTAATTTGCTGAGATGTCGACCTCAGTGGCAAAGCTGGCTTATGTAGTTACTGCTCCTGAATTTGCAATTCACCTCTCTTTGGATATGCTGGTACAGCTGTTGCTGACACCATGCTAGAAGAAGGAAACCAAATAGATTTGGCTTATTTTTAACCTCACAAAAGACTCTTATGGAAATTAAGGATATGGTTTCTCAGGCAGCTGAGCTGATTTAATGGGTAATTAACACCAAAAAGGTGAAGGTCTGGGTCATCTTCCCTTCTCCATTCTGACAGGGTGGTCTGGTCCTCCCTTATATGCCCAGCCTTGTGTTTCCATCCTCTCTCTGTGTCAGCATGGTATTCCTTGACTTGCATGATGAACTTGTCAGGGAAATCATCAGACAGAAAATTAGCACTGCCAAGCATAATAATTTTTTTAGCTACATTAGGTTCTTGCTTTTGCTGTTGTTGCACCTACCAGAATGGTGGCACTGGTGATGAGGGAAAAGAGTGTGGAGGAAGTTGGGCCAGACCATTTAGTAGTAGTGCATATTTTCATGAATGCAAAATGACTTACAAAACTAGACACTATATAGTCACTGAGCGAGCAGTAAGGTTATGTTGTGCTTTAAAACAGGTTCCCCGAGACTGTGTCCAGATATTCAAAACTTGACTGGACACAGTTCTGTGCAACTTGGTCTTGCTGACCTTGACTGAACAGGGAGTTTGAACTAAGTGATATCAAGAGGTCCCTTCCCTTCCAACCTCAAAAGTACTGTGATTCCAGGATTAGGGGCTGTCCTCCACAAACTCTTTTTATGCTGGTCATATCAGTGGTAGGCTTCACAGCCTGGTCCCACAAAATAGCCTTAATGGCACAATTTAGAAGGTGGCAAACTGGACCATGAGAATGTGAACACTTGACTGAAGGTGGTAGGTATTGGAAATTTTATAAGTAATTTTTCCTGCTGCATTCAGCATCTTCTTGAGCAATTTCTGTATAGTTTGGAGTAATTTTGTTCACTCCAGGCACCTATTTAATTTCACTGATTGTAGGGGGAGACTTGATAAGGAGCTGAGATTAAATGACTCACTTTCAGCTGACTAAAGTTTGGCAAGAGGAATGTCACTGTAAACTGCTACATATTGGTGTTACTTGAGGCCCAGAATGCAGCCGTTGTGAAGGGTTGGCTAGTGTAGACTCAGAGGGCTCAGGGAAAATCTTTCACAATATGGTAAAATCATTTCACTCCTGGGCCTGGTTTTTTTTGATGTTAATGTTATGCTTGGAAACTTCAGCCAGTCACTGCTCTTTCCTGATTTCCTGTCTCTAACTGATCTAAGTGGGGACTCCATTAGGACATCACAAATGATGTGGTAATTCGGTACACTCAGAGTGTCTTCACTTATTTAAAAAGAATGAAGGCAATGGGTGAATCATCCATTATTTATTGATAGCACTTAAGGAAGCACTGTGGTAGATGTTATTGCAAACAGACATATCATATGACTGAGAAATTAACATCTGTGGAAGATACTTTCTAAAGATTGTTTCAAAAGGTCTTTCAAAAGGAAAAGTTTCCAAGCTTTGACAGCTTTGAAAGGCTTGCTTTGGAAGCTCTTTCTAAGTTGTATGAATGGCCATTTTCAGATGGCACCAAAAAGCTGCACAAATCCCTCTCCATCCTCAGATGACCAAATGTTGTACCTAATTCTTGAGTGAGGGAGGCCAGAATGTACCTACCCTACCTTCTATCTAATCTACCTTTCATTATGTCTTTAAGCATGAACTGTATCCCTAGATCAGTGTATGGGAGAGAACAGGACCTAGAGCCTAGCTTCTCCACCTTCATGACTTGCTCATCTTCAGGGTATTTCCACAAAGCAGGACGTCCTTACAGAGACTGCAAATGCAGTGAGTCACAGTAAATGAAGATCCAAGAAGAGGTACCCTTCCCTTCTTTCTCCCTCTCAATTACAATTTCTTTTGCTCTCTTGCCAAACCCGGTAGGGGTTTTTTGGGTGTGGTGTTGTCAGTATGTGGTGGGGTTTTTTGTTGTTTGATTTTTGTGTTTGGTTGTTTTTTGGTTTTGTTTGTTTGTTTGTTGGTTGTCTTTTCTTTGGTTGGTTGGTTGGTTGTTTTGTTTTGTTTTATTTTTTATGGTTGGACTCGATGATCTCAAAGGTCCCTTCCAACCATGAAGATTCTGTGATTCTGTATTAGAATTTGGCCTGTACATTGCTGTCTAATGACAGAAACCTGCTCACAATTTTCCTTTCTTATGCTCAGTGTATCTAACATGAGAGAGAGGCGGAATGTATCATGTATTCATAACATGGAGTCAAAATGATAAGCAATGGACCTAGAAACAGTGTAAGCTAGAAAAACATAGTGCTAAAATATTAGGGTTGGGACTCATCATCCCAGATCTGAATGCTCACAGCAAAATGTATATGTTTGAAATAGTTGTCTTGATGCCCTTTATACTCAAGGGGAAGAAGGGGGCACTTCTAGGCTGTGATTCATCTGGTCAATTTTAATCATCTGTCTTTGGCGCAGAAGATTATCTTTCTCTCAGCTGAATAGGTGAGAAGATCAGATGAGGATATCCACATGGAGGTGAGATGAATCCTCTCTTAGTGTATGCCAACCACAGCACACTTATTTGTATGTAGTCTACCTTTCTGTGTGTCGGGGAAAAGTTAGTCTCTTCCATAGAAATTGGACTGCTGCAAGCCAGCAAATGTAATAAAAACTTGAATTGAGCTGGCTTTCAGGAAATGAGAAAATCAGTGTGTGGCTGGAGGAAAAACGTAAAGGAGGAAACTTTACTGGTTTAAAAGCACCAAGACAAATATAAAACTCCTGGCCTGTCCTTTAGACTCCTGGAAATTAGGTCCAGTCTGTTGTTCCTATGAGCCTTTCACTGAAAAATGCAAACCCCTTGCCAGGTGAGATATTTGATTTTAATTTTCTGCACAATGTGGAGCCATTCAAACTCATTGCTCTCTGCTATTTCTGTATGTTGTGACACTTTCCACTTTTTCTAAGCATCTTACCAATGTGAAGAATGGTACAGCCCTGAGCCAACCAAAGATCTGTACTTGGAAATTGCAAAACTGCCATGTCTCTGCGCAGAATTAGTTTAAGCACTGTGCCAGACTAACTGAACTACATAGCTTCCAGATTATATCTGACTGGCTTGGAGAGACGGAGACATCAAAAATGTAGGCATCTACACCACTGGGCTGAGAAATATGTTTGTGATATCAAACACTTTTTTTTTTCTTTTGAGTTTTCTGTAAAAGAACTAAATGAAAACCTTCATTATTGTGATGAGGTCTACTTTCTCTGTCAAACTGGTTGTGGTCCACTGCTAAAGACCTATGCTTAATCTTTAGAGGAGATTTGAACTTTGCTTCTGGATTCTTTTCTGCTGTAAATATCACTGTATTTATTTTGTGCACAGTCTTTGCTGTTATGCTGCGCTTGTATCTGAGTAAATCTGAAAACTTGTAATAAACAGGAAATCAGAGGAGATAAGCTTAAGGTAGCTTTTTAGTTTCTGTGGGATTTTGAAGGACCAGTTGTTGTGCACCAGTGCTGGAAATGTTGCAGTTTGTCTTAATACATAGCGATATCAAAACCAATCAACCTCAGAAAGTATCTGGTTTCCATTGGCAGAAAAAAAATAATCAAATAACTGTTGTGGGTTTTTTTTAATACTGGTCTTCTGTGCTTTCAGAAACCCTGGATATTTTCAGGCAAAGCTTTCAGCCTTCCGCCATCCATAACAAACAAAAGAATATGTTAACTATTCTCCATGTATTTTTTACTGTTGATGTTGGAAACCCAGAGGGTCCTTATCTCCTGACATTTCCCATGGCAGACCACATAGGAGCTGGTGACCAAAAAAAGCCCCAGTCTCAGACTCCTGTGCAGGGTTCTGTGGATATTTCTGAAGTTTTGTCTTATATGAAAAATTTTTAAAATCATAAATCAGCAAATCTGCAGGAAAGAGTAGATTAGTGGAATTTTCCTATCATCTTTTTTTTCTACTGAAGTCACTGGCAGTGCTCCTGTTTATATAAATGGAATCAAGGTTTCATCTCCACCGGCAATGGTCATATTGTGCCTATAGTTCTGTTGTCTGGAAACTTTCTGTGAAAAATGTTATTGTGAGAAATCTAATTTTCTTCTCCTATCATTAACCTGTGTAGGAAAATGACCCATAAGCAGTGTGGACTGTGGTATGGCAACTTAACAAAATCATTTGCCTTTTATCAAAGATTAATGAAGTGTTCTCAAAAAAGTTCCAAATTATAATTTTGTTAATTTATGATAAAACATTGGGTCCTGGGCACCCTGCTTACGCACATTTTCAGTGACCTCTTATGGAGTGGGAGATGTATATGTTAGGAAGCAAAGTAGGTAGACTGCTACATGACATGGTCAGGCTGATTTAGCTGAAGGAGTTGGGATTTCTGAGGAATCACTAAGGAGAAGCTCATGTTTTCATTGATAAATAGCAATATAGCCCAAGTGCTTGCAGTCAGTGCTCAGATGACAAATAACATCAGAAAACCACCTGTCCAGAACAACCATCCAAATGGCTTGGATAGCTTCAGGTCCCATTGCTTCTGCAGTGAAAGCTGTGCTTTGTACAGCTCCTTTGCTTTAGCAGGAAAGCCGTCACTGTGAGTGGCAAGGCAATGGTTACGTGGTTCTATGGGCTTCAGCTCCCTGAGGGTCAAACATCTACCCTAAATCTGTGTTTCCATGAATGTTTCTTTTGGCAGCAGTGCTGCTTGAAAGCAGTTCCTGCTCTGGCTGCTCATTCCTGCTCCCATGCGTCTCCTTTTGATGGGCTGATACCGGTCTTGATGCAGCTATACATTGAAATGCATTAAGTTAATTTGAGGGTAGGGGGAAACAACTATCCAGAACAACCTTTATATTTCTTGGTTTTATTCCCCATTGCTTTTCAGCTGGACTAGTTCTGTCATCTGACTCATAGAACCTCCTCTCCAAAAGCTGGGCCAACATCTCTGAGGAGCAGTGAAGTCTGGGGAGAAAATACAGGGGATGGGAGTATATGTGCTGCCAGTGCCAAAACTGTAAACTGATATTTAGGAAACATATCTCCCAGCATGGCATGAATCACCTTCCAGAGGTGCCTGTCTCTTTCTGTTGACCATACATACAGAGTAACCAACTAACTTAAATGAAGGAAGCCATTCAGGTACCAAAACACAGGTGCCTAGTATGCATTGTGTTCTTTAGGGTATTCTTGGCCTCTGGCTGATGCTCTGGAGGGTAAGTCCTGTGCCGTAACTGCCAGGCCTATGCAGATACTTTTTCTCTGAGATGTCAAAAATGGTACTAAATATGTGTGTTTGGGCACCTGAATTGCTCTAGAAGCTCAACTTTAGACAGTAATATTTAACTGCAGTTACCTAAGTGTGTGAAGATCTTTTGTCAGTGTGTACAAGCAAATACCACACACGTGGATCTCCTCTCTCAGTCTTTACCACCTAGTCTGGAGCAGTGCACGGGAGAGCTCATCACGTGTGTCTCCTAGTGAGTGATGGGGAGCAGAACTGAAGAAACAAATGTGAAACTGGTGCAGCCAAGGGTAACTGATAGATAGCCCATCCCTTTTTTTTTTTTTTGTTCTGTAAAAAAAAGAAAATAGCTTAAATTATCCTTGAATAAAGTTACTTTTGCAAGTTTTTACTTGCACCTGTGCAAGGAAAAAAAGGAACGACTTGCAAAGGAGGTATGGAATCCAGAAGACAGTGCTGAGGAGGCCTTACAGGTTTGCACCTCTCTTCTCTTTGCTGCCCTTGGTACGGACATAATCTGTGGGGTTGTGAGCATGCATCCGTGGCTTCCAGCAGCATTCCCTAGTAAGAGCAATTATTCCATTTGTGCACCTGGTAAGCAATTTGCTGCTGCCCTGAACTAGCAGCAAAGCATCTCATGTTACCGGCCAGTAGGCTTGAAGGAATCACCTGTTCCCATTCTTGGCTGTCTACCAGCCCTGTAAAGGGAGGGGGTATGTTTTATTCTGTACCTACATAAGCCACAGGAGAGAAATAAGGAGTGGAGGAGTTTCTTATTCCACAAGAGCATGTGGTCCAAGCTGTAGTCTCAGCCTGTGCACATACATTTTAATTAATTTTTAAAAAGTCATTTTTACTAATGAACTTTCTCAGATATTTCCCACTTGTTTTACAGTGTATCCATGGAAGGCCCACGTGATTAAAATCCTTGGGCATGCCATGGAAGATGGGATCTACTTTAATTATAATGTGTTGTTTGCTGACCATTAAATAAAGATGAAATAAATTGTCCCATTTCCTGTCTCCGAGGCTGGTTGTTTGAGCGTATTACTCATCTGGGGAGAGTGCATTGTGTTGCCAAGGCTGAGAGCACACACATTTATCATTAGTAACAGCACAGGGATGAGTTGCTTTCCTGTAGCCTTGTCTTTTGTTCGTGAGATTAACTTGTTTTCAACATTGCAAATGCAATGTTATGGAACAATTCCGTACTCAGTCATCTGAGAGCTGAATACGGTTTTCCCTCCTTTAAAAGTGCGGGGTTTTCCTGTCGTGAGCAGTACGTATTTGAGATTTTACAGTTGCTATTTGATACTGGAATGTTGTATCAGGCTTTAAATATAGAGGAAAACAAGGTCTTTTCACTATGCAAGTAGGCGCACGCTCTCTTTGCTCTCTTCCATTGGATCTGTGTTGTTTGCCAGTGAGAATATTTCATCTGCAAAGTTTATGGACTCAGGCACCTTTAATCCAAAATCTGACATTGCCTCAAACCCCATTTGATATTTAGAGCTGTGGAGTCTGCTTCACTCCCTCTGATTCTTGCCCTTACTGCAAAGTCAAGTCTGTTCATTTGGGTGTCAAATATGGATTTAAGTGCATGAGGTGGTTAACCATTTGGCTTTTAACGGTGATAGGCTTGTTGATTTGGCAGGATGGAGAGAAGGGATGAAGGACTAATGAAGCTGATCACTTATTCTGCCCTGTCTGATATGGTGCCATGATGGAGGCCTTGCTTTGTTTAATGCTTAAAGAGATTTCACTAAGACTTCTTCAAAGGAAGCCATAGGCAGGTACATGTAAAAAAGAGAAGAGCTTCACTACTATCTTTAGGCATTTGATTCAGAACTTGCCACTGAAATTCCAGCTGTAGCTCTTCCAGATATTAGGCTCCAAAGACATCAGTGGGTTTGATCCATGTTCCCTTACCAGCCACACTGCTGGTAAGTGAATCCATGGCAGCAGGAGGTCACTTTTAGTCTCAGATCTCCAAAGAGGCCCCTGGAGAGCATACTGCCTTTCCCTCACCTGCTGCAAAGAAGAGGGCCTCCAGCTTCTAGATGCCTGTGCCCATCCACTATGGGTTCCCTGATCCTGCAAATGAATTAATAAAAGGAGAGTAAGTTATCAGTGCTCCCAGGGCACTTCCCAGCACCTCCTGGTTCCCCTGTGAAGGAAGAAAGAGCAGCCCCTTTGAGGAAGGGATGATTTTATTCCTACAGCTAAATCTGCCACTGTCACAGGCGAGGAAACTCATCTTCAAAGTGAGGAGGAAAGGCAGTGGCTTCTCACCACGTAGTATGCCACTGGACAATGAATATTGCATTTATTCCTTTGGAACAAAGGATACGAATTTTTAGTGCTTATGGGGAAAAGGTTGGAGGCGGCTCCAGGGCACTACGTGAAAGGAAATAAAAAAGCAGTTGTAAATCATTACAACCCAGTGGAAGAAAAAACCACCACTCAGCCCCGTGTCTTTTATTACAGTGCTAAATCAACAAGAAAGGAGGTGGGTGATTTATCAAGGTGGAATCCACATCACTTACAAGAGTTGAATTTGCTTTCATTAGAATGTCACTTTTCTGATAAAATGATTTTGCTTTTATTAATTAGCCTCTATGCAAATGCAGCCCCAAAAAGTGCTAGCTCCTGCTCACAAAAAAGAAATCCTATTTGCATGGAAGTGGAGTGGTTGTGTAACTCTCTTCCTCAAGGTGAACACAATTAAATGTAAAAACCCTAACAAATCCAGGGCCCCCCAATCTATATAGCCACAGCAATAACTAATAATACTTAACTCTCTGACTGGCTTTTATCCCTATTGTTGAAAGCCAGCACTAAGGCAAACACAAGCATAAATAGCTGATCACAAACAGCAAAAAGAAAGTTGAAGCGAGGTATTCAACAAAAGCTTTTTTCAAAATTAGCTGATGGGCAATTCCTGGCATAGGAAGAACATAGTTTTAAAATATTTTAACCTCGGCTGCATATTCAATTTTCCCTTTTCATATGCTGTCTATACTGTTTTATTTCNAATATAATATAATATAATATAGATAGCTTAATGATTTTTTAAGTGTTCGCAAAATGAGGTGACATTGGTCCTTTGGATCAGCTCATAGACATTCTGCAGTGCCAGGTGTGTTTGCATCTGCTCAGAGGGTGTAGACTCCTGTGCTGGGCATACCCCAGGTGATGTTTCAAGGAAGTGAACTGCTCATGGTGATATGAGCACATGTGTTAATGCTACGTTTATCAGGAACTTTGACTTCCTCTTAATGCTCACTGATAACTTGACCTGGAAGTCAAAAGACATGGCTCTTTCTTTCTGTTTCATGCTGCTTACTCCTTAAGCACTGCAAATGTGCCTGGATGGTAGACACATATGGAGGGGACGTGAGCTGGGTGTCTGGTGTCTGGAGGAGGGACAGTTTGACAACATCATAGAAGTAAACCGGACTGGAGAACTGTGAAGGAGACCACAGACAGTGCAAGAACCAAAGGCCTGTGGGGACAAGGGTACCAGAAAGTTGTTTGGAGCCAACAGGGAGGTGGATTAAACCTCTGCAAGAGCTGGGTATATTCTTTTTCATTAAGAACTATTGACCCTTGAGATCCTGGAAGCATAGGTACAATGCAGGGCCTGGGTTGGCCCCGTTCAGATTTTGTCTAGGAATGAGATTCCAGGGCGTACCAGGTCCTCACTTACACTGGGGTTTCCATAGGTTGTGGATATTGTGTTTAATACTTCTTCTCTTTCCCATCCTTCCCTAAAAAAAAGTGTCATAGAAGGAGAATGAAAATAGAGTGTAATAAAAATTGTAACCTTTGCTAAAAGTTACAGAATAGCATCTGCATAAGAGGTGAGTAGATAAGACTGTTCAGCCTGGAAAAGAGGTTACTTGAAAGGTTATGTGAAAATATAAAATAGTGAGTTATAAGGAAAAGTGAATAGCAGACTCTCCTAGTCACCATAAAAACTAAAGGGCATCAAAGAATACTAGCAGGAAGTGAGTTCAAAAGAAACAAAAGGAGGTATTTCTTCACACAGGTGGTGAACAATATCCATATCAATTGCTGAAGCTGCTGCACTGCCTCTCTTACAAGAGAGGCATGCGATTTTCATGGCAGAAAAAATCCATAAGGGCTGTTGAGTATAAGGACATTGCCTCTGGCTGGGAAAGTCCTTGAGCTGCAAAGTCTACAAGTCTGGAGGAATGATTTGGAGGAGTGTCTGTACATGCTTGCTCTGTTCTCCTTCAATGGCCAGACAGGAAACTAGAAGGATCTTTGATCGGACCCAGTAAATCCATAATTGTGTTCTTAAAGTTCAGGAAGGGTTTGTGTCTCTCTGCATCTGTTCCAAAGACTCATCTGTAGGAGGGTCAGCTTGAAACATTTTGAAAAGATACTCTTGTTCTTCCACAAACACCGCCTGCCACTTGCTGGTTTAACCATATGGGTGCATGTTGCCGTTGCTATGGCCTGGACGACTGCAGTGAAGAGAGGAACACAATCCTGTGCTTATTCTTTTAAAGTATGTTTGGAGTGCTTTTTAAAGCATGTTTTTGCTTTATTCTCTTTTTTTGTCCAATCATAAAACCACAGCTGTACACTGACGAGCTAAGTGCACTGGGCTTAATGGTCTGTTTCTGTGCTAGTGAAAGACATGGAAAGGTAAAGATAGCATAAGCTGCCGTGGGGAATTCTTGGGTCCTGTATTTTCCAGGGTGTATTGCAAGGCCTGCCAGCTCCTGATATGAAGATAGCTACTTCAGAGCTGCTCTAATTTATGCTTATCTTTCTGTAGGCTTTGGGAACCAAGTAACAGGAGAACGGCACACTCCAATTATGCCCTTGATACATTCCTTATCCTGAGGACCATAAGCGTGACAGCCTTTATTCTGTCTGCTCCTTGAGGAGGCACAGCGAAAANGAAAGCCAGCACTAAGGCAAACACAAGCATAAATAGCTGATCACAAACAGCAAAAAGAAAGTTGAAGCGAGGTATTCAACAAAAGCTTTTTTCAAAATTAGCTGATGGGCAATTCCTGGCATAGGAAGAACATAGTTTTAAAATATTTTAACCTCGGCTGCATATTCAATTTTCCCTTTTCATATGCTGTCTATACTGTTTTATTTCACTTTCTATTTTCATTAATCCCTTATTCTCCATGATACTGTGGAACAGCTTCAGCAGACACATTCATAAGGCAGATTGCCTCAGTGATTCCACCTAAATGGATTGGAGGCAAGAGAGGGACAATGTCTGGGCAGCAATGGGAGTCTCTTTACAGCTGAGTAGATTTTTTGGGCAGAGAGAGAGAAAAAGATTTAATGGATGCTATTATGTTGTTGCTTGGTTGTGAAGCATCCTGAAATCATCCTGAAAAGTAATATTAATATAATATAATATAATATAATATAATATAATATAATATAGATAGCTTAATGATTTTTTAAGTGTTCGCAAAATGAGGTGACATTGGTCCTTTGGATCAGCTCATAGACATTCTGCAGTGCCAGGTGTGTTTGCATCTGCTCAGAGGGTGTAGACTCCTGTGCTGGGCATACCCCAGGTGATGTTTCAAGGAAGTGAACTGCTCATGGTGATATGAGCACATGTGTTAATGCTACGTTTATCAGGAACTTTGACTTCCTCTTAATGCTCACTGATAACTTGACCTGGAAGTCAAAAGACATGGCTCTTTCTTTCTGTTTCATGCTGCTTACTCCTTAAGCACTGCAAATGTGCCTGGATGGTAGACACATATGGAGGGGACGTGAGCTGGGTGTCTGGTGTCTGGAGGAGGGACAGTTTGACAACATCATAGAAGTAAACCGGACTGGAGAACTGTGAAGGAGACCACAGACAGTGCAAGAACCAAAGGCCTGTGGGGACAAGGGTACCAGAAAGTTGTTTGGAGCCAACAGGGAGGTGGATTAAACCTCTGCAAGAGCTGGGTATATTCTTTTTCATTAAGAACTATTGACCCTTGAGATCCTGGAAGCATAGGTACAATGCAGGGCCTGGGTTGGCCCCGTTCAGATTTTGTCTAGGAATGAGATTCCAGGGCGTACCAGGTCCTCACTTACACTGGGGTTTCCATAGGTTGTGGATATTGTGTTTAATACTTCTTCTCTTTCCCATCCTTCCCTAAAAAAAAGTGTCATAGAAGGAGAATGAAAATAGAGTGTAATAAAAATTGTAACCTTTGCTAAAAGTTACAGAATAGCATCTGCATAAGAGGTGAGTAGATAAGACTGTTCAGCCTGGAAAAGAGGTTACTTGAAAGGTTATGTGAAAATATAAAATAGTGAGTTATAAGGAAAAGTGAATAGCAGACTCTCCTAGTCACCATAAAAACTAAAGGGCATCAAAGAATACTAGCAGGAAGTGAGTTCAAAAGAAACAAAAGGAGGTATTTCTTCACACAGGTGGTGAACAATATCCATATCAATTGCTGAAGCTGCTGCACTGCCTCTCTTACAAGAGAGGCATGCCATTTTCATGGCAGAAAAAATCCATAAGGGCTGTTGAGTATAAGGACATTGCCTCTGGCTGGGAAAGTCCTTGAGCTGCAAAGTCTACAAGTCTGGAGGAATGATTTGGAGGAGTGTCTGTACATGCTTGCTCTGTTCTCCTTCAATGGCCAGACAGGAAACTAGAAGGATCTTTGATCGGACCCAGTAAATCCATAATTGTGTTCTTAAAGTTCAGGAAGGGTTTGTGTCTCTCTGCATCTGTTCCAAAGACTCATCTGTAGGAGGGTCAGCTTGAAACATTTTGAAAAGATACTCTTGTTCTTCCACAAACACCGCCTGCCACTTGCTGGTTTAACCATATGGGTGCATGTTGCCGTTGCTATGGCCTGGACGACTGCAGTGAAGAGAGGAACACAATCCTGTGCTTATTCTTTTAAAGTATGTTTGGAGTGCTTTTTAAAGCATGTTTTTGCTTTATTCTCTTTTTTTGTCCAATCATAAAACCACAGCTGTACACTGATGAGCTAAGTGCACTGGGCTTAATGGTCCGTTTCTGTGCTAGTGAAAGACATGGAAAGGTAAAGATAGCATAAGCTGCCGTGGGGAATTCTTGGGTCCTGTATTTTCCAGGGTGTATTGCAAGGCCTGCCAGCTCCTGATATGAAGATAGCTACTTCAGAGCTGCTCTAATTTATGCTTATCTTTCTGTAGGCTTTGGGAACCAAGTAACAGGAGAACGGCACACTCCAATTATGCCCTTGATACATTCCTTATCCTGAGGACCATAAGCGTGACAGCCTTTATTCTGTCTGCTCCTTGAGGAGGCACAGCGAAAAGGAGAGAGGGAGGATGGGAGGAGCGTCCTGCCTAGGTAGCAGAGGATTGTTTCTTCTGGTTTTAAATACCTTTGGGATTTTTCTTTCTTGTTGGATTTTCCTTTTTTTGAAAATGCAGCATCTTGCTGGTGAGCTGAGCTCACTTTAGTTTGTCATGGTAAGATGAAATTCCTAGCATAATAGAGAACCAAGGCTGTTAGACTGCTGCAGGCAAATTAAACATCAGTCCAGAGATTTCCAGAGCTTTTGTGTCTCTGTCGCTTGGAATTCCTCCATCCTCCTCTTCAGCTCACCCTCTGCATCCCACGTCTGCTTCCCTACTTCACATCAGTGAAATGGGCAATACAATGCATCTTTCCGGAAATAAAAAATATCAACTGGGAAGCCACTGATGTGTGATTTCCCTTCTTCCCATCTTCCCTTTCACTCTGGGATATGTTTATGCTTTCATTCCTCCCCGACTTGCCAGGAACAGCCACCAAAGCTTTTGACTTTAAATGATGAGTCTGTATCTGGGGAGGGCAAGAGGATGGTCTCCTAAACATGGCTGGGAGTTATTGCTCTGGGTTAATTACTAGGGGAATTTATGTGGTGAGCATCAATCAAGGCTCAGGCACATCAGATTCTGCTGTACAAACTGGCCTGTGCCCAAACTGCATAAGATGACTTTTGTCTTAATATTATTACTGTATTTGTCAGCTGAATATATAGCCCAAACATATTCTGAAAATGGGAAGCTCAGGCAGAAACCATCAAATATCCCAGGACTGTGAACGTCAGTCTGCATATCAAATGGAATAAACTTGCATTGCCTGGGGTGAGTGATAAATTAGAACAATTTGTCATTGATGGAAAAGGGCTAGTAATGGATTATAACATGTTGCCCTTGCTTAGGGTTACTGAATCATGTCAGGGAATTATGGAGTGAAGGATAATATGCATGAGCCAGTTTTGCTAGTGGGAATGAGGAAAGACGTTAGAGAAAAGCAGGGTTGTGGCATTGGTATTTCCTTCATCAAATCAGAGGCATAAACACTTAAACACTTGGTAACAGCATGGTATTACTCCCTCCTGGGACTGACTTCTTGAGAAAGCAGTGTTTGCCAAGTAAAAATGATCAGGTGATCCTTGGCAATAAATAGTATTTTTAGCAAGAACCAGAGGGGAAGAAAACTGCCCCAAAGAAAATATAAATTTTAATAAATAAATAATTTAGGGTTTTTTTTAGTTTAAAAATCAGTGGTCCCCTAAAGTTGGAGCCCAGGACAAACATATAACCATTCTCCCCTGTCATAATGTTTTCTTTCTCTCATAGTTCACCATAAGAAGTGACTCCCAGTTGTTCCTCAGTGTTTTCACTTGGGCCATGGAAAGCATTTTGTTTGGCCCAAGCTTAGGAGAGGGGTAAGGTGACAGTGAGATGGCTCTCAACCCATTCTGGCTTCATAGAGGTGAGTCAGTGGGGGTTGGACTAGGTGATCTATAGAGGTCCCTTCCAACCCCATATCATTCTGTGATTCTGTGAAAGCTGCATGAGAGGTCAGGTTGGAGAGGACTCTGAGAAACCTGATCTAGTTGAAGATGTCTCTGCTCATTGCAGGGAGGTTGGACTAGATGACCTCTAAAGGTCCCTTCCAATCCAAACTACTCTATGATTCTATGTGAGCTGCACTTTATTCCCTATTTCTGTAAGTACCTGCACAGATGCGGTGGTTTTGAATTCCCATCCACTCTGAGGCCACCATAGAAGAGGCACTGGGCCCAGGTGGGATTTGGCAGGTTTGCAGGTGGGATTCAGCCCTCGGGTGATGCACTCAGTGAACTGGGTCTAAACGTTGGCTGAGGGAAGACCTCTTGAATCTGAAATGAAGTAAAATTAATTAAATAACAACATAAGGCTCTTTATGAAACTCAGTCATCTGCAGGTAAACAGTTAGAATGACCAAATGTATTTTAAGAAAAAGACTGAAGAAAACCACTCAGGCTACAAAAAAAGTACACAAAGCTTTGTAAAACTCTGATGTTTAAACTTGTTACAGCACTTTTGTAGCCACAGGATGCAGAGTGTATAACACAGGTCTCATCAAAAACCCCTGGGGTGCACATACAGCACCTGAGAGCTGTGGCTGGGTGGCAGTGCAGTGAGGGGTTCCTTCCACGTTGTGTTGGGGCAAGAAGGTAAAAACACACTGTGTGTGAGCTGCCTGGCAGTCGATGAGCCCCGATTGACGGCCCACGCTCTGGCAGCTCCATGTTCAGCCCTGCCAGCAACGCGGAGTGGAAAATCTGCTCAATGTCTGCTTGGTTCAGTTGGGTTTTCCTATTACCATTCCTCCATTGTAAACCTTGGGCTAGCGCCACACAGACGCGGAGGTGGGAAGAGGGGAGGGGGAAACCCAGACACATTATTTTGTGACGGTATGGCAACACGTGGTGGCTGGGACATCATCTGCTGCTGGTAAGGGAGGAGAGCAAAGGCGAGAGGAGGAAATAGTATGGATCAGGTAAAGCAGGGGAGAGGGAAGGGTAAAGAGAGACAGTACACAAGACCGCTGGCTTGTGTATGTTTTCTATCATTTTATCTCCCTGGTTGAGGATACAGTGATACACTGCAGCACAGGAAGGCTCCAGCTAGAAGGGCTGAAGCCATTTAAACAGCCCCATGTGGGACGGGCACCACGGGGCAGCTGGTGAGGCAGGTGGAGTGACACTTGCACAGGGACAGCAGTGGTTCCCTTCCCCAGAAGCCAATTCCCCTTTTTCTCTACTTCATCTTTGTATTGATTGGGAAAAAAGTGCCAAGATTTAGAAATACTGTAAAAAAGACCCAGAGGCTTTTTTTAAGCTGGGGATTGTGAAGAGTTATAGGAAAGAGGAACCAAGGCTGGAAACCTGGAAGAGGTTGGAGAATTTAGGGACACAGCTCCCTGACACTTTCCCATTTGGCACTTCTCCTTGTGAGAATTTCAGCTTTCCTAGTGAACAACTAGGTTAACACCACAATGAAGTGACACTGAGTTTGGGTGGATGTACCATGCAGAGGTGGACCAGGGCAGTGTCTACCTCTTCTCAGAAACCCTCTTCTCCAGGAGGGGAAAAAAATGTGGATATCTGGGTGAAAGCAGCTCTCCTGTGGATGGAGGTAGAGGTTTATAACATATTAGTACTGTACAGTGAAGTTGAAGGTCACAGATATGCTGATAGCTGTGAAGTTTACAGGTGAAACCCTTTCCAACACCCTCCAGTTTTATAGTGGAAGGCTGAGTCCCTCTGTTCATGCTGAAGCAATGCAGAATTTGCTCTGCACATCAAGACTGACATTCCCAAGTGGGCCATAATCTGCTCTCACATAAATACATGGCATGCAGCTGTCACAAAAGCTTTGATGGATTCAAGGCAGAAGAAAGGGAGGATAAATATATGTGGCAATTAAAATATTTAATATTCAAATAAGCCTGATGTCCTACAGAGCTGACCCAGAGTATGGTTTTGTTAGGGAAAGTAAAGCCAGCTGGATGCTTTCCCAGTCTGGAAAGTAAGGGATCATTGTAGCTGAACTCTCTGGTGCCCTATACCTGCTATGCTGAAGATGAATCAGGCACTGCCTAAAGTGTCATCGTGACACAAAACTTCAAGCATTAGCCTCAATCTGTGCACTTCGTCACCTTCCTTGAGCCAACAAACAAAGTGATTCCTTCTCAACCTGCTTTCCTCTGTGATGGCCAGGCAAACCTGACTTCTTCTGTATTCTTCATGAAGTTTGTAAAATCCCCTGGTGGGTACGAAGCATTGACCTCCAATTTACTGATCAGCTCTTAAAATATTTTAAAACCTGTAAATAGACAAATAAGCCTAAATGGCTAATCAAAATTACAAATTAGGTGCTCAAGAATGCATTTAATTCAGGGGGTTTACCAGTTTGCAGGTAATTTTGGTGGCTGTGGTTTTCAGCACAACAAGCGTGGATGCTGCAGTGGTTAATGTAGACTACAATACTAATGTAATGCCAATTATAGATAAACATCTTAATTAAAAACTGAGGAAAGCATGCTTAGAAATTTTCTAGAAAGTAAGATTGGACTGTAATCTGAATCTTTATGAGTGTGACAGGGAATAACAGATAAACTTGCTGGTCTGAGGCTTTTTGCTTGAAAACAGCATTTATTTTGAATCAGCGAAGCCCTTCCGCATGGAAGTAGCCCCGTTTTCAGAAAAAACGCCTAGCACATTGGCAAAAGAAATCAGTGTTTACAGTCAAACATAAGACATATGATTGTTTTTGCGTGTCTCAAAATGAAGAGCATGTTTCCCCCAAAAGGCTAATAGGCTCGCCTATGTAATTATTGAAATTTGAGGCATTTTTTGGCAAATGCTTTACACAATTAGGCTGTTGTGGTGACACAGTCATCTTATTTTTGCTTGCCTCTCACAGATGCCTGTTAATAAAATGCAACAACTGAATTCAGACCTGGGACAGGCAGAGTTTCTAAAGTTCCCTCCTGCTCTCTGGGTCGGGTTGGTAAAAGCAGGAGGAGCCTAATGGTGTTCTGCTGAAGACAGGTTGGGATCAAGCAGCAGTCGGGGGAACATTTGGCTGGGTATCTCGTATCACCAGCCGCATACGCAGGTGGTGCAAACTGGCAGGGCTCCACTGAACTCTGCGGGCTGTGTTGATTTCTCCCAGGACGTTCAGGCACTGCTTTTCTGCCACTTTCTAAAGTGGCTTTTTATGCAGCAAAAAGCTCTGAATCAAACCTCTAAGGAGTTCGTAGTGTAGAAAATACAATGAATTTAGGAGCAGATACCCAGGAAGCTAACTCAGCAATACGAACTTGCTAATAAAGTGCTGGATGAGAAGAGGAAGCTGATATTTGAGAGTAACAGGCCAACAATGGAGCTCAAAGGAAGTGTTTGAGGCTCTCAGATGTCCCAGCTGATTTTTGATGCTAAAAAGATATCAGATAGCCAGAGCTAGCTGCACACTGGAGACTAGTGCGAAACACGCTGCGAAGTCTGTCTTCCAGCTGACAAAACAGCCAAGCCATTACAAGGCAATCTGGCTAGCATTATATCTTTTAATATATTTCCAGACTTTAGTTTCTGAAATCTCCAGAGGATCATGAGCCTCCAAGGTCATCAGGGTTTCGACCTTTCTTTTATTGCCATAGCAACCAAAGCTGTCTTTAGTGTTTAAATTAGTTAATCAATTGCAGTCCTTGATTTATGCTGGTTGGCAGCAGCCATCCTTGAAAGCTATTTCTTGACTAATACGTGCTTTTATCACAGGAGGGTATTCCCACACCTCAGTTGAATAAGACCCTTTGATAGAGGAATTCACTTCATCATCTGAATTCAGTTCCTCATCTGGGGCCAACTAGCATGAATTACTATTATAGATTTTTTTTCCCCCTAGAATCATCTCAGTTCTGGTTTACAGCCCCTTAGAAGAAGACGGGGGGTCACTTAATTGGAAAAAAGCACAGGCTCTAATTGCTTCCATAAAAAAGGAGAATGCTCCACCTTTGAACTGTGTGTAAATGAAATTACAATGCACAAACAAATTAATCACTTCAAAGAACTCTCTCGAATGAGGTCAAAATATGAACCCCTTTCTGTTTAACTGGCATATTTTGATAATCCCTGATTCTTCTGAGAAATAGCAGGGAATAAAGGATTATGAGCAAGATCACTGACTGAAATGCCCCGTGACCTGGGACTGTGCATTGATTTACTGTGTGGGTTTGAGTACATTAGTCCAGCCATCTGCAAGTCTGCAGAGTGCAGGTAATACCTACCTCGCTCGAGTGGAATCAGAAAGGTTAAGTCATGAGTGTTTTCCTGTTTGAAATGGGGCCTTATCAGTTCTACCTGTGCTCTAAACTGGCTTAAGAGTCACAGGTTCACGTGGATGGGAAGCCACCTCTGGAGGTCTCTAGTTCAAGCCCCTTCTCAAAGACTATTGAGAATTCAGACTGTCTAGGTGAGCTTTGAATACCTCTGAGAATGGAGATCTCGCAACCTCCCTGGGCAACCCACAGCTTGAGTTGACACTGCTTCACCTCTGCAGAGATGCATTTATGAGGATAGCACTGTTCTAGCAATACCTCTTTGTACAGTTACATATTTTAATAGTTTTACACTTAAATCTGCTTTGCCTCCGTGGACAGTTAGTGAGGTCAGGCTTTGGCTGTCTTGTACCTGTGTAGGCACAACCTAAAGAATTACCAACCCATACTCTATACAACAGCTCTGTATTAAAAATAGTTTCCAAGTATTGGTCAAGTTCCGATCTGTGAGTAGGATTTTCTTTCTCTTCCGATCATTGGTAGGAACTTTAGGAATGATAAGCATGGAGAAAGTTGGGAATTCCCTGGTGAAGCACTAGAAAACAAAGATAATGCCTTCTCTGTTTTGGGATGTGTCCTGCGTCTCAAAAGCGAGCATGTTTGATTGAAACAGCGTACATGTACTTCTTGTAATGCCTATCAAGACCTATTATCCATTGGGCTTTACAAATTGGTATGGACTTTGCAATGCCAGAGCCCACGTGCTGCTGAATTGTGAAAAAGCACCCTGTACCTTCGTTTTCACTAACGCAGAGTGAAATGTGCTGGTTGCAGAGTTAAAAATAATCCCTGCGGTCCAGTACGGTGATTCTTTCTGTTGCTTAAACCGGTGGCCCCTGGGGACGCGTTCGCTTGGGCTGGCTTCTGACAACATGACCTCATCATTATGCTAAACCAATGTTCTTCCTGTCTTTACACAAATAGTCTTGCAATCCAAATGAGCACACTCTTTGTTATTTTAAAGAGTGGCTGGTACCAAAGCGAATCATTTTTCTTTTGATTAGCATTTTCAAAAGATAACCTTAGTCAATTTTCCACAGAGGCTGCTACTGCTGCACAGTACATCTGGTTGAGTTTTAATCATTTAGCAATTCTTGGCCTCAAAATGATGTTGTTACTGGGACTTCTTGAAAGTTGTGGCGTGACGGCCTTTTTCCTGATGTGCATTCGCTATGTGATAGGATTCATGTTTTACATCCTCTGTTTACTACCAAGGAGGCTGTTGTTGAGGAGAAGGTGAAACCAAAGAAGAGGCATCTTTGTAATGTGCAATGGCAGGGTATATGTGAAGGATGCGGGACTGAGTGCCAGCTCAGAGAATTGATAAAATCAGAGCACTTTTCATATTCTTGCTTATAGCCTTGGAGGTATTTCCTCTGTAGCTCTAAGAGGGCTTTCATTTGGATAAGCATAGATGCAACTTTGATCACGGAGTTGAGGCTTTGCCACGTGTATCGAGCGCTATCAAATGAACCGACAAGCACCGTATTTGCAGTTCCTGTGGAACAACACTCTCCATTTGCAGAGGGATTAATTAGTTATGGTGCTCAGAGAAAGGATTTCAGTAGTTACTTAAGGAACTTATTGCTAAATGAAAAATAGATGAAGTGGGACAGAGGATGGAGATTAGGATGCAGCTTGCTGTTTTATAATATTTAAGCTGATTGTAGGTATTCAGAATAGTTTGAATATCACTTTGGCACCAGCCCTGAGCCTTTTAATCTGATCTTGCTTTCTGATGTGCCTCTGCGGCCGAGAGGCACCCTGACCCTTTGTGAAGTTAACAAAATGAGACAAATGGTGCTGGTGCTGTGCCAGATACTGCACGGTTGGTGGTCATCACTGAGCCCTGCTGCTGCGATCCACCCTGGGAGCAGTGGCAGTGCAGCTTTGGTTGGAATCAGAATTCCTTGGAGATGCTGGACACTGTTAAAAAGTATAAAACCAAGAGGCTGTGGTGTTCTCTCCCTAAAGAGCAGGTAGACCTGCAATATTTAAGAAGACAAGGTCAAGGCACCTCAGAGTAGGTTTGTATTTGACTTTTCAACTCCTTCTTGGTTTTTTGGTCTGGCATGGACTGCGTCTCCTTCTGGGGCAAAAACATAGCATTGCTAGTGTGGGTGGGATGGGAAAGTATCAGGCCTTGGTGATGTAGGAAACCCTTTAAATTATACAGTAGCAGCACCCTTTGTGGGAATGAAAGTTATGTGTGAAAACTGCTGAACAAGGAAAGCAAGGTGAGAGGAACCTTACAAGCAAAAAAGCAGGATTTAGTGTTTTCTTATGTCAGATATCTGGTACTAAAGCTATAGGATGTCATCTGAGGAGTGAAACTGAGGAAAGGTCACTGAATGAAGAACCCTGTGCTAACAAACACATCTAAACTGCAAAAAGCAGAGTATGCCTCTGATGTTCATGGTATTGATAGGGAATGTTTTCATTGTGTGCAGATCAGGAACGGTTGTCTTGCTTTGATTTCAAATTGCATACCCTTTCATTCTCCAGCAGGCTTGGCTCTCATTTTCCTTTATTTTTTTTCCTCTGTGCTTTGCCATCTCCTAGCTTTCTCTGCTGTTCCCCTAGTTCTCCTTTATTTTTTAAAAAACTGCAGAAACTTCCTATTTCTGTCTTACCATCTGGTCTCACTCCACAGTGGCTTTCCTGCTAGATCGCTGCCGCTGGAACCGCGTAGCAGGTATATGCCATTCCAGGCACATAAATTTTCCAGAAGCAGCTGTTACAACAGTGGGTTTTGCTTGGAAAACGCAATTTCAAAGTCAATTAGGATGATAGTGGTTTGGACCCAGGGTGTTTAAAAGACAGGCACAATTAAATGAAGATCCTTTTTTAAATGGAGAGGAATCTAATCTTTATAGCTATTATTCCTGCTTCATTTTAAGTACCAGAATTTTATCATATCATTTTCTCCTTTTTTTTTTTTTACATAGAAGCTCGGCTTTCCCTTATAGACTGTCTTCCCTTCCCAACACATTATTCATCACTGTAGTATCCAAGTGTCTTCCTCTTAATCATTGTCATGTGCTTTCATTTCCACCCTCTCCCTAAGAGCAGTGGGATGTTCAGTGATGTTATTTTGCAAGTAATAGCAAGAGGTTCTGTTTCAGTTGTGGTTCTACATTTTCCTTAATCCTGGTTTTTGGTTGTTTCTTCCCCCCCCCCACATCCCCCTCCAGGTAGTGCACACAGACTTTCATTTTTCTCTTTCTTTTTCAATTTGCTCTAATAGCCTTCAACGTCTTCAGGCATTCTCAGCACATCCCCACCACACAAATATATCTGGATCCTAGATGATTAATCATAGCATAGCAGTTTATTTTCTCTAAGGTATCCATAACTGAGTAAGATTTAATGCGCTTCAAAGGACAAACCCTCAGACAAACAGCAGGACATTTAAATATTTGGTGTTTTTTGATAGCTAGAGGAATTGTCAGGAAAACAGTAATACAGGGAGGACAGCGTGGAGCAAAGAGAGGATTTGCTTGTGAAATGCATTAGCAGGGGACTCCTCAGCTGTCTGACACCTGACAATGCAGGGTACTGATGAAAACTTATTTTTGAAACTCACCCTACCCATATGGCTCTCTTCATCCAGGAGCACTTCTAGCAAGTGAATGGTCATAACAGATTGCCCTTTCCAGATTAGCTAAGGATGGTGTTTTTTGTTGGTTAACAAAACCCCGGCAGCCAATGAACCAGATGATGACAAAACCAGGTTCATAAATCCCTTGCTCCGGTTCGTGCAAGCCTCTGCACCCAGCAGCGATCCTCCTACCCCTTCGCCTTTGCTGAATAGTTGCTGTGCTGAAAAACATGGCTTTTAGTCATCCTGAAAGTATTTGGGAGCTTGCCCTGAAATTGCTGAAGATGTTTTCAGGATGAGGGTCACCATGGGAGATGGTGAGGAGCCGAAGGCCTCTGAGAGAACTTGAGAGCTTAAGCTAGGTGCTGCCTTCACTGTCCCCTGGGAGGGGTTGTTAAATTGGTCTCTGGGGGGACTGGTTTTTGTCCTACTTGTGGGAGCTATTTTATTAAATATGAAGTACTTAAATTGTCATTACACTAAGATGGAAAAATAGGAGTTTCCCTTCTCAAGCAGGCTATGGGTTCTTTCACTCTTTGACTCACTGAATAGTCATTTCTTCAGTTCAAAGGGGGAGCAAGTCCAAGCCCTTGGATTTGGCTGGGATGACTCTGATGCGGGGCAGGGAAGGCCGGGAGGTGACAAAATCTGCTGCTGAGGTGCCCTGGGTGGATACATGAACTGATGGGCTACTGGCACGGCCTTGGGGCAAATGTGCCAAAAATGAGAATTTTGTGGTCTTTGCTGTTGTTTAAAGTGCTGACACAGAAATTAATCTGTTAAGGATTTTTTTTTTTATTGACAAATACTAAAAAAATAGAGCCATATTTTTGGCCTTATCTAATTTTTTTTTCCCCCGAGCCAATGCTGTTTTCATTTTATATGCTAGGGCCGATTATGACATAGTCCTGCTAGAAATAATATAGGGGATTACTCAATAATTATTTCTCTCTGTATTTTCATTGCTGAAGTTTCAGTTTCAACTCTGGTGTTTTACTGACTTGACGAGCAGCCTTCATGTTATAGCTTAATGCTGTTAAACAACACTATCATCTGCTTTCTTATTTTGTAATGCTGTTTAGCACTAATGGTTCATGCAGATAATGTATACACTGTGCAACAGAAAATAAATACCCTGAGGTTTGCTAGGAGAAAGGTAATACAATATTTGAGAGCCTTGTTCCCCAAAGAAAGGAAGCTGTAATTGTTTCCATAATGCATCTGCCTGAGACTTTTGAGCTTCTCAGTTTGTGGGACAGAGCTCCTTTTCCCAGCTGCCTTCCCACAGCAGGCTGAGTTCAGCCCCAGGGAAGGTCTGAAGGACAACCCATAAGCTTGGCCCTGGAGCTGCTGAGCATCTGCACTCATTGGGGTGGGCTGTGAGTTTACAGTTGAGTGGTAGCAGCTCCCTGGGTCTCTCCTTGGGAGACCTCAAATCTCTGCAGCAGTTCATGCAGAGCTGTGAATGTCAGGAGGTTGGGATGTCACCTTCCTGGGGAACGTCTCACCCCATCTCTGTTGTCCCTTCTCTGCAACTCCAAGTATTGTAGCTGCTGGAGTTTGGTGGATGTGACTCAACGCCATGCTGTAGTCACAAGAATACACTCTACCCAGCAAATAACTCAAGGGTCAATTGCTGAGTTTCTGAGACAAACTGTTTTAATCTTCCTGGCCTGCAGTGGTTTTGGTGAAGGAAACTCACCACAAATCACAGTCACAGGTGTTTTTTTCAGAAATCCAGAGGGCATAGCCCATGGTCAATAACTTCAGAAGTAACCAGTGATTATGTTGTCTTTCTGCCGTTGGAGATCTTCTTAGAGAGGGCTGAATTTCAGAGATTGAGCTCTAAATGCCAGGGATAGACTCAGCTGAAGCATGTTAAGCCCACCTCATTTCATTAGTGATACCTACTGCAGTGTGTGTTTCCGGATGCGCTCTGGGGGAACAAGCTCTGCTCATCACCAATTAGTTATCAGAACAGAAATCAGGTCGTCATTCCACATTCATTACTTCTGGATCTTTGCACTGCAAAATCACCTGGCTGTACCAGAGGGATGCAGGACAGGCATTAACCCATGGTCATATTCCTCTTGAATTTGCCAAGGTGCACACTGAGTTTTGTGCTGGCTGTTGGGTGTGTGGTCCAGCCTGAAGTGAGTGCTTTAGGACCTTTGAAACAAAGTCATCAAGGAAAAAGTAATGCTTTCAAAAATTTTTATCAAATTTGAATAATTGCGGTGAATTTTTACCTTATGTTGTGGGGCTCATGCAGTTTTTGCTCTGATACATGGTCTTGTGGATCTGTACCTGCATTTAATCCCACAGAATACTTCAAATTCTGAATTACCCTTATAACCAAATTACCCCTATAACCACAACTCATGCTTTTTGTTGAAAATCCCCTCCTGCTCTCCTCTCTCCCAAATTAGTGTTTTTGTCATTTGTGAAACAGATTGTAGCTTCAGACAAATAGCTTTCCAATAATAACTAGAGGTGGTAGCAGACGTGTCAAGGATATTGTAAAATCCTGCTGTCTGTGCTGTTTTGCTTAATCCTGACAACACAGCCAAGACAACCAAGCACTGAACAGAAGGGACGTAAAATACTCCTAATTCAGTATAATGACAAATAGCATACTTTGCCCTTTTGCAGATCTTTATGAACAGTTAAAGTTATGGCTAGGCTTGGATTAAGCAGCCTTTCAACCAAAACATTGCATTTGGGTCCTTCAGACATTGAGTCATGTGAAAGATGGGGGAACATTTAATCTTACGCCCACGCGGACATCTTCATTTCCAAAACAGGATCTCTCCTGACGTTTAATGACTCTCCAGCCTGTGTTGAGACTGAACGCTGAAAGGAAAATACATCAGTCAGCAAGGGAGTACTCAAACTCTCTCTGTACGCATTCAAACATCATTGTCAGCATCTTTGGCTTTTGGGGGTGGGGGTTTATACATGCTAAGTGTTCTGAACAACACTCTTTATAGCCTGGAAAAATCTTTTTTATGTGTATTTCCTGTAGCAACTCCTCTTTCTCAGGAATCCCACATTAATATTTCACTAGCTAGATTCACCAGGAGCCTTGCCTGGCTTCCTGATTTCCATCATGTCTGATCCCTTTTGATGAGTCATTTGTGCCTCTTGGACTTGACTGGGACCAGCTGGAAAATGGAAATATTGGAAACTGCTTGCTGTGTCTCATTTGAGCTTTCCTTCATAGATGCAATTAATTTTTAAAAACGTCTGTGTTGTAGATGGAATATCAGGTGATTCTAACCTCTTTCCTGTTTTAATGGCAAATTTTTCTCCACTAGATTTTTCATGAATGATGGAGATTTTGAGTGAATGCTGTAATGTCAGTCACTATTACGGCAGAAAGTTATCAGCAAAGTAAAGGGAAGGTTTTAGATGAACTCTAATTATAGATTTTGAGCTTGGTTAATTATATCACTACTTTAATGGATTCAGTAGTGTTTGAAAGTGTTAGTAGCCTTTGTGAGGATCAGACTATCCTCACTGGCACTTGACATCCTGCTGGGACCAGACTCTCCTGAATCTGCCCCCAGATAATCAGCTCGCTCTCACATGGTGGTAGACCAGGAAGCCAAGAACTCCACATAGTCATGAGGAGACCTAGTTAAAGCAGGCAGCCATCTGCTGGGAAGTTCACAAGATGTTATTTTACCTTCTGGGTTATATCCTGTCCGTTTCTAAGGGAGTGGGGATATCTGGGGGAAAGAATGAGATCCAAGACTTAGAGGTGGCAGCTGCTGGGCAACAAGTTGTGTCATGGGCTCAGGCTGTCTGCTCTGGAGTCCTACTTGAACATCTGCCAGTAGAACAGGCCACATTATAAGGGTTTGTAATGTTTATTTACGTACCTACCCTGGCAAGCCTGCTAGTGAAATCGGCCAGGAGGGTCAGCTCTCTGCTTACGCCATGGACATTTGTTGATTTGAGATCCCTGAGGTGAGTGGAGCTGGGGGGCCTGTAACCAAATCCTGAGGAACTACTACCAAATCCACCCCCTCTGGAACTCTAAAAACCTGCGCAGGCAGCTGCAAAATGCCTCAGCCTGGGCTGCTCTTCTGCTCCAAATCTCCTGCCAGGTGTCTTACTATCACTGGGGAGGGTGACACAACTGCGGCTGCCAAATGAAATAACGTAGTGACTATCCACTTTCCTCAAACCAGTATTTGTGCCTCACTGAGTCCTTCTGGAAACAGTTTAACTTTTCCTGTGGGGACAAATGTCAAAATGAACCCCAGTAGCAGATGTTTTTGTTGGTTTTTTTTTTCCCCAGCAGCTTGTTCTTTGCTATTTTTTTCTGAAAAGGGCCATTTTCTCTTTATTTTCTTCACATTAGTTTTCATCATGTGGTTGGGTTTTTTTCTTTTGTTTGAAAAAAGGTAAGAAAAGCCGATAGGAATTTAGAGGAAAGAGTGAAATGGTAAATGTGATTTCTTCACTAGCTGCAAGTCACTTTGAAGTATGGTTTGTGACATGAACAGCATCTGTCTGTAGAGAAGACCACTGAAAATTTTGTATTTTCTGCTCTTTGGCGCTGACGGACTATGCCTTCATTCAAAATAATTTTTTTAAAGACGGAAGGCTGCTTTGGGAGAGCGGCCTTGGTTTGGTGGCGTGGACACAGGCACCTCTGTTGGACCGGGAGGTGCTGGTTCTTTATGACCCTGGTAAGAAAGGCACTTGGACTCCTCACAGTATCACTTCAGGTGCCATTTGTTGGATCCAACATCATAAAGAGAAAGGCATCAGCATAAATAATCTTGTCTGCTCTGAGATGCTGAGGATGATGAGTTGTGGGGTACAGAGCAGAGTCCAGCCCAGGTGCAGCACTCTGCACAGACTACGACGCTGCAGTGATTACCCCATTCTGGTCATTATTAAAGGGTTTTCTTACAAGAAAACAACTCTGTTCATAATTTCAACTACCAAATAGAGAGGATGTTGGCATAAGGCCTTGTTGTTGCGCTGTCAGATAAAGGCAAGGCCATGCAGGTGTTGTAATTGCTGGTGAGATCTGCCCATGGGGTCCTCCGTTACCGTCACCCAGCTGAGTCTGACCAGTGCTGAGGAAGAGGTGCAAGATGGCACAGGGCTGAAATAAGTCTGAGCTCCACATGTATGACTTTGCAGGACAGGTCACGTTCAAAATAGGTGCCTTCATTTTATTTCATCAGAAGCAGCACTTTCTGCACTATGAGGTGTTAACTAATGATCCTGTTAAGCTCAGTAGTGATTTCTTGTGGTGGATTAGCTGTAGTTTCTTCTGTTCCTTGTGAAGGGTATATCATTGCTGATATGTTTAGTCCTCCTATAAAATTAAATAATTTAGTAAGAAAATAATAATTGTTATATTTTATGTCACAAATTATAATTTATGCCTTGAAATAAAATCAGGGATGAAAAACACTGAGATAAAACAATCCAAATTTGCAGGGGTTTTAATCCTATAAAATTGGAATACATTGAAACTCACAGATTTTTAATAGATTCAAATTCTGCTGAATCAATAGCAAAAACTATTGAAGTTGTTACTGGTATAGTTTTGGATTGGTAATTTCTTTTGTTCAGTTGGTCCTTTTACAGAACAACAGGGAGGGAAGGAAAAAGAGAGGGAGACAGAACAAGAGAGAGAGGGAGACAGTGCAGAAAGAAAGAAAGAAAGAAAGAAAGAAAGAAAGAAAGAGAAAGAAAGAAAAGAAAGAGCAAGAATGGAAAGAATGGAAGGGGGTAGAGGGGAGATATTTTTTTATGTGTTATATTCATAGAACTATTGCGGTTCCTCTTGCTGGCATACGGTGCCTACTTTAATTTTCTTCAAATTAAAAAATGGCAGAAGAATTGCTGTGCTGAATCTGTAGACACATCTTTCTGACTTAAATCGTCTTCAACACATTATGTCTGTAACTGCTTGTCCCTGCTGCTCAGTACTTGCATTATTCAAATCTGAACTTTACATCTGACTTTACTTCTAAAGTTTGTCAGAAACGATCAAATTCATAATTTCAAGTATAAATCCGTTTTTACTGAAATGTCAGTTAAAAAGACTGGTCCAGTTTCCAAGTTAAAATATGAAGAATTTTCAGTCTTTTTTTTTTTTTCAGTATACAGGACTAATGCAGGAAAAAATCCCAAACAACCCAACCTTAAAAGGATTTACAAGTATGCTAGTTCTTGTTTTTTAATTGGTTCCACTTGTTTCTTCCTATGACTTTTCCCAGCCATCAGGAGTGTTTCCTTCAGATACTTTGCCTGTGGCAGTTGCTCACCAGTCCACAGCTCTTGTCTCCTCCAGTGTCTCCTTAATACTTCCCTCTTTCACACCTCTTTCACAGTGCTCATGGGGAGGTAATTCAGCAACAGTGACCTCAAACAACATTCAGGTGAATGCTCTTCCTATCTGAGTTGGGGTAACAGACATTATAACGATTTTTTTACCTCTTCCGTGACTTGTTGCTTATTGATGTATGACTTTTGGTTCAGTCGCTTAAATAGTTCAAGGCAGGATAAATGAAAGTCAATGAACTATAGCTCATTTTAGACAGTTTGTGAATACTGTTAATATTGGAACCCAAACTCTGGTCGATTAAAAGTAGGAAAAGTTGAATTTTCAAAAATCAAGGATAAGTTCTCTTCGGTTTTGGATAACCTTAATTTTGATCTCTGAAAGAAGAAATAAGATGATCTGGTATTGGTATGTCTTATACCTGGAGCATCCATCATGATGTACAAGCAAAAATGGTTTGTTTTTCCTGGAAACTACTGACTGCAATAGAAAGGAGCATGTCAGGTTCATAGCAGAAGCTCTGTCAGGCTCCATAAAGTTACTGTCCATTTTAAAAAGCTAAGTCTAGATGGTCTAACAGTGTTTGAAGTAAGGTTGGTTCTTTCCTAGAGTTATTCTTGCTCTTCCCTTCACATTTTGAATTCTAGAAAGTGAGAGGGTGGGGACGTAAGAAAAGCAGGGCAACAAAAAAGCCTTCTTCACTTTTAAGAGATTAGGGCGTCCTCCACCTGCCCTGCTCCTTGTGATGGCAGGAAAAATGTTAGTGCAAAGATAGAGCAGTGGCCCAAAGACTCAAGAGTATTAGAAAAATACAGGCTCCCTGCTTGCTCATTAAGTGTATTCTTTTCTTATCTACAAATATATGCAGATAAGATGCTAATTATGTGGATCCATCTGTTGTATTTAAGGTGTCATAAATGTAGATCCTAAGTTTAAAGCTGTTCATAGAAGCTTATTATATTTCAAGTCTTTCTTTTTAGAGTATGATTATTTTTTTTAGAGTACTACCTGCATCTGAAGCAAAGATTAAGAAGCTGGGAAGGTGTGTAAGTTGCCTGTCAAATAATTGCAAACCATATTTTCCCTCTCTTTTGGGAATGTCCATGAAAGAGCATTTCATTCACCCTGGCCACACTTCCTACGATTTTTGTGGCATCTGCTCCCAGTACATGAACATCTATTGAACACTGGGTAGGGTGGAGGGGAGATGTTTTTCTTCTTTCTTGAGCAGTAACCTGTTAACCTGCTAGAGAAGAACTTTTCTCTGAGCATTTCTACAAATTTATTTACCTTGTGTGATTTCCAGGTATTTTGTGATATTGTCTGACATGAATAAAACCTTGAAAAGGGGAGAAAAGAGAAAAGCTTAGCTTTGAAGTACTTGATGGTCAGGTGGTAGAACTGAGGGCTCTTTTGATGCAGCTGGGTTGTCAAAAGTATACTGGAACTTTTCTTGTGGATTTTTCAGCAGAGTTCAAATAAAAAGAATCTGGGAGGTCCAGGCAACGCATTGCTACATCAGCAAGTTTGCACATGACACCAAGCTGAGTGGTGCATTTGACATGCCTGAGGGATGGGATGCCATCTAGAGGGACCAGGACAGGCATGAGAAGGAGGACCTCTGGAGATCATCCAGTTCAACCCCCCTGCCAAAGCATGTCCACCTAAATCAGGTTGCACAGGAACTTGTCCCAGCAGGTTTTGAATATCTCCAGAGACAGAGACTCCACCACCTCTCTGGGCAGCTTGTTCCAGTGCTCTGCCACCCTCAAAGTGAAGAAGTTCCTCCTCATGTTTAGATGGAACTTCCTATGTTCAAGTTTGTGCCTGTTACCTCTTGTCCTCTCACTGGGCACCACTGAAAAAAGACTGGCCCCTTCCCCTTGACACCCAGCCCTTAAGTATTTATAAGCATTGATCAGATCCCCCCTCAGAAAAGTATTTCCTGTTGGAAGTCAGCCTGCCACAAGGTAGTGTGCTTCCTCACAAAGGCTTGTGGATGATGGAAGTGAAGCTGTGTGAATAGCTTCACAGACAGGTTAAGAAAGATTTAATAGAAGATAAGTAATGCCTATTGAAAACAAGTCTTGCTTCATCATCCAAGTGCTATCAGGAGTGTGTAACCAAGTCTGAACAGCTTCAGTCTGGTGGGCAACAACTATTAAAGCTACAAAGAAATGTAGTCGATTTGTATTTTGCATATTGACTGCTGCACTTGCCAAGATACATTTTTGTATATTGATGCTGTCACAGTCCATATTCCATCAGCAGTAACACCCTCAGCTTCCCTCCTCATGGATGGAACAGTGGAAGGGGAACTAATACAACTTGACACCCAGCCTGAGCCAGAATCTGCAGCAGAAGCTGGTTCACATACTTTGAAAAGGGTTAGCTGTGGTTCTCCCCCACCTCCCTGACTAGGGGGGTTATATAAAAGACTTCTTAATATTAAAATATTTCCTTTTTTCTATGTGGTCTTTAAAATAAAGCCTCTGGGGCTGTTAATATCTCTGATGTTACTGCTTTGAAGAATGCATAAAATTATTTTAAAGGAAAAAGCTTTTAAAGGAATCAGCCATTTCTGACATAGGCAATCAATCTGACTTTGTAACTCTAGATAGAAGTGGAAACTTTGATATAACAGAAGTTAAAGGCAAAAGATTTTACATGGCAGTTTGAACAGATGCGTATTTCTCCGTGCTGAACTTTCATTTGTTAGTATTTCATTTGGTGAAGCATGCTTTATAAAATTGCAACTATCTCACTGCATTTGACAGTAGATTGTTAAGTGTAAAAGATTTTCTTCTGCCTTTTATGTAGTTAATTCAATAAAGAGAAACATGAGCTATTTCTACCTAGTAGCGAGGAATTCACAAGATTTTTAGGACGTTAGCCCCTGTATCAGCATGAAAGGAAAAACTAGGTGCATTAAGCAATATCTTCTTTAGAAAGCCCAGGAAAAACATCTAATAAAAAATGGAAAAGATGTTTAAGTTTACTTCAGTTTGTAGGGACTTATTCTTACATGTTGCTGTGTATAGGGTAAAAGGCTTTCTGTTTTGCAGCATGGTTTCATCATTTCCATTTCTGAGAATTAAAAATAATGCTTATTTTCTGAATGATGAGATTTTTTCAAGATTTTGCAAAAACAAAAAGGCCCTGGGTTAAATGAATAGTGGACGACCTGTGAGCATTGGAGGGTGGTGTGAGACTTCTATGTTGTACATCAGAAAGATCAAACAATGCTATAATGAAGAAATCACATTGACAAAAGTCCCTAATCTGGCTGATGGGACACTTTCTGGGGAAGAAAATTTTAACTTTTCTTACGAGATTCTGGAGTTCACAGGACCTATACATTTACCATTGGGCATGACCATTGATCACGAGAGGAAGGCCTTTCACACTTGTTTTAGGCCAGTGATTCCATCTTCAGTCTAAGAAACTTCTTAGAATCAAAAGGGAAAAACAGTTTTTTCTTTGACAAATGACAGATTCCAGTATAAAAATCTTTCATTTAATCTATTCTATTCCACCATCTATAACTGAGTTCCACAGCTTGGTTTCCCCAAGGTATTCATAGAAACAAGAGTACCATCATCACAGAAGAACTGGATGACAGATTTCTTATTTCCAGATCAGTACGAATCTTCTGTTGTTGAACTAAACTCAGTCTGCTGTTCTAGCACCTTTTCTATCCTTCCCCATCACTTTTCCAACCTTTTTGTTATTTACTTTTCATCCAAGATGATAATATTTAAGTACTGATTTATCTTAAAGCCATATTTTGAGGGTTTTTACTTTCATTATTCTGAAGAAAGAAATATGACATTGACTGCATCTTTCCAAGTGGAAAAGACAATATAATATGAATTCTGTATTTCTACATCTTTATATCTACACAGGTGTATAGCTATCACTTTGGACCATGTTTCTCTTATGTGTAAAATTATTTTTTGCATTTGTGATACTACAGCTATGACTTAGTAACATCATATAGGCTACATGTCCTATAGGAAGGCTATATAGCTTTGAAATATGAAAACAAATACTTTACAAATACCCACATGGACTAAACAAGCTTTCTGGTTTCACACCAGAAGTATATGGTACTTAGGTGGTGTCTGAAAGTTTTAAGCTCATCATTTAGGGAGAAACAATATGAGTATAACATTTATTTTGAGCCATTATTCAATTCTCTGACAAACAGACTTCGAGGAAGAAATATTAGTCTGGCTGATACTGTAACCAGCCTCTTAGAAAGACAAGCAGTCTTCTTAAAATGCGGTCTGCTGTAATTGTTACGTCTGCCCATATTAGATCTATTTATACTTGATCAATTTGTATTTGTGTTATATGAAATTATTCCCATTTATCTATTTCAAAAAAATCTCCTTTGCAGTCGTTGACAAAGAAACAGTATCCAGCTAGCCAAATTAGGAGTAGTGAGAACACCTGAATAGCAAGTGCTTCTCAGCTGAAGTTGCAGTCCCTGGTCCAAGTTTATACCTTTGCAATTCAAACCATCTATTTCAAAGTGTGCACTGCATGTAAGACAAAATGTTTACCTTTGGGAAGGAAGCCGAGTCTTTTCCCCTTCCCCAAACACAAAGCTGTGTGTGTTTATGAATGCAGTTGGGGACATTTGAGAAAACAATAAAGGCCAGTGAAAGAATGAAAAATTCCCCTTTCCCACCCAGTGCCCCACAGTTCTTTGGGATTAGCCTCTCTGATGAGTAGAGCAGTGGTGTTTCCAATGCACTGTGGGATCCTGTTCCCCTGATTACCCTCACCGCTTGTGTCCCTGGGTTAAGCCAGGCTGCTGGCTTAGCTGGTTGAGCAACCTGCTCTACTGGGAAGCGTCCCTGCCCATGGCAGGAGAGTTGGAACTAGATGATCTTTAAGGTCACTTCCAACCCAAACCATTCTATGATTCTATGAAGCCATATATCCATATATGTCGTCATCCCAGCATGGAGTCAGAGGAGAGGAAAGCTGGAAGGTCCTCGCAGTCCCGTGGTCAAAGTGTGGATCTGCAGACAGATATGAATGGAGTCACTGGGTTGGTTCAACTGGTGACTGACACATGTCCCAGGACAAAAGTAGGCATCCCAGGATGTTTAATTGACCTAAAATACTAGTATCTCTCACAGGGCGGGAGCTAACACAAATTAGCAGGGCAGTGTAGCAAAGATTGCCATCATGTGTTAGAGATGATTTTTCCAATGCTGATTAGCTCAAAGGCCTTGTACCTCTCGTGCTGCACAAGCTTGGTGAGGCAGGGAAGGGGTATTCCTCCTGCGCTAAACTCCCCCTGCCTTCAGGAGCCAGCTGCTGTCTGGCGGCAGCTCTTGGAGTGTGGGGATTTGATTCATGGCATCCACCATGTCACCCAGGATTTACGTTACGTCAAGGGGACTATAATCCTCTGTTTAAAGTGCCTGTGAAGAAGGGCTTCATGAAAGTCGGGCACTCTGTTGCATTAGTGAATGTTTATTGCTATTCTGATAGAGTACTTTCAGGTACCATAACTTCTGTCAGACCTGAGCTCTGTGCAGGGAGGCATAAATATCTGGGGGAAGGCTGCTGGCAGATCTGCTCCCCATGCTCTCTCCAGCAGGATTGGGCTGCACAGCAACTGTGAGCATCCTCCTTGCTGGGACTTCTGGGGTGACATAAGGATGTGGAGAAATTTAACTAACACAAGTCTTTGGCTCAGCACACCTTTTTGAAAGATGCAGGAAGGAAAAGGAAGAAAATGGGGAAGCCCTGCCCAGGTGTAGAGGAAGCTTTAGGATTATGGAGATGTTGATTTAACCTTGTGTTGTCATTCCTCGCAGCCACTTCAGCTGCCCCAGATTCTGACCGTTCACCTAGAAAAAACCAATTTACAATCAGTTTTGAGGAAGCTGTACTTAAGAGGTTAAGAAAGGCCTTTTTCTCTCACCTCTGGATGTACTAAAGTCACGTCATACTGAGCAAAGCACAGAAATAGAAAATATAACATGTCCCTCAGCACTGAATAATTCGCATGATTTATTTAGCATCTTCTTTGCCAAGTGAGAAAATAACTCATTATTGCCCTTTTTCCTCTGAAATACTGGTGCTCTCGAAGTAGCCGTGCAGGGTGTACCAAATACAACAAGAACTATTTTACCAGATGCTTTCAGCTTAACATGAAACAGAGACTGGCTCTTTGTTTTCCTAATGTGCTGGCGTGCGCTCTGCTCTCTGAGGGGAATGAACTTGGAGCCAGGTTAGTCACTCACCCATAGACGAAGCCGGGTTAATATTCAGATGAAAATGAAAATAATTATGGTTTGAGTAGATCAAATTTCTCAGAGTATGAAATAATGTACTGAGCAAAAGCTATAATTCACATGGCACAGTCACCCACTAATGACATTTCTAGGTTGTTTCTGAGTGATTTCAAGACACTGTGCCATAAAGTCTTAATGCGTTTTATTAGAATAAGCATGTGTTTTATATGTAATGATTAACAAGCTCCAGGGTATGAATGAAGCAGTAAGGGGCTTTCTTAGAGCACTTTTGTTGTATGATTTATTGTGCCTTAGAAATATTTTTCAGAACTGACATTTGTGAATGATAAGTAATTTTTCTGCCTGGTAATGCGGCTGGAAACAAAACCATGCAGAAAATAATGTACTTCTGTATTGTACAAATGCAGTTAATACTCTATTACAAGAAAAAAGTATTCTCAAAAAAAAGTTATTTCGTGTCACAATATGCAACTGTTCGACACACCAACTGATCTTGCACAAAGGGAGTCCTGTGATGACGGTTTTGATTGTTCTTAGATAAACAAGAAGCAGCATTACAGATTTCATAATGACTCATAACAGAATGATTCATAATAACTAAGCTGTTGGGGTCTTTGAAGAAGCTCAGGGCTTGAATTTTACTTGCATTAGAAAAGTTTTCCTCGATTTTGATGGAGCTAAGGAGCAATGAGTTAGGTATAAATGGCCTCTATAGTCGGTTAAAAGTACACCAGCAGAGTTGTGAGTTGTTGTTGGGCAGGCTTCTGAATCAATGGTCCCCCCTGAACCATGCAGTGTTGGTGCTAAGGGGAGCAACGTAGCCCAGGTGGAAAGGTTTAAAGCTTCAGAGTGGTAGACAGTGTGAACCCTCATCACTCGGTGCCCCAGTGTCTTGGTGTGGGGTGCATTAAGCAGCATAGATAAATCTGGGAATACTTCTACGGGATAAATGAATTTTACTTATCCCTCTGAGCAAAAATAAAAATCCTTTCTTTTTACCTTCTTGGCTCTTCATTAATCTACTGAATAGATTCACACGTACTCACTTCCAGTTCCCATACAATCTCTCCTCCCATATGAACTCTCCTTCCCATCATTCCCCTGTCCTCACTAGCTCATGCCAGTTGTCTCCCATTGCACTGCTATTCAGCTTGCAAAAGTTGCATCTCCCACTTTACAGGCATTCCTGTTTCAGCCATCCCTTTGGCTTTTGCTCCCATCACTCTTCAAGCCATGTCTGGTTTTTGTGACTTGGATACTTCTGGTTAAGGCTATTCTGAAGAACACTTTTCTTCTTAAAATTGCCCAACAAGCCAGCCTAGCTCATGGGCTGGCCTTTGATCAGCCCCAGCAGCTTTGCAACCCTCAAGAGACAGAGAAAGTAATATTAAGCTCATTGCCTACCAGTCACTGATCACAGCCTCAGATGGACTTTATGGGTAATGATAAATGAGGTCCAGATCTGCTTTAGGACTGGATCACCCTCTGGTGATGTTCAGGTGTGTTTTTTTCTCTGCACTGTCTCAAAATGCTAACTCTTACTTCAGCTAAATTATTTCTGTTCAGGCCTTTTGAGTGCTGGAAATCTGAACCATGGGTTTGTCCCTGCATAAGATGGTCACACTGGATCTGGGCCAAATAATATTAATTATTATTATTACTACTCAGTGAACTTGATATTGCAGGGGAATATCAGCTCTCTACCAAAATAAGCATAGTCCGGCACTTTAATAAAGCTCAATCTTCATAATCCATGTGCTGGTCATTGTGGAATATGATGATCTAATTAAAATGTGCTTTGCACCTTTCTGCTCTTTTGTGTTAATCTTTCACCGAGCTCTGGATTAATTTGACTGTTTACATGCTACAAATCCCACAGTGGGTTTTGCCTTTGTGGGACTTTGATGTTAATGCAAAGAAGCCACTGAGACCTGGAAAGTCAAGGCTATTTAATTTTATTGAGATACCACAACACTGAGGTTTAGGTGGTTAAACCAGTTATTTTATTTGAAAAACTTAGGAAAACTCGCAGCTGTGACACAGTAGCTCAAAGACTCCTGATTTAATAAGAGGCATGCAGATGTCTGTTATTCAAAGCACGAGATAATCATCAGCGTCTGAACAAATTCAAACTGATACCAGCTACTGCTCATTTTATTATGCAATTTCCACTTACTCCATCTGTCACTCATATTATAAAAAGGAGATGCATTGATAAAATAGCGGATTTACATGCTTCCTGGAAATAAAACCTCAATAACCAAACACTGGCATCTGGTTTCCACAACCATTGATGAGAACCATTGTGATCTCTTTCTTAACACAGGCATGATCCAAAGCATGTTGAAATCTGACAAAGGCTTCTCAGTCCTGGTAGACCAGCTCATTGCCACTGACTCCTTGAAGCTACTGCAGTATAAAAACTGGTCCCACAATGTGTTCCACTTACAACCTTAATAAACTGCACTTTGATGCTTCTGACTTGTATCTGAAAATGTCCCTGCAAATTAGACTTCACAAATGCATTAGTAGTGTAATTGGGTTGCATAGCAGGTATCCCTCACAGCATTTTTCATGTCTAGAAAAGAAAATTAGGACCCAATGTGATTTTTTTAATGTCCTTAAGAAGATCAGAGGGAAAAAATAAACTCCATTAACGGGACACTTCAGTGTCACAGAATCTAGGCTTATTCTGCCTATTCCCACATTTTTATTGCCAATTCATCACTTAGACTGGGCTGGATATGATGGAGAGTGAGCCTAGAAATGAAAGAACGTCCATTAAATCCATTCTCCCTCCTAGTAGTGCTCAAAATCCTCTGATGGTGCCACATCAATGGCTGCAAATCCCCAGGGTCCTGTGCTGAAGAGCCCCAAAACGTATCCAGACACAGGGAGGGGACAGCCCTGGGTCCTGATCCTGCTGGGGGGGTGGAGGAGGGACTGTTTTCACCCACTGCCAGACTGGAGCATGATCCATGGGGGCATATGAGGCTGATGGAGAGAGGTCTATAGTTCACCAACGGCCTGAGTGATAACAAAGACTTAATTCTCTTCTGGAAGTTCAAGATGGGAAAGGGGGAGGGAAGAGAAGAAAGCGACAGAGCTGTTTGGAGCAATTCATTCACTAATGAATTTCTGGGGGAGGACAAGAGGGACGTGGCTGCGCTTGGGTGTTCTGCTTGAGACCAAGCCAAACATCTTTCTCTTCTTTTACAAATATCTTAGGCTTATTGTATAATGCACTAATAAATACTGCATTAAAATATTTGGCAAAATAATGCTGATAAACAATGCATTTCCCCCAAGACATTAGTCAAAAATCTAACCCAAGCACTGTGCACACCGCAGCATCCCCTAAAACTAGGCACTATTGCTCCTCGTCTGTACTGGTTTATATTTGCCTGGCTCCGATGCAGAGACTTGACCTAGTTTAGCCTTGCCCATCCGATGCCTCCCCACAGTTTCAGAAGGCAGAGAGCAGGGCTGCTCACCAAACCATCCCATCCCTGGCACTGCCCGCAGACCGCTGCCTTTTAGGATAGGTGCTGCTGCGCGTCACATCCATAAGAGGATCATGATAATCTCCTTGACTATAGAGTTGATGTCAAGCAGCAGCATTAACTCCTTTTTTGCTGTTGAGGTGAAGAAGTAGGCCTACAAATAAACTCTTTGGAGATACTTTTTTTTTTTCTGACATAAGCATTTCATTCACTTCCTGGAGAAAGCAATATTCTTCCCAGAAGCTGAAATAGGATTTACTGTATATTAATGTCTTATTTTTTTCTACTCCTCACCCCTAGCTTCTTCCATCTGTATTAAATCAGTCGTACTGGCTGACCTAAAATGTGTCAGCTAAGATTTTCCTGTACTGAAACTCCAGAAAAACTAGTCTTATTAAAATTAAAATAAAAATGACAGGTTAAGGCAAGAAACTTTGCGATGATTTTCTTTTTCTTCTAGAGTGGGCAAAATTGGAGTTTTTCATCACTGTCTGCTAAGCAAATGCCTCATGCATTTCATTTCTTGCTGATGAGTAGCAGCCACCAGTGCCCTATATACCCTGCTGCCAAGCAAGGACTGAGTCAACCTGTTTCTGGACACCTCCACCTTGTATGCTTTCCTCCTGGAAAATGCTGTTAAAGAGATCATCCAGTTTCCCATTGCCCCTTAAATAACTGAGGAGGATGAGTGAGAACCGAGCAGGTACAAGGGGGCCACAGAAATTACTCTTGTCTTCCACAGGATCAGTGTGTGGGCAGCCTCTCTCCGTGAAAATGCAGGATTCACATCGCCCCTTAAATATGCAGGGCTTTAGTTGCCCCATATAAGCCAAGCTGCAGAAGCTCCATGGTGAGCACTTTACCTGCCACAAATGCAAAACGGTTTGACTTATCTTAGCCTTCTCTCCTTGTCTCTCCCACTGGTACGAGGGAGATCATTCCTGCAGGCAGCTCACTTCTACCTTCTGAGTCAAACTGATATTTCAGTATAATTTCATGCCACCTTTCTCTCTTTCCACTCCCATCAGAAAGCATCGTTATTATGGCTCTGTCTGTAAAAGCATCACCAGTCTGAGGAAGGAAGTCTGGCTGGGGAATTTGCTCTCAGTAGTGATAACAGACTGAGGGGTGTCCTTGTTTTCAAATGCTGGAGGGAAAAAAAAATACCATATAGCATTCACCAAAGCAAAAGGGCTTCTTAAAAAGGGCAAGCTGCAAACTGAGGCAATTCCAGCCTGGAGAACACTTCAGAAGAGAATACAAACCCCAATTTCTCTGTTCCCGCTTTTTGTGGACCCTGCTGACAGGAGAATTTTACTGACATTCATCTTCATCATTCATTTACAGCTTTCACCTTCTGCATGCAAGAGGCATTTTGACGGACAGAGAAAAGCAAAACAAGACAGATGTACTCACTGGGGAAGGCTTATATATAATTGAACATGTAAACATTTGCAAGCCACTGTTGTTTTTACGATTATATGAATAACATTGTCTTGACTTGTGCTCCTAGGCCTGTCAGGAGCTACTTAGAGCTGGGTATAAAGCAGCCCTCCCCTAATTCACTGCACCACAGCCTCTGGGCATGGATCTGGTGCCAGCATGTGGTACTTAGTGCACCCCTGCTGTGAGACATCACATCAGGGGGAGCACCAGAAGGTCGGTGTCAAAGACTCCTTTTGCCAGGGCTCCGCAGAGGAAAGACAAGCTGCACCCACCATAGGGACTTTACATTTCCAACTCTCCACCCAGCTTCTTTTTATGTTGTGAAGAGTCAATAAAGTAAGTTGTTTGTGTTCCTGTACCATTCTGCTTTGGGAAATAATCCAAAATCAGCTGAATTAGTGTCAGGGTAATGACTGAGGAGTCCTCAGAAGGCCCGTCCTGTGACAGTTCATAAGGAATTAGAAAACGTTGTCCTTGCACAGCTTTGCAAAGGACTTTTTTAATGCATGATACAGTAAATCTATTTGATGATTGTCAGCAGCATATTTGCCTCCCTGCCACTGGCTGGGAGGAGCTTCCACCCAAATGAGATTCGGAGGGATGTTCACCCCCAATCGGAGTAATGAGTTCTGACTTTTGATAATGCTCTTTGTGAGTACAGTGCCTGTGCTCAAAAGGAATATTGCAGGGAGACCACCCTTCTTGCCCTGGGAGTTAAGCTCTCTTTGGTGGTATACATCGCTCACCATGGCAATGGGAATTGAATTTTCCGCTCCCTGAGCTCTCCTGGATACTTAAACCAGCCTCATGTAATACTATTGTGGCCAGTGTCATTGCACCACTGAAAACTAAATGAATGAATAAATTAGAGCCGTGGGGTTTTGGATTGCTGAATTGCATCCAAGCTTTTTATTGCAGTCATGAACTCCTTTTCTGATGACAGACAGAATGATGCTTATTAGGCAGTTAGGCAGATCATTGTAACAAACGAACGTGAGGAGTACAGTAGCAAGGCTGTATATCAGAGAACTGAGAAGGGATTATCTCTTAAGAAGCCTCTTTCCAACACCAATTGCCTTTTGACTGCAGGGCCCCTTCATATTACACAACTGTTTATTCTCTCTTATTGATGCAAGTAATCTAAGTTTATGGCTCCTATCACAATCTTTTTCTCCTTGGCCTTTTAACTGCCTTTAATATAGCAGCTATTGCCATCTTCCTGAAAGTTTGTGCTCCTTCAGCTTTCATCCTGCTCTGATTTCATATGTCTCTGACTATCCCTCAATGTCACATTTGCAGTGCTCGGTTCTCTCTTGGTCTCATTTCTGTGCAGTTCTCTCTGAGGCTTTTTCCTCAGCCCCACTTACTGCATTGCTGCACAGCCAGTCTCTGCCATGAGCAGCACTGCAGGTCCTCCCAGCTTTGCTCACACCTCCAGGACTTGGTCAGGTGCCAGACCACTGTTTGGATGCCCCTTGTTCCCTTGATGTATCCAGACTGGACTTCTGACCTGTTTAGGTCGTTTTGCACAGAGGGCTCAAAAAAAGCTGAACTGGACTAGGGTTTAATAATGTGCCCAGGCTGGTTTACTGGCTACCTGGGAGGAGGTGGCCCTCTGCCCTTGGCACAGCACTTATGTTACCCATCAGTACACCAGCCTGGAGGGTTAATGCCAGCAGAATAATAACCCTATAAAAGCAGTGATTTTTTTTTTTTTAATTTTTTTTTTTGCCAGTGTAGCTCCCCGAACTGGATCATTTTAGCCTAAAATTGAATGAGGGAAGGAGCAAAAAGGAGGCAAGAACACATAGCTGGGAATGTATAGACTGTCTGACTATGCCTTTAAGTGATGGCACAACATTGGATCTGCTCAGTTGTGACATGAAACTCACCCCAAAATCATATTTTGTGGCCCATTAACCAGCATAAGAGCAGGCTGCTTTGGGGAGGAGCAGTCCCCTCGTATTGCCACCTTTGCCTGTTAGTGCAGCTGGTCATACACTGCGTGTGGTGAGCTGGAAATCAACTTGAAGGGAAGAGAAGCCCCATTGCTGATCTCTCCCTGTGGCCATGGAAGTGGCACTGAACATTTTCCAAAGGCAGTGACGAGTTGTTGGGCTCAGAGGAGGCTGGGGATGGTGTCGGTGTTGTTTTGTGCTGCTGCTCCTCACTGTGTGGTGTTTGGTGAACATGGGGATGGGGACAAGCTGAGTCTTTGTTGCGTTAGTGGTAAAGAAAGGTTAATGTGGTGGGACAGAAGATTGTCATGTAGCATTTGGAAGCATCGTTGTCATCATGTATATATATAAAATTGTTCTAGGAGAGCTCTTATGTGCAGATGTGTTTTCCCGGTGAGACACAAATACGAGCCCCCTCTTAACTGTTCCCTTGAAGTGAAACCAGAGCAATCCATTTGGCTGTGGAACAGTTACCCCAGGAAAGTCATAAACATTTATTGCTTGGAGACCTTAGAAATTGGACTGGACACACTGTGGTGTTCAGCACAGACAGAAGAAATGTGCTTCAGGGAACAAAGTACAACAGGCTACCTCAGGGAATGAACTGCCCCTCGTGTCGTGGGGACTGGATGCAGATCGTCCTTTTCTGTCTCCTTGTGCAGCTCCTCTGGGTCTGTTAGGTTCAGAGACCTAACACTGGGTCTGTTAAGTTCAGAGACTGTTAAGTACAGTGATCTGATGCAAGGTACAGTGGCAAATTTTTTTTTTTTTTTGATAGATTAAGCTGGTTTAAGTATTTATAACTTGCTGACTCTGTGTGGCACCTTGTCCTCAGGAAGAAAAAGAGGAAGAAAAAAATGCTTATTTTCTACCTTACCAGTTCCCAAGCAGTCACATGAATGATTGTGGTGGTAGGGGCAGTTGAGGAAGAAGTGATGACGGCAAAGTTGTGAGCAGGAGGGTGCAGAGAGGGAGAAGGAAACCTTTCAAACCATTCTTAGTCACAACCAGGTGGGAAGATGGCCTAATTCTGATTCCACTTGCTGATTTTGTAGAAGTTGCCCTGATAGTGCTAACACATTTTTCAGGGGGCAAATTCCAACTCAAACTGTAGACACCAAAAACTTGTCTTTATTCATTTTTATGTAAAAGCTGATATTCAGGGATGTTTTAACCCAAAATAGCAGACGTTTACACTATCAAGTTTTGTTGTTGTCGCTGCCTGCAAACTGCAAAAAGCATCTCATATTTAATTTATGCTCATTTCACTTATTTAAAAGCAAACAAATGATGGATTCATAAACTGTGAGGAGAGTATCATGTCTTTAACTGACATTTTTGTATTGTTTCCCAGGGACGTGTTGTTCCCTGCTGAGGTATGTAGCTACTGAGATTATCGTAAATGGAGGAGTGTACAAATGAAAATATACTGTTGATTTTGTTAATTCCTGGAAATGTAGGATTTTTTTCAGTGCATTGGATTATACCTGCTTATCACATCCTCTGGCCAGTCCCTATGGTTTCTGCAAGAGGAACACTTACCCGTACCTCAGCCTCTTCAGATCACAGCTTGAACTACTAGGTTAAATGGCTAACTGAAGGTGAGTGCTTCAGTGTACATTAGTCAAACCCTGTAGTTAAAATGGTAGATCATTTCTTTGTAGCTGCACACAAAGGCAAATGTCTCTCTTTCTTCTGTTCATTGCCATTCCCCCAGCCATCTATGAAGGGCTGCTGATGCAATTGCATAATCTAGCAGGACTCAGCGGCAGGGCTTTAACTTAACTGTATGTGAGGTATTTGTGTTCTACAGCCACTCTTTATTCTGCCTCCTTTCTGTGCACTCATTCCACATCTGTGTTAAGCCACACAGGGATACTGGAAGATGCTGTAAACCCAGATGTCTGCTGGAATCTCAGGCTGTGTAATTAGCTGTGGCCATCTAGACACTAGCTGGAGAGTGGTGTCATTTAGTGATTAAGGCTTGGTTTTGGTGACAAGAGTTGTATGTTTGGGCTCCCGCAACCCATATCGTAGGCTGTGAAAGCAGCTGTGCCCACTCCTCCTGGAGCAAAGACTGTGGTGGGTTCTGCCCTTGGAAAAGTTGGGCTTGTTTATTTGCTTGTTGGTTTGATTTTTTGTTTAAGTGTTTCCCTTACATGTTAAATAGGAGGATAGAAGGAAAGAAAGTTGAATGCGTTTAAGCCCAGCCCAAATCTGTGAATAAAATTACGTTGTTTGTTTTACTTTTTTTCCGGGTTGCAATAGTTCAAACCTTGTGTGAACACCTTCCTTCCTTCTGCCCTCTATACCTCAAGGTCTCCAAGCACCACACGGAGGCAAGAAATCCCTGTGCATTTTGGAACTAGTATCCCCTCTTCTTGTAGGGAAAAGAAGGCTTCAAGCGACAATATGAATAATGTAATAGTTGCACAGAATTCCGCAGTGGAAAGCTGGATGTAGCCTCCATGACTCCCCAGGTCTCTGTAGCGATCTTGGTAACATTTCACAGTCATAATAGTTCCAAGTTTTTTTGCTTCAAAAGGCAGCATCGTGTCACTTAAGGACGAAAATAAAGTAATCCACCAGGCCATTAAATGAGTATATTCAACCCCATGTCTTTCCTGAGTTGCTCACTCTGGTCTTTGAATCGTACCAGCTGAGGGACAGTCAGAGCTGCTTTGCTTTCTTTCAGAGCCTTAACCTGAGCTCTAGCAGTGTCTGGAGAAAGGCAGACCAGGCAGGGTGAAATGTGCTCTTTGGGCCTTGGCCCTTTCTGCTTCATTACCGTGAAAAGCCTACAACTGAATATCAATTAATTTGTATTCAACCTGGCTGTTCTGCTTCCAGACCTCCTTTCTTGTCTGCAGCTGACAGGATGTCACGAGGAAGTGACAGGGCAGTGACAGTTTGTGTGTCATGGTCCACTTCTATTTGAACTTGATTTTTATCTAGTAATGAATCAAGCCACAGGAGTCCAGTCTGGGAAAAAAAAGAGAAAGTGTCCCAAGGAAGCAAGCTGAGGCTAGAGAGTTTTTCAGTCCATTTGGAAGTAAGAATGCGTTACAATGTGCTTTTTCCCTCCACACCAGACCCCTGTATTCTCACAAGGTAGACTGGGCATAAAAGGGGTTTTGCATTATTTATTAGTGTGCCTCTGTCACGCATAATGAGAGCTATAAAGTATGTAAGAGTTTATAATTGGCGATCTGCAAGAAGTAATCCTAAGGGGGCTGTGTAAGGATCAAATAAATTATGCTTCATTATAGTGGTTATGCCAAGGATATTAGAAAATTGTTCTTAGTTGGAGAAAGAAAAAGGAGAAGCAGATAACCAAAAAATCCCTCACTGCTTCCCAGAACCACTTCTGTCAAAGCTTTTACACTTCGAGGCAAGATTTCAGTCCTCCTATTTAAAATTCTTGATGTGTTCAAGATGCTAAATAAGCAGTTGCCAAGATACTTGTACAAATAATGCATAAATGGAGTTTATCTGAATTGTTTTATTAATAAACTTTACTGAACTCTCCCATGCAGTTAAGAAGGAATCCCAGTTCCCTACTATCCGCCATTGGCACATCAGCTTTCAGAAATGAAACTTTTATCTCTTCTTCTCAGGGGGATATGAATGCTTGTCCCCCATTTCCCAAATCTAATTATTGTTCTGATAATTCAGAACAAGGATTCAGTGGCAGTAAAATACAAAGAAAAAAACGATGAACAGCTGGTCCTGGAAGCTGTGATGGTATCAGTTTAAATTGAACATTTACATATCAGAAAAGTCAGGACAAAAGCGATCTTCGTGTTTCTGACTTAGTTATAGGGCTCTTCTGATGCTTCTGGATATATTTTGTGCTACAGTGGAGGTGCCCCTGGAGTACCTAGGTTAGAAAAGAAAAAGTTTTGTCAGATCCAGGAGGGAGGGAATATCACTTCCCTACAAGCAGTTACTGGGAAATATTCTAGTTTTAAACAGAAAGCTAAGGAAAGACAGTGTTTCTTTCATGGTACAATATACTCGGTTTTGAATAATTTCAGGCATTGGAAATTACTTGTAGAAATAGTGAGCTAAAGACTGTGACTAAAGCTCTGGCTTCACTGAAAGCAGTGGCAAAACTGATTGACTTCACATGGGCCAGTTGTCCCCCACTAGATCTACTTGAGTGGGTAATGCTACAAGACTGGGCAAAGTTGCATGTGCTTTTATATGTTAAATGTAATGCTTTCTACAAGTCTAAAAATATATCCCATATTCTTTATGGTGCCATGGTTGCACCAGGCCCTGTCCAAGCTGTAAAGTGAACTCATGTTATGAAATACATTAGTAAAACAACGTTTTGTATGGACAGAGTTGCATGAAAACTATAGAAAGCAGGAGCTAACTCCAGGGACCAAGAGCGGTGGAGGGATTGCAGGCTCTGTGAGTAGCTTGGATGAGCCTGCACACCAGAAACCCCAGCTCTATCTGCTGAGTGAATAACTCCCTCAAACAACTTCGGCTTGGTGGTTCTGTTTGCAAACAGAGGTCACTCATTTCATGTCTGAAGTATAAGTTCAGGGGATTTAAGCAAGGATCAGTGGCACAAGTGGTCAGTGAGGAGCTGGATGTCTCACAGGAGTCATCTGGCTCTGAATGAAAAATGCGAATAATGGTTAGTATTTGAGGAGATTTGAAAATAAGGGACTTATCCTCTTCCTCCTTGAAGACTTACAAAATGTCTAAGTGCCATCATTAGTCTCTGCTGCAGCCATCTAACATTCATCTTCTAGCTTGTTCATTTTCTGTTTGTTTCAAATTTTTTTCTTCTCTCTCAGTCCTTGTAGGAGGTGTAGCAATGTTATTATTGCTCCTTAGCACTCACTACTTTTAGGTCCGAATAAGAATGCAGTCTTGTATCTAGCAATTGCATGCTCCAGTCACCAAATATTAATCCATTAAGCCAATGATCTTGTAAATTGGAGCAGAAATATTAAGTGCTGGGGATGGCATCAAGGCACTGATAGGCTTTTATCAAGGACAGCCTTTATAGCAAAGATGTACTTGACGAGTCTTCCGCTGCTCATAAAGCATTGTTTCTGAAAAGTTTTTAGGAAGAGAGAACAGTAATGAGCTCCTAGAGTCACACAGTTCATTTTAGGGTTTTGCTAGCTAGTGTTGCCATCACCTTCAAGGTCCACATTTAAGTTGATTTAACTCTCCTTTTGGTTTCTGCCAGTTGAAAGCAATGAGTTTGATTCATTATTCAGCTGTTCTGATGGTATTCTGGCGCTGATTTTTGTTTTTTGAAGGAAAAATTCCAACACATTGTCAAAGCCAGCAGCCACAGAAATCCTCTGGATAGAGAAGGCTCTATGGAATGGCCAATTCTAGCAGGAAAAACTGAATAAACTGGGACTGCTTAATCCATTGCAGAGAAAGGTGCTGTAAAAGGGGAAGAAAATAAACTGCTATCTCAGAGCCCCAGTAGGGGTTTAGCAAAGTCTATGGTTTAAGGAGTGAACTTAAATCATCATAAGGAAGATACATGTTAGACAACATGAAAAGCTTCTGTTGCACACACAGAGCCACCAGAGCAGATTGTCTTAGAACGTGGTGGAATCTCCATTATGAGAGGCTTTTTAAGATCAGATTAAACAAATATTTCTCTTGGAAGGTACAAGTAGGACTTATTCTGGCTCTGAGGCTGAAGGACGTATTGGATGACTTCTTGATGTCCCTCCCAACCCAAGTTTCCAAGACCTTTTTTATGTTTTAAGTACACGCTCTGCATAATAGAATTTCTAAATGATACAGGAGGAAGATGGGAAGCAAAAGGCTCTCAACATAAAGATCTGGAGAGTGCTGAGCTGTTACTCCATTGCCATAGGATAACTCACAGGGTGTCAGGGAGAAGAGACTTTCAAGTTGAGTCAAAGGTGGGCTCAAGAGATCCTTATAGGGGAAGCATACACTTCTACTCAGTTCTTTCCTCTCACACACTCATCTTTGTTACCAGAAAGAGTTAACAATGTTTGAGATGTTGGTAAGGTTGTCCATATGGATTCTCTCTGGAGAGAATAAGCAGCAGCGCCAAATTTTTCTGAGCTGCAGATGTGCAATATATTTGTAACAAACTGCAGCTCCTATCCAAAATTATGATTTATCACATTTTGTGGCAAACTGAAAAATGGGACCTATTTGAAGGAAAATGACTTGATAGAGGTTTGTTTTTTTGTTTTTTTTTATTCTCTCTGCAAATTGGGCCAGTTACCGAGTTTCAATGCCTTCAGTTAGAAAGCACAGAAAATTCCATATTTTCCATTTGTTTTTTAAAATAAAAAATATCCTTTCCTTGGGTATCACACATAAAGCAAACTTTAGACCATATAAGAATCACACAAAACAAAACATAGACATTCTGACAGTATGGAAACAGTATTTTGAGCATCACATAGCTCTCATTGGAGCTGTGCTGAACCTTATCATCTCTCTTATTGAAGGTAGCTGGAAATGGGGTAATAGTTGTTTTTAGTTTAATTGAGGAAGCCATACGAATTATCAATTTCACATGGAGTCTATTATTGCTTCGATTTGACTCCATTGCTTTTGAGTTTACACTGTAATTCAACACAAAGGCAACCTGCATGGAGTATACCATTGTTCGTGTGTGGATTCATTAATGTGCTTGGCTGCATGCTCTACAAGTAGCCTCGAGGATGTGGAGGGTATTAAAAAAGCTGCTGAAAAGTGCTGCAGCTACAGCAGCAAAAAATAAATTAAACCGATCTTTCCTTCACCAGTACCCATGGATTTCACAACACTTAGCTGGCTATGACTTAACCATCAGAGAGCTCTCCACTGTACGGAGAGAGATGCTTTTGGTGGCTGAGGCCAGTGATCAGCAAAGCAGGTGCATATATTTTTTCAGAGTTAGAGGCTGCTAAACCTGTGAAGCACAGGTAGAATCATAGAATTATTCAGGTTGTAAGAGACCCTTGGGATCATCGAGTCCAACCATCAGCCCTACTCTACAAATTCCTCCCCTACACCAAATCTCCCAACTCCCCATCTAAACGACTCTTAAATACATTCAGGGGTGGGGACTCAACCACCTCCCTGGGCAGCCTATTCCAGTGTCTGACCACTCTTTCTCTGAAAAATTCTTTCCTAATGTTTAGCCTAAACCTACCCTGTTGCAGCTTGAGGCCATTCCCTCTCATTCTATCGCTAGTCACCTGTGAGAAGAGACCAGCACCAACCTCTCTACTGTAAGAATAGTACAAAGGAAAGAGTGATTCTCACCCGTGATTGGTGTCTGCCACTGACTTTTACAGCCTAGTAGCAGTTTATCTTACTATATTTCCTATCTGGGAAGTGGGTTCAAAATTCCTTTGATTTGAGGGGTGTTACCGACTCTCCTGTTGAAATGTGGATCCATTCAATCTTTTTTCCAGGTATAGATTTCCTAATAGTGTGTATGAACTTGCTTGGAAGTAAGTGCTCCTTGGTTTGCCAGAGGATCTGCTGACCATGTTCTGAAAGTGCTACTTTGATGTCTTGAATATGGCTGAAGTTTTACTAATATGTGCAGTGCTTGATCTTCCAGTGATCCTTGGGCAGCAAAAATGAAATAAAACAAGCTAAAAAAAACAGGCAAGACCCTGGTATGCAGTATTCTCTCACTGGATGTAATGCTTTGCATCAGTTCCAGTTCCCCTCTCACTTTGGGAATATGCCACTGAAGTGAAGGAATTGGCTGAACATCTTTGTTGCTTTATCCAGCATCTACACAGTATTGTTTTTCACGGATCAGTGAACTAAGAGACGTGGAAAAGCAATTCTTTGGTATTTAATCCGTGTCTGAATATTTCCAAAGTCTGGGTCAATCTTAAGGCGAAATCCCTGGATTGATGCTCAGGATTTGGGCTGCTGCAGGCTTTTCCTTAATGCTTGCAACAACCTTAGTCTACCCAGTTTGTACTGAAAAGATATGGCAATGCCTGTCCATTTACCTATTTTTCTGCTTCATCATCTTCACTGACACAGGCTGTATTTCCTTTGTCACCTCCTCGTGGTTCTTCATGAGATCAGTTCACGTACTGGGAAATCCTTCGAGCATGGAGCTTCTGCGAAAGCTCTGGCTAGTTTTGCCCCATCTCCAGTTGCTATTGAAATTCATATTAATGAAAAGGATATGCCTTATCTTTAGGACTACATGGAGAACTATGTATTTTGGGAGGTTAGTTCTTAAACTACCTTTTATTAATTGCAGTAGGCGCTCTTGTGTTTCTAATGGAGTGATTTCTATTTAAATACACTATGTCATATGCCATATGCTGCTCTAGACTCTTTGAACTGTCAAAATTTGATGCTGAGCCACAAAACGATGGGGTGAGCACACAGATGGGTTGTCACATAAAGAAGTCTGATGGCATGTGATAACGCTCAGGCTTTTTCATATCTTTTCCTCCCATAAAGCTTATAATGTACAAGCAGTGATCGTGGCTTGCCAAACAAAAATGAGCTGACAGTCAAACTCCAGCGTGTTTCTGGAGTTCTTCAAGGATTTCAGTTCCACTGTGCGAATTCACTCTGTCTTTAACTGGACCATATCATATTTTTTTTCAGAACAAGAGCTGTCAATCATTTTGATGTGTGACAAAGTCTGGGAGGCATGATGTAGACACTCACCAAAGCTAGTCCTGAGTAGTCTAGCTCTGTGGTAGAAATTGAGGAAGATCAAGGACATTTTGAAGCAGCAACTTGCTTCCATAGAAATAACCTCCTTTTTAAGGTAGACCACACAGGTGGTCCACTCAGGAGCAAGACAATTTTTCCTTTAATCTTCTCTTCTTCCCTAACTTTCAGGTAATTTCCTATACAGAAAGGCAGAATTCGTGATAGAAATTGAGACATTTGCATCTTAAGGACAGGAGGAGGGCAGAAGGATAGAAGATCTGGGATAAAATAAAGTGTAGGTAACTTTGGGCTAGATTCAATTACAGATTCATACACTTTTTAAAGGTGTTTACAATATAGATATTTTCCCTTGAGGCAGGTTTCCAAGCTCACGTTAAGATCAATAGATATCTAGGAGGAAACTCATTAGCCTAAATCTAGATGCTTTGCACTGTTAGAGATTCTCTAGGGTCTGCAAGACCTCTTAGTGGGCTGGAAGGTAAGACAGAGGACTTAGGGGAAACTTGCACTGCTCTGGAGAGGAAGCTAGAGGCCAAGCAATATACTGAGAAGCACTTAAACTGCCAGAAAGTAACGTATTTGGGTGGCTAAATCCCACTCTGAGGCTATACTGCCAATGGAGCACAATTCAGTCGCTGAGCTACAAGTGTCTAATGCCATTTGAGATGTCCTTATCTGTCCCACCTCCAGCTGCTAGTCCAGGAGTATCTGGCCTTCCCTATTGGCTCTGTGTCATGTCTGCTGATCCCATGTGAATGTCTTTGATGCATTAGAGTTAGGTGAAATTAGACGTGCCCTAGCCATAAACCTATGTTTATGTATTCTTTAGGATGAGGAAAATAACTTTTAGACTCCATTGATGGTACTGACAAGGGTCTCAATTCAATTGCTGCTGCAGAGGCACCTCCAAAGGTTTGATATGCCCTGTGCAATCTGAGGCACCTAGAAAGGAAGACTCATGCTGTTCTGTAACAGGAACTGGTCTCCAGGTGGGCTATGCAGCTGAAATGCAAGTAGTCCTATGTGAATGCACGTGACTTGAGCCCCACCTGCCTTACGGTGAGGTGCCTGAATGATGGCAAAAGAGATTCTTAAAATCTTTCCTGCTGGAAGGGATGTTGAGAGGTCATATGGTCCAACCTTCTGCTTAAAGCAGGACCAATCCTGAACCACGACTATGATAACTTTCATGCCTCCAAGTATCTGCTTAAACAAACAAAGCATCCAGGCCTGGCTTATCCAGACTGCTAGGTGTTGTGCCTTGGAGGTTTTACAGTCTTGATACTCTCCCACTTACCTCATCCATGGGCACATAACCAGTACATATTGCAGGAAGCTCGAAGCAGAAAACCTGGTGATGCTCAGTCTCTCATACCCAGCTGTCCAAGCCCAACATTCATGGTTGGGAGAAATAGGCATGTTTAAAGCCTTTTTTTTTTTCTTTTCCCTGATTTGGACCTTGGTCTCTCATCCCCTGGAATCTGTGGAGCCTCTATCTGAAGGACATGCGTTATACTTTGTACTAAATATTGTATTGTCGTTGGCTGAGAGTATGAAAATGTAAGAGAGACTGTGTTATCTGGTGGTAAGGGAATCAGTCTGGAGTCTCTGCTTCAGTGAATGTTCATTCTTTAATCAATTGGTATATCTTCAAGCTACCCTCCACCTTGTCTCTGTGGTCATTAGCCCCAGTTAACTATAACAATTAAGATATAAGTTGTGTGGGCAGGTACCTGTTTCCTTGGATTTCTCTAAATCCCCTTGCATGTGAATGGTGCTGTATAATAACTGGTAATAAAGGAGTTTTCAGTAAGATATCCAGCTACACACTGTAATTCAACTATTTCTCAAAGAATGCATTACTTCTCCTACTGCATACATGAAATAGGATTAAACTTTTGGATTCCTTAATGTCTAGTGCCAAGCCCGGTTACTGCTGCTTTATAGAATCTAGTGACAAGAAGTCCTGTCAGGAGTGATTTTCAGTGGCTGAAACTGGTGGGATTTGCAGCCTCCTGAAACCCCCTGCACCAGCACCCCTTTTACAGGGCTTTAAAATTGGCACCAGATCTTTCCTTTCCATGGCAGCAGCTGCCACGGCCCTGTCACTTTTTCTTTTACCAAATGGCTTTTACTAATTCACTTCCATTTAATAGCAACTCTATGTTTGATTTCTGCACTCTTCCTATTTCACTGTTTCTTTTGGCTTTTTCCCAGCCCCCATCCGCATTTTCTGAAGCCTTCAGTATTGCTTTAAAAACACCCAGGGCCAAATAGAGCAGACAAAGCCATTAGCTTTTGGGTAGGAATGGAGCATCTCTGGGTGGGGAGATTTACCCCTCTGTACCTGAAGCATCTCTGTAGTAATGAGCACACTGCCTTTGGTCAAAGGAAAATCAAAGCAAAGTGATGCTTCATCTGCTGGAATACTCCCATCTGCACCCTCCACTGTCCCATCCCTGAAGTCAAAGAGAAAGTGAGAGTGGGTGACTCTTCCTTGACACAGCATTTTAGCATGCTGGATGCTGGCAGGAATTTCTAATGCCTTTTTTAGGCTTCCTCTGCCACTGACCCGGCTTTTGGAGAGCTCTGGGAAGTGGCAGCAGGCAGGTGGCAGCTCTTCTCTGTGGCTGTTTGATGAGGTTCAGAGCCGAGCAGCTGCCAGGCAGTGAGTGCTCATGGTGTGGAGCAACCCAAAATAACAGAAAAAGTCTTATTTGAAGGACAGGGTTTGACAAGCAGAAGGAGGAAAGCTAAGCAAAGCCAAAAGCGTTGAAGTAAAACTTGGCTATGAGAACCATTCGAGAAAGGGCGGTGGGGTTTTGCCCTTGCCTGAAAACCCATGAGTACTATTTCCATCACACTCAAGATGAAGCAGTATTACTGGAGGCAGGATCTGCAAAGCTGAAGGTTTTAGCATTTTATTTTTTCTTTTTTTTATGTTGTTCTCATATTTCATTTTGTTCACATCTAGAGTCCCCCTAATATGCTGCTATAGCAAAGTCTGTAGCAAAAACACCTTGACCTTGAGTGAAGCTGTGAATTGACTTGCTGTGTCCCATGCCCTTGACCCTTGTCAGGAGGAGTGGGAGGAAATTTGGCGTGGCATATATATGATTCCTCTATCTGTGTGCCCCCGGGCACCCCTGTCTGGACACTCAAACAAGGGAGTCCCTGATTGTCTTCATTCACATTATAGGAAATTGCACCTTCTCTCAAATGATGTACTTTCAATTCAACCTCAAAAAGGAACCAGTCATATGCCCCAGGTTCAGTGACTACTAACTTGACCAAGGACTGTTGCCCAAAGTGTTGATCACATGTTTAAGCTTAATAAAAGCCCAGGTCAGGTGCAAGCCAGTAATGGAAGGGACCAATGTGATAACATTTCTCTAATGGAAGAACAACAGAGAAACCAAAGGACCAAGCGATGATGTCAAGAGAAGCAGTAGGAGTGTGACCTTAAAGAGGGGAGGCTTCTGGCTGAAGAGCTGGGAGCTGCCAGCATAAAGACATCGTCCCTGGCTGACTGAATTGAGGCTGGACTCCGGCAGGGATGGGAGCCAGGCTGCCTACGGCTGGCACAGACCCCGACTCCCCTTTTTATTCCGGCAGATCCTGCTGCTTGTGCCTGGCTCTGGAGTTTGTCTGAACCTGCTCTGACCCACTTCTAGTACTCTGCAATTGCTGCTTGCTTGCAGCTCCTGGAGAGTTCCATGAACAGGGACTTCAGGGACTGTGTCTGCTGAAGTATTTCATGTCACAGTTTTTAACCAATTCTTCTTTAACTCCATTGTTTGTTAGCTATGGTACATCTCAAAAAAGCACATAATCTTCATGTGCCAGCTCAATTTTACCTTCATGCTGCAGGCTCCCTTTTATAGTGGGTAAATGCTTTAAAACAATTACAGCAAGGAGAGTTTTTAAATCACAAGAATCAGTGAGTCAAAGTCCATGCTGCATCTAAAAATTAGTTTTGTTTTGTTTGTAGAGATTACTGTACCTTCAAGTGACAGATGGGAATGTGAAAACTTTCTATCATCCTTGAAGTTTCAGATGGGCTAATAGAGAAAAATTGTGAAAGGAAAAATCATCATTAAAATGGTCTTGAAAGAGATGACTTCCAAATTATTGTCTGTCAGCTTCTCCAGATGGCCTGGATATCTGTCAGATGAGCAATATTCATTAGAAATGCCTAGTAAAAAAAATAAATAAAAAAGGCAAGGTTTCTTTGTGGTCAGGTCCAAAAATGAAAGGGTAAAAAGTTGAAGACGGAGAGAAAGAAAGGAGGCAGATACTTTGAAGAACATTCTTCTCACTAAAAAGTGACTGTACTAAAAGCAACACTGGGTGCTGGCTTTATTTTCTCTCTGCAGTATATATATATCAAGCCTGACACATTCCTTTTATTTTTCTAGGTAGAAATACAAATTGGATTTTCACAATGACACTGGGCTCCTTCCTACCTGAGAGGCTTCCCAAGCCTCCCTCCTCTCCCCCACTACAACGTTCCAGAACCTCTCTAACTGCTGGACAAAGAGGCCCTTTATGGTGCCCTGGAAGTCCTTTTTACTGCATTCACAGAATCACAGAAACACAGAATGATATGGGGTTGGAAGGGACTTCTGGAGATCATCTAAGGCAACCCCCCTGCCAAAGCAGGTCCTCATAGAGCAGGTTGCACAGGAATGTGTCCAGGCGGGTTTTGTATGTGACTCCACCACCTCTCTGGGCAAGCTGTTCTGGTGCTTTGTCACCTGCAAAGTGAAGAAGTTCCCCCTCATGTTTAGATGGAACTTCTTATGTTCAAGTTTGTGCCCATTGCCTCTTGTCCTCTCACTGGGCACCACTGAAAAAAGACTGGCCCCTTTCTCTTGATACCCACTCTTGAAGTATTTATAGGTGTTGATCAGATCCCCCCTCAACCTTCTCTTCTCCCAACTAAAAAGACCCAAGTCCCTCAGCCTTTCCTTGTAAGAGAGATGCTCCAGGCATCTAATCATCTTTGTGGTCCTCTCCTGTACCCTGTCCAGCAGTTCCCCTCCCTTCTTGAAGTGCGAAACCCAGTTTGTAGGGTATAACTGTGACTGGAGCTGAGAACATAGAAAAAAAAATGAATGCAATTTCTGGTGACCATCTAGAAGACTCTTAAAAAGCCTGTAATCAAGGAAAGACACTATTGGTTTAGTTCCCATTTGGAAATGCATTTTCTAGCAGCAAAACTCTGAGGCTGAATCCAAAGCCAAATGCCTCATTGTCATGGTTTAGGCCAGGACGCTCATTTATTGCCGTCACTACCTCTCCTTATTGGTCAAACTGATGGTTTTCCCCATTGGATTTATCTTGAGTCTTGTGTTTAAGTTTACCCTAGGCAAGAAAGAAGGAAGAACAATGGGGATGGCTTGGCTTTATTTCAAAGGCTGTTGACGATGCAATGATCATACGGGCTGACAACAAAACAAGGGTGAGCCATAAAGCAATCAGGGGCACGCTGTGACCTCAACAAGGGAAAGGAAGAGCTGAGTTTGAGTAAAGCACAACTTGCTAGCTATGGACTGTCAGGACAGTTACAGACAATTAATTTACGGTGTGATGTCTACATGGGGTACTTAAAGCACTTCAGATCTCTGGGTGGCAGCTCCTGTTAGAGCCCCAGTAGCAGTCTGAGGACCACCCAGCACAAGGATTTGCAAGCTTCTGTTTTTGTGCATTGATTTTTGCCAATTGATCTTGTTCTTTCCCAGTGCAGTCATTTTGCCCACAGCAAAATCTGGTTAATGTCTCTTGGTTTATTAATCCTCCTGTATTTATTGTTTGAGACTTGCCTATATCCAAGCTATTCTTGGAGATATTAATAGCGGTTAATATTTTACTTCTTGGAGTAAGCTGATTGCTGCATGCCACAAATCATGTCTTTATCACATTGAAGATGAAACCTAAATCTCTGCCAAGCCACTAATGTAATTACTGCCCCTTCCCTGCCACCCTTCTGCTCAGCAGCATCTACCATATGCAGAACCTGCTATATGCAATTATTTTCAGTCACAAGCTCCACTCCAGACGGACAAGATCATCTTTCAAGTGCTAAGTGTTACTAAAATATGATCACGCATATTATCCACAAGCAAGAGTGACAAGGAAGGCAGTTTTGGCATGGAAAAGGATTACTCTGGATAGTTTGCTATTGAGGCATCCTCCCTCTGACCCCCCTAGTGGGTAGTTTTGCAACTTGTAGGTCTGGGCAGCTCCTCACTTAGTGCATAGGCTGGGTTTCGCTCACTTTTTGAAGGTATCCAGCTCTTCAGCATGGAATACGCCAAAAGCCTCGTGGCCTAATAGCTAAATGGGACCCAGTTAAATACTGAAGCCAAGCACTTAATTCCAGCTTTGCACTGCTGAAGCTGCCTGCACGAAGCCAGCCCCCTAAGCTCTCTGCTGCGTGCATTGAGCCAGCCACTGAGTTTTATGGATCAGGGCAAGGAGCCCGTTTTATTCCCGAATGCAAAAGTGCTCCAGAAGAGCTGGTCTCTGACAGTGCCAACACTTCCACTGGTGTGTGGCATGTCATCCAAAATAGCAGCCAAGTGCCACCAGCTCCTCTGCTGCCGGCTGGCTTTGCCCCACTGACCAGCCCCCTTGCACATCGAAGCTACAGCCCCTTTTGTGAAGCTGCCGTTTATTTCCTTCCACTTTCTTTTAATGACTGTAGTGGATAATGGAAGATGACAGATGATGGCAATTACAGCATGGTGTGGGTTTTTTGTTGGTTTTTTGGTTTGGTTTTTTTGGATTTTTTTACTTTCTTAAGAAATGTTACAGGCATCCTAAGCATTTTAAGCAGCTGTAAAGATGGGTGTGGTGTCTGGGTAGCATAGCTGGCTAAATACAATAACTACAGGGCACGCCAGGATGTGACTCTTGAACTGAACCAATAACTGCTCTCTACCGAAGCTGCAAAACTATGTTAAGGAATTCCGCTGGGTTTGCAGCCCTTGGATTTAACGTAGATCTTGAAATGGAGGTTGCAGCTGTTCAGCAGGATCTACATTCTCTGCGATTAAACAAATTGGCTATGAGCATGTATGAATTATTAGCAGTAATAGTATGCTTTTGCGGGGTCTGATCCAAACTTTTAGTTCTTTACAAAAAGGGATGGATTGTCTTGATGGGAAGGAAGGGGCTGAGTGTCCAAGTCCAATTAACACCATGGGCTTTGAGACATAGACCACACTTTTAGTGCATAAAAAAGGGAGCTGAGTGCATAAAAAAAAAAAAAGGACAGGTTGAGGGATCTGGGGTTGTTCAGCCTGCAGAAGAAGAGGCTCTGGGGAGCCCTAATAGCAACCTTCCAGTACCTGAATGGGGACTACAGGAAGGCTGGGGAGGATCTGTTGACAAAGGCCTGCAGTGACAGGACACGGGGCAATGGCTTCAAGCTGGAGAAGAGTAGATTTAGACTGGATATTAGGAATAGGTTCTTTACTGTGAAGGTGGTGGAACACTGGAACAGGTTGCTCAGGGAGGTGGTTGTGGCCCATTCCCTGGAGATATTCAAGGTGAGGCTTGACGAGGCCCTGGGCAACCTGGTCTAGTTGGGGGTGTCCCTGCTGAATGCGGGGAGGTTGGACTAGATGACCCTAGACGTCCCTTCCAGCCTGGATCATTCTATGATTCTAAACGCCAGTCCCCAACTTCACTGCCCATGCAGACAGTGGCAGTATCAGCCATGTGACTGTCAGTCATCCAAAATCCTGCTGAAAGCAGTGGGACAGATCCAGCACCCCTAAATATGCATATATACATACCTCAGGGCATAAAGCAAACCTTGTGAAATGTTTTCTTACTGACTAGCACCCCGCCTGCAAAAAGTACCGTGGAACACAACTGCTTTGCTGATAGACCTAAATCCACAACAGGCACGGACACATCACTACAGGGAAATGTTTGAGGGTGAATCAAAACCAGCTGAAAACCAGTGATACCAAAGGAGACATCAAAACAAGAGCTTTAAGACTTGTGGCCAGTTGGTACCTGTGATAAAATTAGTATTTATAGGCATAAGCCTTTTTGCCAGATGAGAAAGAAGCCCCATGCTTCTAGCAACCTCCTTGGTCTCTCGCAGGTTTTGTGTTCACCAAACAGAGCGTGTGAGCTCGCTTGTGGCTTTATGACTTGTCCTTCACCCATAAAGATGCTGGCCTTAGGTGGCAGTTTCCTGTTTGATCTCATAGTCGCAGTCAGGGCAGGCGGCGAGTGGAAAAGAAGCTGCATTGCCCTGTGGCTGGTGCTCCACAAACAAAACTCAGTGCTGCTGAAGCCCATCGCTGACTGGAGAGCCCGCTGTCACTGGGGTAGGGAGGTTTTCTGACCATAGCACACCGGTTCACCTTTCCTGGGTTTATTTGTTGCTGGGAGGCACAGCTAATGGTGAGGTTCAGTGATGGGTGCTGTAAGCTGGTTGTTAGACAATAAGGACTGGCTTTAAGGGCAAATATCCTCCTTTGGAGTAATTTGACATTACAGTGCATTGGCTTGCTAATGAAATTTTGACTGTACCACCAGGATTTTTGTGTGAAGGAGGCCCTGATTCTACTCTCCCAGGATATTCTCACCTGTCCCTCAATTTAATTTCTCTATATTTACGTGTGTTGATCAGAGCCCAGGACTAGACATTATGCCTCTGCCTAAGCAAGTCTTATGTTTGAAGGTGTTTACTCTGTAAAGCATATAAAAATTTTGTGGTCTTGTGGAAGAAACAAGAAAATCTAGGATTACTAGAGGTTCCTTCCAACTCTGACAATTCCGTGATTCCATGATTTTAATTGCAATTATTCTTATTCATTAATAATAACTGCAATTAAACCAAAGTTAGAGGTTAAGGGTTAATCCAGGCCAAGGCATGTTTGTGTGAGGTTTTTTAAAAGCCCAGAGTAAGTGACATAACCTAACCCCCCAAATTTATTTTAACTGAAACTGGGCTTTGGACTTGCAGAGGTGGATGTACAGAAATGAGGAAGAGGGTGTGATAGGTGGATGAAGAGATCTGGCTAAGGAAAGAAATAAATTGCCAAGGCTTGTGGCCACTGTATCCAGTGTAGCAGAGGAGGCAGAAGGAATGAACAGGTACACAGTGTTTGGAAGAGTGAACTGTGTTTGGCGAGTGACAGTGAAAAGTGCTGTGAGCAATATTCGTGGGAAAAAACCCAAACAACAACCTGTTACTGCAACAAAAACTAAAGGGAGCTGAAAACAAACAGCCCTCTGTGAATGCAATGGGCACTAGACACTCTTGCCACCTGAGGAGAGTAATTGGCAAGTGCTGAGTAAGAGCTTGTTTCTGGGTTTGGAGGGGCAGCATTGTTATGCTAATAGTCCTTTCACTTGCCTGCAGTGCCGCTCTTGTGTTCTCCTGGAAGAACTGGGCAGGAGGCTTTCCCAGGACCTGTTTGTGAGGAAGGGTTGGCTGCTGTTTCAGCTGGTCCAATGCAGGCGGCTGCAAGCCTGCCTTCCCTCCTGCCCCCTGCAGACATCTCCCTGCCTCTCGCAATGGAGCCCTTTGACCTTTGCGAGGTCTCCCAGGGAGTCCGTTCAAGGACACAGGTTGATTGAAACCAGCCCAGCCAGGGTGGTTCATTTTTGTCCAGAGCAGCTTCTGAGCTGCCTGCCTGGGCTGGCAAGAGGCAGGTCATGGGCATCATGGCCGGTGTGGGAAGGGGTCAGAACCACAACAGGACTGCCCAAGACTGCCACAGTCCACTGCTCTCTGAGGCTCTGTCTGGCATCTGGGTGCTCTTCCTCCCTTCCCCAGCCATTCTCATCATCAATGGTGATGTTCCTCCTTGTCCCATTGGGTCCTGCATCATCAGCTGTGCTGTCAGAGCTTCACAGTGCCCTTCTTGCTTTAACAATTCAAGTGAGAATCAGTCTTTTTCTCAGGGAGTTTTAAGCTGTCTTTAATAAATGTAGACCCAGTTTTGGCCTAAGTTCTCTTGTCTGAGAAACATACTTTCTGAGAATTTAATTAGAAGTGACTCTCATTTACATGGATTCTACCAGCTGCCGTTGGCTCTGCAGCCCTGGGGAAAAAAATCAGATGATACTGTGAAAGCCATTAGCAAGGACATTGGAAGCAACCATATCCAGGTCAGGCAAAGTTCTGAAAATACCTAGCATTCATGTGTCCTTAATTGCTTTTCTCCCTTTGCAGCTGTTGGGTGAACGCACCAACTGAGAGGGGTCTGCCTCAGGGATTTCTTTTCCATTATGTGATGAAACTTTGGAGACAGGAGCTAGCAGTGACTGCTCAGCAAGGAAAGGAAGAAGTAGGCTTGAGTAGCAAGTAGAAATTTGAACTTAGTGGAGGAAGATCTAAGGAGCTAATATTTGGCCCTAAACAGGGAGAGCTGTGCTTAAGGGAGCAGCCAAGGAGTTGCTGACCTACTTTGCTAAAAGCTAAGATGCTAGGAGAAAGATGGGATACATTTTTGTAGTTCAGTGCCTTGTTCAGGTGTGTCTTTGACCAAGTCAAGAACATAATAAGCTGATTTCTGTATCAAAAATTAGAGAAGCTTACATATCTTGAGGATAGACCCAGTAGAAATGCACTGCTAGCCCCAGGCCCAGAGTCCAGGCCCTTGTCAGGACTTCTGTTAATGTGCTGTGACCTCCACAGAGCCTCTGTCCCCACACCCAGGGCTTGCTGCACTAAGAGCACGACAGCAGAAGTACTTTCCCAGGGAGTACATTGCCCTTATTGTAGAGAGAGGAAAAGTGAGGTGGTATGAGGTCAAGGGACTTGTCCAAAGTCAACATGTGACACCTAGAGAGCTTGAAACCTTGCCCCAGTCCTGTGCTCTACCTAACAGGTGAAAGGCACCACTGCAAACCCACACTATAAACTTTTGGGGGTCTTGTTTGCCTTTACAGCCCGCAAAGCATCAAGTGTGCCCAGCCTTTGATCTACAGAGTGATTAGTTTCCAGTTTTGCAAATAAGACCTGACACAAAGGAGGTAACATTTAAATGCTGTAGCTTCTCTCTAGGCTGCCTGTATAAGAAGCTTTGCCAGCTACACCCGCCTTTTGGCAGCTGCTGCAGTGACAGCTGAGAACGCAATATGATAAAAATGCCACTTCTGCAAAATAATCATGGCCCATTGGGTGATTCCCAGCAAGATCTTGTGCAGGGAAAGACTTAGCCAAAACACATCTGTTTGGGGCAGCATGAGGGCTGGAGAAAGCAAAGCATGTTTCGAACGTTACGCCAAGCTTGATAATAAGTAAACGGTTCAAGAGCTGTGTGTTTTAGCTGAAATGATTTGAGAAAACCTCATGGAGTGTGTACCTGTGGTATGAATGGATCAGGTGATACAAAACTGTTCTTTCCTGGCTTTTGAAAGGGTGAAAAACAAAGGAAAATGACAACGGAATAGCACAACTGTCAGTTTACTTTTCCTGCTAGAACCTTGATAGACCGTGGTTGATTGTTGTTTTAATTAATCAGAAGCAATCAGCTTGTAAAAGCTGTGATTAACACAACTTCTATTTAAGCCCGTGTTGAGTTTTCCAAACAGTGTATGTAGCAGTTCTGCAGAGTAGAAGGAAATCTAAAAGCTCTTGGGTAGAAGTTCAAGAAGCTGGGGATGGCTCTGGCCATAAAACAGCATGGCAGAATGCAGCAGTAGAAATCCAAATGATTTTCTACTCTTTATAGAAGAAGAGATGTTTTTTTTTTTTTTCTCTGACATTCCCAGATGGCAATTTGATACTTTGATTCCCAAGTGGCAGCCTGTGTTTAAGATAATGTCAATTGCTTGTATAAACCTCTATTTTTTTTTCCTCTCTGTAGGTTTGTTGATTGGCTCTGGTTGTGCTCTCTATCCTCTTGGCTGGGACAGTGAAGAAGTCAGACAAACCTGTGGTAACCTTTCCAACCAGTTTGAATTGGGTGAGTAATCATCAGAGCATCTCAACCATATTCAACTGTTCTATGTGTTGTCCATAAAAGCAAACAAGGACACGAGCACAGGCTTGGAGAAGCAACCCATAACCCGGTTGTGTGTGGTAGGGTATTCATATTGCATCATTCTGGTATCGTGCTGAGGCAGGGGACTTTGGATAGATATGATGGAAATATTTTACAGAAAAATAATCTAAAAGAAAATGAAGGAATGTATGTACATCTGTACGTATATATTTAAGACATCACATTTAGAAGTCTTGCAATACAGAAGCTAACACTCTGGAGGTCTTGACAGAGTAGGCAGAGGCACCACAGCATGGGTGAGGGTAATTCACAACAAGTGCAATTAGCTGTCTTTGAAGTCTGACATGTTTATGGCCTTCTAACCCAAGCCTAAAGAGTATGGTTTTGGTTATTCACATCCTTGGGAAGCTGGTAAACAGCACTTCTCCCTCTGTCAGCCTTTTCCTAAACAAGCCACTGGTCTTAATGGTGATGTCTGCAATGAGTTCAGAAGGAGAGCCAGGGATGTGGCCAAGCCAGGCTCACACCCACATGGTCCAGGGTGGGCCACCTCTAGAGAGTTCATAGGGCTGGCAGAAAACAAGGGCCCAGCAGGGACCTAAGGATTAAGCAATGTGGCTAATCAGGACCTGATGTTTGCATGCATATCCAGCTCCTTGTTTAGCTAGAAGGATCGATGCAGCTGCCGATACCCTGTTTTATAACTCTCTTTGATCCCGTGTCACTTGAGGAAGAGGAGGGTCTCCAATCCTCCTGAAAGAGCAGGAAAGACTGAGCACCCCAACCCTCTGCAGGCTCCCATTCCCAATCATGGGCACACACAGGTCCCCATTTCCAGCCCCTGCAAGCTAAACTAAACTTTACAGTTAGTGTTGGAAGCCCTTTCCATAGCTGCACGTGCAGAGCTTGTGGTAGCCTGGCATTAATCCCAGTGCAAAGAAAAGTGCATGAAAATGGTCTCCTAGGGTTAAAAACAAACCTGCTGCATTACCTTTTGATTTTACACTGGTATTTCTGTCAGGCTTCAAGAGTAAGGAGTTCTGTTTCCATCTGAAAGATGTTTCTTCCGAAGGTATGCAAATAAATTGAGGTTGAAAGGTAAATATTGCTTTGACAGAGTTGTTCCAGGTCACCCTCCCTTTTCCCATTCCTGTGGTGATTTGGAGTGCCTTTGATCTGGCATGGGACCAGAAATTCCTGTTTCCAGTATCAGCACCCATCTCTACTGCTGCCACCGATGCTGTTGTCAGCAGCCGTTAATGGTGTTGTCTAGGGGACGTGTTATTCTGAACTCTAATATCCTCTGCGCTTGCGGATGCCCTCGCTGGTGCAGGCTGGAGCCTGTTCTTTCATGCCAAGCATGTGAGTGGCTCTGCTCCGTGATTCCTGCTTGTGCCTCCTGACAGCCTGCTGGTTCTCAGGCTTCAATCGTTGATCTCCCCAAAGAACTCTTACCTTTCCAGGTTATTTCTCTGCGTACTCACAAGAAGGTGGGTGTTCTGCCAGCCAGAGCTCTTTAAGGACAACATTTGGGCAGTAACAAAATGTGACCTTAACCACAGTTGTGCCCGCATGTCAGAGCAGAGTCTCTGAGACCACCTTTGCCATCTTAGTCTTGACTCAATGAGTCAGATATGTATAAACTGAATCGCTCTGCTGTTAAACCCAGTGAAGAAACCCATGTGAAAGATTTCAGCTGAGAGCTCTCCTTCCAGGTACATAAAAGGACTGTAAGATATATTACATTAACTATGAAGGCGTGTGCTCTTGCTGTATTTTCTGGACGTGGAGCACTCAGGGCACGTGTTAGGCATGCCTAGAGTTGACAGGAGTGCTGGTTTCACCAATCTGCTGCAATCGTGTGTTAACACATTCATTAACAGATTATAATGACAGCTGAAATTTGCAGTAGTGATTTCCGCCAGGCAGCTCTGCCACTAAATGTCTCTCTTCCACATACATTGACAGTGATTTGAAATGCCTGGCTAGTTTTTCTGGGTTTGTTTTTTTGGGTTTTTTTTACTTAATTTCAGTGCCAGGTTAATGCTGTGTTAGCAAAGTCATCTGTAAAGAAGAGGCACTGTCCGAGGGCTGTTTAATAACCGCACCACTTAGCGTCTTTCATAAATACCTCTTGGTTGGTGATAACCCAAACCATCTAATCTTTTCTGAATCATTAGAAACCGACTTACTCATTATAGCCTACAGGCCCAACATGATATTTCAAAGACTTAATCTCACTAAGTCTCAAGACAAATTTAAGTAATTATTGCTTTCATTTGAATATTTAATTTGATTAAGCCGCAATGATATGCTTTCTCTTCTTGAGCCCAAGAAATGAGTTGTCTGAAGAACCACATAAATACATGCTGCATTCAAAATCTGCCCTCAGAAAAGCTGAGCTGCCATGAGCCCTACACTGGTTTGCTGGTGGCAGAAATGGTGGTGGTGGTGGTGGGAGCGCCGGTCCTGCACCTCCTGCTGCTGTGGGTGCTAGCGAGGATGGCACTGAGAGCCTAATTCAGTGAAAAGGGTGTCCTAAGGGATGCTGATGAGCCAGACAGCGTTCAGCCTCCTCTTTGAGCTTGGCAGAGCAACTGTTGCAGCTTGGGCCACGGGGAGCCTGTACTTGTGGTTAGGAAAGGAGCACCAAAGCGCACCAGGTTTGAGCACAATGCCAGCAAAAGTGGAGGTTCAGCAGCAAGTGAGATTCATTCTGGACTTGTAAAAGGTGAAGCAAAAGAATGGTTGAAGTTGGAGGTAGAAAAGATAGCCCAGGAGCTGCAATCTACATTATAGGAGGATGAAAAAGACAGGAGGTAGGAGCAGAGGAGGGAGTGCAAGAACTCACTTGAGAAGCAGCTGAATTGTGCACCGTGAAATGTAATTTTAACCAGAAATATTCCAGAACTAGCAATTAAATGACTTTTTTTTGCTTTACCAAAACAAGACAAACCCTCAACCCCTGTAACATGCTCATAATTAGACGGAATAAATAAATAGCAATGCTAAGAACTCATAAGAAAGCCTAATCCTTAGTGGGTGTGCTAGATAAGAAGTGCTTCTTTATGTCTTCAGGCGCTCTGAGAAAGCATTGCACTAATAGGCACTCCAAACAGTGCTAAGATAGCCCATATTGTGAAGAGGGGACCCCCTCCCTCCATCCCCATCAAACACACATTTCTGTGTACATTCCAAAGCAATATTTAAAAAGGCTGCAGGAAAAATAACCATGCTTTTAATTTACGTATAAATGGATTTGGTATTCTTTTCTAGAAAACCTGAGCTGACATTGTGAAATGCCCAGCAGTTTGTTGCTGTCTTTAAAATGGCATATTTATTTGTTTTTTATTAAGTGAACTATGTCCAAAGGGTTTACTTAAACATTTATGTATTTAATTGGGCTACTTTTTTTTCAATCAAATGAAAGTGTTTGTACAACTCAATCTCTGCAAAGAGGAGTCATTCTTCAATTGAAGATACCCTGCCAAGGACAACCCCATTTGTTGATTAAATTGCGTTCAATAGATGAGCTGTTTTGCTAATGAGGATGGGGATTAACCTCCACAAATAGACAGACAGAGAGACTGGTGCCCTGTAGAGGGGCCTGCTGTCTGCTCTTCTCTAGCAATCTGTTTTTGCCATCATGAAAACAAGCACAGTGACAAATTAGGGCTTTGACAAATGACCTCTGGCAAATCTTGTTGAGGGGTTAAGGCCATGACAGGTCTCTGCTGTGTTCCTCTGCTTGGGGTTCCCAGCTCCCTGGCAGTCAGCAAGATCTGTATGGAGGTCTTGGGGCCCCGCTCTGTGTTGTGGCATCCCATCTGAGATCATGGATGGAGACAGGTTCACATGAGAACATCAGACGATGAAATGGAACAGTCGTCTGACACTATTTTTAGGGTGGTAACTCCTAGAAGTAGGGCAAATGAGAAGAGCTGGGGCGCAAGAGAATGATGGCAAGAGAAAAGAGCTGCTTATGTTACTGCTAGTGTAGTTGTTGGCCCAATGACCAAATCCAAGTCCTTAGTCTAATTAGCATTTGGCTCAGGCTAATGTCTGAGGTGGAGACTGGAGTTATAAACTAGCAGTGCTTGAAGGGACTGCCTTTCACTTTTACCATATGTCTGAGGATGGATCAAAATCATCTTCATCTTTTTGTCACCGTGCAAGCTGTTATTGATATGCTGCATTACACGTGCCCTGGAGTTGCCTGCGGGGCCATTCAGGACAGCACCATAGTGGTGTAGCAGCACAGAGCTGCTGACTGAAGGGTGTGAAAGTGAGTCAGATCTACACAATCCCATGGTCTGCAAAAGGAATTAGCAGGCAATTTCCCAAAAGCAAGTGTCTTTAGAGCAGATCATATAGCACACATTAAGTTTTGCTGAGCTGGAGGCACTAATATAACTTTGTTTTAATTTCTAAATGTACCGCATAATAATAGCTGAAAAATGAGGGGTTTAGCAGGAAATTTATTAAAGTGAGGGACTCTGCATTAAGATGAGAGTATACATTAAAGTGAAGGCTGCATCAGACATTTTGTAAAACTTAAAGTATGTGAAGAAATCTTCCAAACTTGCCCACTGTTTTTAAAGGACAAATGTATGTGTATATGTTTGAATACATTAGTATTTGGTTTGAACATCTAAAATCAATATGAGATTTCATTTTAGGCCACTGATTCTCCTAGATGTACACACAAAGCCTGCTCAGTCATTGCATGCTCATTCCTGTTGTAATGCCTGCAGAGGCTGCTAAATCCCACAGAAGGTCCTGGAAAGGGACAGGGGATGCTCAGTTTAATTCACAAAATGAAGCTGGCAAATCAGCACTGCAAGACCAATACCTAAGAGCCCAAACAGCACAATGGTTAGCTAGAGTAAAATTCATTTATCTAAATGTAAATGACTCATGCCATTGTAGGTACCCTTGGAAATTTCATCTGGACTGCAGCTGCTACTTCCCTGCCACCAGATGTATGAAATGATGTTAAGTACTTACCTTGTTAGATGGGAAAGAATCATAGAGCCATAGAATGGCTTAGATTGGAAGGGACCTTAAAGACCATCAAGTTCTGACCCCCCTGCCATGGGCCAGGGACCATTAGACCAGGTTGCTCAAACCCTGTCCAGCCTGGTCTTGAACTCTTCCAGGGATGTGGCATCCACAACTTCCCTGGGCAACCTGTTCCAGTGCCTCACCACCCTCACAATAAAGAATTACTTTCTGATAGCTAACCTAAATCTCCCCTCTTTCAGTTTAAAGCTGTTACACCTCATCCTATTGCTATACTCCCTGACAGAGAGTCCCTCCTGAAAATGAAGACACTAAATTAAGATAAACTCAATTTTTTAAGTTTAATTACTTGGAAGAAACCCTTGTCTTCTTTTGAGGAAATGTGGTGTATTTGGGCAGTCAGGACTTGGCCTGGGCAGTCAGGACTTGGCCTGGATGATCAATGCTCTTGAATTTTTTATGTCTTCCCATTTATGTGAGAGATTACCTTATATGTCATGTATGTACTTTTTACATAGGACCTACTTTTTTATTCTGCTGGGTTGTGCTAAGAAGCATCCTACATGGCTTGGTGTTTATTGTATTTAACCACCTTCAGGGCCAATCTTTTAGTTTTTTTTGCTAGTAAAGTCAGTGAAAATCACAGCAAGGTATCTCATGGCTCAAGTGCAGCAATCAGCATACTATGCCCTGCCTGCTCAAAATGCATTCTGTGCTTTTTTGAGTTCATGCCATCTTTGCAGGGCTGGGAATAGCACCCCTCCCCCACCTCCATTTCTTCTGCAGGTTCTCCTAGATCCTCTCCAGTTGTTTCATGTTCTCTGGCTGTCATGCTCCATCACTATCTGTCATGCACAGAGATGTCCTAGGTCTGGGAGCCCAGCTGCAGCAGCAACCAAAGCAGATGGCTCCAAATGCACACCTTTGCTTGACCTCTGTGGTGGTCCATCCATCAGTGAACCATGGTGAAAGGGCTTTCCTGACCCAACTGGCTGTCTGGAGAGCAACTTAAAAGGCTGGCTCCCATCCTGAACTAAACAATCAGCTGAACTGTGCTCGAAAGCTCTCAGAAACTTCTCTTTTGAGGGATATTTGTTTCCAAAGATCATCATTATTAAGGTTCCCCTTTGCCACTTTTAGAGGGCCTGAAATATCTTAAAGAGGACTGTTGACTTGATAATTACTTTTGCTGGAGAAATATTACAGTAAATGATCTTTAAAGTGCTTTAAAAGCAAACAGTGCAGTTACTAAACTAACAACATAAAAACCCCACAGAAAGCAGTGAATATAAAAAGACTTTATCAACTAGTTAATTGGCCTTAGGTGGCATCATTTCAGCATCTGGCTGAGTGTTGACATACAGTGCCAAAACGATCAAGAAAAGGATTTAAAGGGTAGGACAACTTATTAGAATCCTATTAAAGGCAAGGACTTCAAAGCTGTATTTTTCTGTGAGCAATTTATCTGACAAAATCAGTTGTTTTTTGGTTTGTTTTTTTATGTTGTTGTTCGCAGATCCTCTGCAAACAGTTCAGAGATTTTACTAGTACGTGCTTTTTTTGACTGGGGCTCAGCACAATCTTTACGAGCATACCTGAGCTGCAGCTGCTGAGTTCTTAGATAAATGAATGAGTCAGCCTACACGCTAGTAAAGAAAGTGTTTCATCAAGAAACATTTCCTCTTTAGTGCTACCTGGGTAACTTCCATCCTTAAATCTTTGTAAGCCTTTGGAGATTATATCAAGGTCCCCATATGTTCTCTCCAACATAAGACACCTAACTTTGTTGCCAGAGTTAGAACACGCTTATGCAAGAGTCCTCTGCAGTCAATGGAGATATGCAGCAGCTGCATCCAGAAGGGAATTCAGTCCATCTGAGAGCTAGTACCCGGTGCTCTTTATTACTTGGAAAGGGCACATTAACTGGTTGTGTGGAATCCCTTCCTAACTAAAGGGGAAAAAAAATAGATGTTACCAGAGCAGGGTTCACCCTCTGTACTTTAGACATCTACCTTAAGATGAAATGCAATGCAATTATATAAGTGACTTTTTCTCCTCAGTGTCTCCAGAGGGAGTCTGGGGGACTGGTCCAGTGTGGGACTCTGCACTGTGGATGTCCAAAGGGAGGTGAAATTAATTTTACTTCCTGCAATAGGTGAGCTTTCTGCTGACTTCCTCCAGGAGGCTGGGAGAACTCCTCCTTAGCAGGACATAAGCTATTTGCTCCTGGGAATTTGAGCATTGTAATTGACACAAGATATTGGTTTCTCCTTCATTGTTCCATGATAACCGTACACTTACAGTAAATTTGAGGTTTGATTACATGATGTGATCCTCCAAAGAAGGGAGGATTTGGTCATACCGAGAGGGTGTTTGCATGCAGCAGAACTGAACAATTTCAAGTTGGCACTTCTCTTTCCACTTTTTTACACTTTTGAATTTTATGAGATTTTATGCATTTAATTACAGACCAAAATACCCATACATTTTCTTTGCCCAATTATAAGTAACCAAAATAGCTTGATCTCTGCGTGCATAAGAAATCCTGTGTTTTTAAAAAAGAGCAAGACATGGATGAATTCATATCCATGCAACAGACAAAGAAACCGGCTTCACTAAATTCATTATTTTGTACCAAGCGATTTGTTTGGCTGCAGTTTTACCTAATATAGTGTTCTTTCTTTGTTTCACATAACTACTTTAATCCTTTCTGGATGCATTCCAAGTTTTAACTTCTTTTCCAGCTTTGTAACTGATTTCACATGATGGCTTTTCAGTGTAGCTGTGTCAAGAAAAAAAAAAAAAGTCTTCAGCTATTTAATTTATCCTGGCTTTGTATCAAAATAATTGTGCCTTCTTATTAATTAGCTGATTATCTTTTACATTAATTTGTGGCTTTCATATCTTCAAATCCCTGTATATCCCTTAACATCACACTTCTTACTTTTTTCTCTGATTACTTTTCCAACACCCTGATTGATTACATGAATTCACATTCCCTGTAGTACTAGACTCTCATGTTATTTAGAGTTACTGCACAACTTTTTGGAAGTAGGAATTAGAGTTTTTATTTTTGAAGGTGTATCACATGTATTCGTCATCTAATTCTGGAATCTTTTTTTTCCTTCATCTTGGAAAACAGGCTGTACTTGAGGTTAAATGGTTAGAGTTTGCCAGGCTGCAAGCCCAGGAGATTCTTAACATTAATAGTAAAGAAGGTACAAATATTTAAGATACTGTTTTACATTTAACAGGTTTGCAACCAAGACACTCTCATATTCTGGATATTTTTCCTAAGTGTCAATTATTGGTTATTTTAAATAAAAAAACATATGTTATTTCCAGGACCTTGATACCTATATGTGATAATTATTTATAAGAAATCATGAGTAAAAATCCTGGTAAAATTCTGTTTCAGCAGCTGTATCCTGGCACAGCTCCACAGTAGATCAAGTATCTGCAGATTTTCTGTTGCCAAATTTCACTCACTCCCAAATTCGTCTTAATCTTTATTTGCCTTGTATATTGAAGAGGATGGGGGGGAGCGAGGGGACACATAGCATGGCCTTGAAGATCGCATTAGAAACCAGGAAAAGATATGGAAGTGCTTTTTAATAAGCCCATTCATCACTGCAAAACTACCCTTCCCTATTCTTTGATTTCTTTCAATTTAGCAAATATTGTCTTATGTTCTGTGGGACTCTTTTCTTTTCTGCTGAATCTTCTTTTGATAGTGTCCTCACTCACCTTGCTTTTGTCCTTTATCCTCAGGGACTGGATTTCTTTCAATTTCTTTTAATCCTTTTACAAAAGAGAGGAGTGCAATGTTTCCACACTTCCTTTCTTCTATTTGCTTGGAAAATGGCCATCCAGCCTTATAGCTGCAAGGTCTGTCATTCTATGATTTCAGAGTTTATCCTGACACTCTCTTTCTGCCAGTCCCAGTAAAACAAATGTGAAAACAAAGTTCTTAATGTCTGGTTACTAATTTACCTGAGCCAACTTGGACAGTCCTGCTTCGCTGAGCAACCAAGAGCTCCCATTATTTATGCTCTCATTTACCAAAAACCAGAACTAAGAAAAAGCTGAAGCCACAGCTTCTCCCTCCATACTAATCTGATAGGTAAAGACTGATTTTTTGAAAGCAACACCAGTTCTGTGCAGAGAAGGAAGCTGCTGTGATGCATGTCATCTCTACCAGCTACAAGAGAGTACTTCAGTTGCTGGGGAGTTTACTTTGGCATGAAACCAGATCCAGCCCAGCTTATGAGCAAGAACATGTACACATTCTTGCACGCATCTCCACGCTCTCAGTAGACTGGCACACTTGTCCCTATATCTATAGGTATATGTGTTCCTCTGCATCCTTAAGGGAAACAGCAGCTTTTGTGTCTTTGTGTGTGTGTGGAAATTGACACGGTGTCACTAACTGTTTAAATTCTATCAAAAAATTAGGTGGTCTGGCTCATCATTTTAAAGGTTTGACATTAAAAAAATGGGAAACTGCAGTTTCTCATCTTTAATGACATGGGCTCCACGAAGGCAAACTGCTCTACTTGTAGCTGAATTTAAGCCCCAGCTCTGCGAAGCTCTTAACCATTTGCTTACCTCTGAATACATGACTAGTCCCACTGATGTCAGTGCAATAAAATTTGAACATGACAAAGAGTCCTTCTGTGGTAGCCATTTTTATAATAATTAAAAAAAAAAAAAGGCTAGAAAGCAAAGTCTATCTTCTCTAATGTATAAAATTTCCATAGGTTTATTTCTTTTCATTTGGTGTTACATTTAATTACTCATCAACCTGCTTTCTATAAAGCTTCATGTTCCTTTGTAAATGAGTGTTTAATTTCAAAGTGAAGCAGAAGTAATTTTACATTTAAGCTGCAAATAAATTACCCAATTATTGACAACCAACAATCTTTCTTTAGGGTGCAGTGGATTAAAATAGCTCACGTAGTAAAATGAGAGCACCACAGCAGAAACATTAACTTAAAAATATTTTTTTTTCCTTGTGCAATACAGGATTATGAAAAGGGGTAGCATTGTTTCATTTTGACACGTGGCTATGCAAGTGTAGGCAACAGGTACCTTTGAGATGGATTTTCTCTGGCCTTGTAGCTATACTTAGCCATGGACCTAGGGCTGACCTATACTTAGAATGAAAAGTATAGCTAAGTCCTATACCCTCAGACACCTTCCTCGCTGCAGGCTCTTCTTCAGCACAATAGCTTGAAACGCTGTTCTGCTCAGCATCATCCCAGTACAGATCAAGCTATTTTATCTGAGGCCTCTCATTGCTCCTGACACAGACTGGAAATAATGGCCAGGTTTATTGCTGTGTTATTATTGCTCTAAGGTCAGGTTCCTGGCTCGTTCATCCATTCTCCTGTGCTCTCCATTCTTTCATTTGTTCATCTTGACCCAGCGCACACTTGTGAACTGCATTGCATTTGTTAGATCAAGAGGCTGCCTGCCATGCCTTGGAGCATTAAGTAGGGCAGTGGTCCTTAGGGTAAATGGAGCACGGCATGGAGAAATAAACATTATTGTCTTCAGTCAAGACTGAATGTGCGCGTTGTAGCTGTTGAGCACATCCCTGACACTGATTTAATAGTTCTTTCTTCTTAATATGTACCAGATACACTCTCCCCCTCTCCCACTGCCAAGGCACAGAAGTTGAAATCACACCATGCCAAAGTTCAAATTTACTTCATTCTACCCCTCTTAGGTCACAGCTTTGGGCAGTGCTACCAGCTGAATCTTTAAACTCTTTATAAAGTAGGATTTTGACATTTATTTTCTCTACCTGGAAGCATCACGATGAGAAGAATTTACCTTTTCAAGCTGCAACTACAATTCTGTAATAGTTTTAGGAATATGTAGCAATTTAAAAAGACATATCAGATGGAGTCCGTCTTATCACAAAAAATGCTTTAGCACGCCCCACCCTGGTATAAACATGGTCATTTTCAAAGCAATCTAATGTATTAAGACATCTGGTGTATGCTTAAGTCTGGTTTTTAAATTCCCAGCAGAAACTGTAGACAGTGAGTGCACAGGCAAAACAATAGATGGTCCAGAGACAGCTCTCTACAGGGACTGCTGTGCAATTAGGCAAGGATCAGCATCAGTGACAGTGCCAGGCACTTGGCAGCTCTACATCATTTCTGATGGTCTTTAAGAAGTCAGACTCTCTATTTCATCTTGTGTAAAGAAGCCAAGAATGGTACTGATCTAGAGAGCATAACTAGATTACAAAAAAAGTAAATCTCTGTGTCTGCTCCAGCACATTAAGGAGAGAGGCTAATGAGATCAAGCCAAGGCCACAGCTCCTCAAGTCGTCTGGTCATGTCAGGATCTTTGCTTCACTAGACATTTTTTTAAAATAAAAAGTTTTGAGTGTTATGAAGAAAAAAAATAAAACAAGTACTATGCTTCCTTCTGTGGTGTCAGCCTAAGATCTTAAGAGTGGCCAAGAACATAAGTGTTGCCTCCTGCTAATGTCTCCTTACAAAGCTGGCCTGACAATATCCTGTGGAGAGCTGATGGATATGCTGTCTGCTTTGAGGCATGCTAATGCTTTGGATGTGTTGAGGTGTACAAATGTCTTGTGTGTCTTGTGGCTAAGGCAGGATTAGCTGAGCTGATAATTGCCTGAACCGGAAGCCTGGCCCTGAAGGATGCTATTGGGACAGAGTATGGACATGCCACCTGTTTCAGCTCTGTCTTTCTAGGTGGAAACTCCGTTGTTACCTTCTGTTCTCTAGACAGGGGAATGGTTTCCATTGCTTTTTCCAGAAAGTGGTAAGGAAGTGTTGTATTGCTGCTTGTGCCTTACTGAAAGCATTCACTGCTCAGAGCAGGGTGATATCACCCAAGATGGCAACACAGGGAGAACCTCAGTTGTAATGAGTCCCGAGCACTCAAGATCAAAATGACCAAGATGATGCAGCCCAAGTGAAAATTATTTTTGAGAAGGGCTGAAATCCTGTGGATCTCCTTGCTTTTGGAGATCTCTGTGAGTAGGCTTCATCGCTGCTGCAGATCTCCTTCTCTACTGCAGAAAAGGTGGTGCCTGGAAGGGGAGCAATCAGTTTATGGCCCACCATGGGATTCCCCAACACCATTCACTGGTGATGAGTTTGGCTGTATGAAGGTACTCTGGCTGGTCAATGCATTCAAGGACGTATTGTGACACCGCTACACACATTAAACAAAAGATCAGTGAAGTTTTAAGCAATGAGTTGGGGGTGGGGAAATTTATCCATTTTTGTGGACTCCACTCCCACAGCAGCCTCCATGCAAGTGGACCTCCGTCATCATGATCCTTTGCCACTGGGAGCCTCCTGGTCAGAACTGATGTCTGTGAGAGGGGAACATGAACAGGTTTCCTGTAGCCATGTCCTTGTAGCTGGGTCCAGTTTCAAGCCCTGTTGCTGAGATTGCAGAAGTGGACCCACCCAGCTTTTTCTTAAGGGAGCAGGTCCTAGCCCATATTAGGTGCAGACCCTCAAAATGTCCGTCAAAAATAATTGAAATGTCCTTAGACACTGCCTGGAGGAGGAGAAAGAGAAGGGTGGGGAAACTTCTCTTCTGATCGTAGCCGCTGTGGAGAGCAGTGTCACAGGCGCTCTCTGGGTTGAGCGGGCAGAAGGATGCCCACTCCATGGCTGGTGCCTCTGCTTCAGTTCTCATGTGGTGTCTCCCCCTCTACTGAAAACAGTAACCAGCCAAACAAGTGAGCTCGGAGGTCTGTCTGCTATACCACTATAGAAAATTCAGAGGGCCCTTTTAAACACTTGGCTTCTCTAAGTGCTTGGATTACACCCAACATTCCCTGTTTGAGGTGGACATACAAGTGGGCAGAAACTTAGAAAAGTACTTTTTCCTGGATGAGCAGAAAGGTGGGTGGCAACCTGTTGGAGCGGGTCCAGAGGAGGCTGACAAAGATGATGAGAGGGCTGGAGCACCTCTCCTATAAGGACAGGCTGAGAGAGCTGGGGTTGTTCAGCCTGGAGAAGAGAAGGCTCCGGGGAGACCTTATAGCAGCCTTCCAGTACCTAAAAGGGGCCTACAGGAGAGAGGGAGAGAGTCTTTATGAGAGAGTGTAGCAATATGTTGAGAGATAATGGTTTTACACTGAAAGAGGAGATTTAGACTAGATATTAGAAAGAAATTTTTCACAATGAGGGTGGTGAGACACTGGAACAGGTTGCCCAGAGGAGCTGTAGATGCCCCATCCCTGGAAGTGTTCAAGGCCAGGCTGGATGGGGTTTTGAGCAACTTAGTCTAGTGAGAGGTGGGTTGGAACGTGATGATTTTTAACGTCCCTTACAACCCAACCCATTCTATGATTCTTTCCCCAGCTAACTCTGTGCCGTATCTCTCTGTTTCCCTTGCAGGGACCTGCCACATCGGCTGGGCCTACTACTGCACGGGTGGGGGAGCGGCGGCAGCCATGCTGGTGTGTACCTGGCTGGCCTGCTTCTCGGGCAAGAAGCAGAAGCAGTACCCCTACTGAGCTGTCCCCATGGCACGGGTGCTGCCAGAACCACCCAGGGGCTGATGACAACTTCTGGATAATGACAACGAACAAGAAATTTTTAAGTGCTTTCTTTCTGGAGTGGGCGTGGGGTGGGACAGGGGGTGGCCCCAGGGAGGGCATGGAGGTGAATGATGGTGCAAAGCCATACAGCTGGGTTGGACAGGGACAGGCTTTCTTACCCAAACCCACCCATGGTCTGCTCCATGAAAAAATATAAACAAGGAAAGCTCCACTTTGGGAACTGGTGAAATTCTGCTTGCACCAATGATTTGAGAGGTTGGTGAGGGGCCAGGGTAGTGCCCAGCAGCCCCTCAGCATGGCGCTGCCGAAAGCACACACGCACGCACAGGTGTTGACCATGGCACAAAATGAGAGGAAATTTTTTTGGTGCGATTCTTCTTTCTTTTCCCTTTTTTTTTTTTTTTTTACTTCTCTCTGGTGGTTTAAAATTCAGTGTTGCAACACTTTTTAATCTATACATTAAACTTAATAAAAGGACCAATAAGCCACTTTATCAGTATTTTGTATATTCTCTGCACATTTTTCTTTCCCAAACATTTAGCCACTGCTTATTCAGCCCTATATAACTTTTATTAAGCCTCTGTGTTTTCAGCGTTATTACAAAAAATGCAACATAATTACTTGGCATATGTAGCCTTTTCCTATAGTACTTTTATGAAGTGCAGTAAATGGACGATTTTCTGTCCGTTGGAAATTCCACTCATGGTACTGTAGAGCGCTGTTGGTTATGTATGACTAACAGGAAACTTCTTCCAGACATAGATTTCTGTTGTTGTTACATTTAGCTCATTGATGTTGTACTGTGCTGTACCATGTTTATTATTTCAATATTCATTTTTGTAAAAAATATATATATAATATGTGCTATTTTATGTTTGTATTTGAAAAATCTCTGTAAATAAATTTTTCCTTGATCAATATTTGCAATGCCTGGTTGTGTCACTAGATTTAAAAGTTCCTTTCCCAGATACCTGTTAGAAAAATCCTCAGGAGTAAAAATAATGTTTATGACCACGCTTTGTCCTTTCTCCCTGTAAAACACATGCATTTAGGATGTGGTTACATTGCCCAAAGACAGACATCTGTTGCCAATGGCGGCATTCTAGTATATCCCACGTTTTTGCCTGATGCTGCCAGGTGTTCTGCGGGACTTCAGGGAGACCTTCCCCATTCTGGCCTGGCTGCTGTGGACTCAGCATCTCACACAGCTCTGTGTATCCTTGTTTAGACCACCGAAACAAGCCCCTGCTTTCTTAATAGCATCAACTCTGATCAAATGCCTTCCAGGCCCTATAATTTGCACAAGGCACTGTGCACTGTACACACAGAAGTCAAAACCAATCTTTTATTTTCTTTAAGAAAATCAATGTAAACTTAGAGCACAGGACCGTGTAAGGGATTTTCAATCATGACGTTAACTGATGTTACTCCCTTTCAAATTTGTTTTTCTGCTCTTGTTTTCCCAATATATCTCTGTCATGTATTTCTTAGTTACCATCTATGTTCCAGTTGCGGTTCTGCTGATTAATAACATTTGTAGCTGTTGCAACTCTGAAATCGTTTAGTTGCTTTGTACATTACGCTGGGCAGCTTTTTAGAGATACGTGGAAATAGCAGTGTGAGTTTACAGTCATCAATCCTGATACTGCTGAACCGAATTTTATCGAGTTTCATTATACTCTAAGCACTATTTATTCACTCTATGGTGCCGTGCAGTGGAAACAAAATTGTACCCTACCCCTCCCAGGTTAGCACGTAATAGCCTTATCACATCCAACTCCACTTCTGCTGAGAAGGAAACCGACCATGCTGTGCGGGCTTGCCTCCCTGCACGCTCCTCCAGTGCCACCGGCAGCAGCAGGACATGGAGCTCTTCCCTCCAGCTTCCAGGTTTCAGGGCTTGTCCCTTCTCATGAGTGCTCAGGACCATACCCAAACCTGCTGTGGGAGGTCAGTGGCACTCCATATACCCTCATGGTAAGGACGAATATGCCTGTTAGGGTTGTGGACTGCTGCTTTATTAAAACCAATGGAGATATAACCACAACTTCAGCTCCAGTAATATCTGTGGTCAGTATCTCAACAGAAAAATGCTGCCTTTGTACAGGATACTACTGTGGAATCATGCCTTTCCTTCCACTGAAACTGCGGTTTGCTATACACAGCTTCAGTGACTTGGCTATAAAAGTATAAATATTATTCTAAATTTGACCCTTTCCAGATCATACCCTGGCCCATGCATCATGGAGAACATTTTGACTTCTTCAGATCTTCATGTGCTCAGATTCGGGCCTGATTTATTATGACAAATTGGAACGATTCAATTACTTCATGAAGAAAATTAAGGTTTTGGTACAATGCAATACAATTATAGCATGACTGACTTCCTCTGAATTTGTACACAATCTACTTTTTTAAATTTGGAATTGAATAAAATGCCAATTTTTAATAATCAAGCCAGTGATATATGCTGCACCTACTTTGTAGCTGTTTATCATATAGCTTTCAGCTGCTGTGATATGAATAAACCAATCACAGCTTAATTAGGTTTGTCCATATTTGTGCATTTTGGTTCTGATATTCATTTTGCACTAGAATATAAATACCATTTATTATCATGGTTATCAAGCCTCACAGCTACAAATTCTAATAACTTTGAACTGGGAAAAAAAATTACTTTCAATTTCATGGCATGAAGTGTCAATGAAATATTTACAATATTTACTATGTTTAATTTTCATTTTATTTATTCTTGAAGATGAGGTGCTTGGCCTTGCATTTGTCAAAACAGAATTTGTAAGCTTGCACAAGTTCCTAGGTCACCGAGTTCTGTCCCTGCTATTACTGGCAATCGTACCACATCCTGCTCATAAATTTATCAACTTCTATTTTAAAACTATTTAAGCAGTTTTCCCTTTACAATTACATTGGGAAATTTATTCCAAAACCTCAGTGTTTGGGTGATCAGACACTTATTGATAGTCCAGATCACCCTGTACTCTGGAGAATATGGCAACACAGATGTCAGAAGTCGTAGTCTCCTTCCAGTAAATACTCTGTGAGCAACAAGTTTCACCCGTCGTTCCTAACTAATACAGGAGCTATATAGAAACAAATTGTATGGTCATAGGCTACTGTTCATTATAAGAAACTGTCTTAGGACCACAGGGTAATTCAGGTGAGAAGGGACCTCAAGAGGTCTGTAATCCCACTTCCTGCCCAAAGCGGTGTCAGTCACGGGGCCACAACAGTTTGCTCAGATTTTTATCTCACTGGCCTCGAAAGCCTCCAAAGATAGAGATGCAGAATATGTCTGGAGAGCTTGTGCTACAGCCTGACAACTGATCTTAGCTTAGCTTTCCTTATAAATGATCTGTTGTTTCAACTAATGGCCACTGTCTTTCATCCTTCCACCAAGAATCACGTGGAAGAGCTCATTTCCATCTCCTGTCACCTCCCCACAGGTACTAGGTGGCTTCTATTGGGTTATCATTCCCCTCCTCAGGCCGTCTTTTCACCAGGCTGAATAAGTCCCAATACATGGCCTCTCTGCACAGAACAAGTGCTCCAACCCCTCACCAGCTTGGTGACTTTTTCTGGACCAGTTGCTATTTATTGATGTTATTCTTAGACCACAGGGCCCAAAAATGGATGCAGTATCCACATGTGATCTAACAAGGGCTGATTACAGGAGGATAATCATTTGCTTCCATATACTAGCTCTGCTTCTGTTAGTGCAGCCCAAGAGGCTGTTGCCCATCATTGCTGTCAGGTCATGCTGCTGACTGCTGTGCAGCTTGCTGTCCCCAGGCCCCCAGTTCCTTTCTACAGAGCTACTCCCCAGCCTGGCAGCCCCTATCCTATATCACTGCAGGGGCTTCTTCTTTCACAGGTGCAGAACTGGGTGTTTGTCTTTTTGAATTTCATAAGGGTTCTTATCATCTCATTCCTCCACCCTGTCTCAGTCTCTCTGAATGGCAGCCCTCGCCCTCAATACATTGAACCTGGTGCCATCTGCAGACTTAATGAGAGCACACTCCTCCACCTTTTCCAGGTCACTCATAAAGCCATTAAGCAGGACAGATCCCAGGACAGACCTGTGATACGCCACTCAGCACAAGCAGGAAGGGTCTGACCAGGAACCATGACCCTCTGAGCCTCATTATCCAGACAGGCTTTTATTCAGCCAGTTGCCTACCCATCCAGTCCATAATGTCCCAATCTGGGCACAAAAAAACCCCTGTGGGAGCCAGTGTCAAAAGCCATGCTAAAATCCATGCAAATGACAACTACTGCCCTTCTCTCAATCACAAATCAGTTATTTTACCATGGAAGACCACCAGGTGGGCCAGGCACAGTCTGGTCTTGATCAATGCACGCTGACTGCTGCCAGTCACTGGAATGAGGGCATCTGGGGCAACCACTGGAAATAAGATGTTGGGATCCTGTTGCTTTTGGGTCCTTAGTTTTTATTTTGCATGGCTAAATAACAGGAAAAAAATGGTCATCAACAGATTTAGACATATGAAGGGCAGGAGAAAAGCAGCTCTGCAAGCTGGATATTCACTTCATATGCAAGTTTGAGTCAGGCAAGTGGAGGTGGAAGAACTCAGTGCAATACTTTATTTCCATAAGTTGGGTCTTTGGTAATGACTTCGGAAGAACACATTTTGAGTTGGAAATTCTCCCACCCAAACCCCAGAGAACTGAGGATATTCTTCATCCATTCAGCATGGTGTGCAGTGCCAAGACTCTTGTCCTGAGCACTAATGCAGTATTTCCTGGAAAAGAAAATGTAAATGCTGTCATTCAAGCATTAAGACAGGGAGAAGCTTCTCTGCATAAATATGAGGTATGTGAAGGCCCTGTCTGGAGTTTGGGAGGGCACTGTGCTCTTTCTGTTAAAAAAAAAAGCAATTACTTTTCAAGACTTATATGTTAATGGATTAATCAAATTTTCACTACATGCTGTAGAGTTTGCCCCCTCCCCAAAATACAAGTATTTGTCTATGAAAAACCCCAAACCTTTAAAATTGTTTTGAAATTAGAGTTAGATATCTCCTGAGGAGGTTTAACCCCTCCATTTCCTTTTTCTTGATTGAAAATTCATAAATCAGTTGCCACTGCAATTTATCTGTCATTCTAGAGCTTGAAATAGTCTATGAAAAATATCAAACTGGATGACAAGACAGTTAATCTGTACATCAGCATAAGCATTAATTCCCGTCTACATACTTAACCTTCCAGAGAGACAATGGTGAAATTAGATATGTCTTTTTTTAGAAGTGACGTTTTAGTGTAATCCCTTAAACTGACAGGATTTTAAATATATGCTTTTGAGTAAGTATTAACTTTTTGTTATTATTTAAATAATTATGTAGCAGAGTAAATGAGGAAAAATTTGAAACAGCTTCAAGTTCAGTTCTTTTAGTGGCAGGGAAGATGGTAATTAGGCTAAACATAGGTAGGTGGCCTTTTTCATGTTTCTTACCAAAAACCAGAATGTTCACTGACATTTATATGGATACTTTTGTTGAGTAAAGACAAACTCTGACTCCTTTCATGAACAATATCATGACCTTCTAGTCTGCTAGAAATATCTGCTAGGAATATCAGTGTGTTAGGGGTATTCTATGTTATGCCAAGCATATTAAATTAAGCCCTCATAAGGAAAATGATAATCTGAAAGGAACATATGGCACAGCTTCATTATACATATCTACATCATCAGGGCCCAGTGCATTGTTGCCTGCTTTCCTGGCTGCCTGAGAGCAGATAAACTATATGCTACTCTGCTTTAAGCACCCTCCATCACACAGGGATATCATGTGGCCCTCAAATATCTCCTCAACCGGCGCTGTGGGCCATACTGAGCATCACTGAAAACAGCAGCCCAAAGAGTGAGTCTGTGAGTCTGTAACCACTCAGCTAGTTTTCCAGACATTTTTCTTACAGGGCATGTATGGAGGGCACTGCCTGAGTTCCCAAGAGAACACATTAGGGACAGAGAGTGCTGCCATCTTTCTTGTCCACCTCAGAGGCAGTCACACCTGGAGCAGAGGGAAATGCTTGTGCACAGCTCCTGCAGCACCCCGGGTGTGTGAGGCCCCTGCACAAGCCTCAGCCCCAGAAGTAGAGGGTAAGACAAGAGCAGCAGCCAAGTTGCTCCATGTGCTTTTGAAAATTGCATGCAGCCCTGCTCTGCATACATGAATGTCTGCATCTTCTTTTCATTCCCCAGGAGCTACAGGTAATTTTGACTCTTTTTACACCAACCAGCAAAATCCATATTTAATCACAATTAATAAATAAAGATTTTGGGGCTGTGTAGACAGTCATGGTACAGAGCACCTTTGCTCCAGCTCATCACCAAAGAATTGAGTGTTTCATCAAGCAATGGATGGCAGCTTCCTACACAGGACTCCTGAGCAGGCGGTTTTCTACACATTCCTCTGCCCCTCAGCCCAATAATTTTATCCTGTTCCCTAAACTTCTGCCACGTGTGACTGCTTTTCAAAACCTTGGTCTTTTAAAAGTGTGGTCGCTGCTAAAGGGAAAGGAAGCAGTTCATGCAAATACTTTGTTTTCTGTTAAGGATTCCAGTCACTTCAGCGGACTGGGTCCAATCTCCATGACCCTGGTCCAAAAACTATAGGAGCCAATGGCAAAAATTCTCCTGGCTTAATTCAGGCACAGATTCAATGGGCAAAGTGCCATAACTATTCTATATCTGGCTCTGTGTTATGTTCCAATAAGCTGTCCATCTTTCTTTCCTATGGAAAAAATAGGCACACACAACATACATTTTATAAATAAAAAAAAAAAGTCTCTGTATCTTCCTTGATTTTATATTTAGCTAAATGTTCCCCGTCTAAGAATTGACTAAAACAAGGTCCTACAATTGCAAAATCTGTGGCACATAATATTGGCAAATAGTATTTATTTAGGAGTTATGCCTCCAAAGATCAGAAACGTTAAAAAAAAAAGTAATGTTTTGTATTGATTTTGCAGACAAACAAGCAGCCAGATTTGGATAATAGAGCACCTTTTTTTTTGTGAAGCAAGCCAGCTGTATGTCCTTATCTTGCCTGTTCCAGAGGAAGAAAATGAAAAGTGGATTAACTAACATAATGAACGTTTCAAAGGATATAAAGTCAAATCTGCTATATGATGTAAGGCTGCGGTTCTTAGCTGAATTAGAAGGCTGGAAGGGTCCGAAGGGACTCTTTCTACTGCCAAAGGGAAAGGACAAAGAACAGAAAGTAGAAACATGGCCATATACTGGGGGATTTACTGAGGCCCCCCAGTACAGGATGGTAGTAGATGATCTGCACCTATCACTCACTGTGGCTCAGTAACTCTCCATATGAAGTATTTGGGTTATTCTCCTGCATGTTATACCTCCAAAAGTATCAGTAAGCTTTCTGTTTGTACAGCACCCAGGACAAATATTCCCCAATCTTCTGAGTCCTATCCTAAAGTAAAATAAATCCACTCCATAGCAAGAATAAGGGTTAGCAAAGGACTTTACTGAATGGTAGTGTCTTTTGGTAGGGAGATAGAGAAAGGAAATCTCAGTTAAAATGTGAGCTATAATTAGGACAATACATTTGAAAAGATAAAATACTTCTTGCCTGAAGCTCAGTGGCCATATTAAGAATTACAGTGTGAGATACTTGTTTTCAAGTAGCTGTCAACATACCATTTGTTTTCCACACTTCTGGGATTAATACCTAATTATGGTGCACGCAGGAATTAAAAAGACTGAGTGCATTCCTACATGCATTCTTACACCTGCCTCTCTCTCTGTCTACAATCAGAACTCTTTTTGTACAGAAGCTGTTTCACCCTGCTCCTGCACATCTGTGCACCTTACAACCACCCCAGCAAGTGCCTGACCCTGCCTCTCCTCAAAAGCCTGCCTGCCATCAGTGGGATATCTGCTGCTGTTCTCCACGTCACACTTGCCAGCCTTTTGCTGCAACTTGCTGCTGCAGAGCATGACTGTCACTTCTGGAAAGTTTCAAGCTGTTTCTCACCAACAGATCAGAGTACCCAGTTTCAGGATAACCCACTAACAAAAGGCACCCTAGTACACAGCATTAAATTGTTTCATTCCCAAAGTTGTGGATACATCTCACTCTCTTGCAGACCAACAACATAGATGTAGTGGTACTCATCACTAAGACCTTTTCTTTTTCTTTTTTTGTTTCAGGTCTTGTGCACAACAATACCAGGAGAAGTCACGCCACAGGTGACAAATGTGTCTGTGGTAGGGGGAAGAAGTTCCCTTTTTACAAGGCAGCAGCATGTAGAAAATAAAGCCAGACATACCCAAATGTGCAGAGACATTTCAAAGAGAAATCACATGAAATGTTTAGACCTGTAATGAAATATTAAGCAATCTGCATTTATTGTCCATGTGTAGAAGTGGTATTCACCTCTCTGAGAGTGACTCAGGTTTTGTCGCATACTGGTGAGCAGTTGCACAGCTCCTCAGTCTGTAGGTTGTTATGCCTGCGCATACTGTCAACATCAAGTAATGTGAATTATAGGGCAGATTTCTGGGCCAGTCTGTCTCTCAAGGGGAATCTGAAAGAGATTTTAGCTAATGGTGTCAAATCACTGAAGCATACCTTTTCAGGAGCTGATTTCGTGTGCTCTGCGGCCTGCAGTATAGCTATGTTGAACTTGCAGCTCTTAAACAAGCAGTTGGAGAGACCTAACAGATGACTAGACAGAAACTACTGAAAAAATTATAGAGGTCTGCAAATAAGAAAAGCTGCAAACTTTTTTTAAAGCATTATTGATAACACACCTGAAAATAATTGGTATTGAAATTCCCAACACTGCATCAGAAAACTCATGAATATAAGCACAAAATGGTTGCTGCTTGGATTTTCAATAACTTCTGTTCCAGCCAATGGAGCTGGTTTTGTTTCCAGCTTATCCAATATTAGCAATATTGAGGTCTAATTAAATATTTATTAAGCCTCACACTTCTCCCTTTTTCTCTCCTGCCTTAATTCTTCTCTTACAAGACAGCAGTTCTTCCTGGTGGAAGCCACCGTATTCACCGCTGCAAATACTCGCGCTCCATACGTGGATATTTGAGGGCTGTATTTTTGAAATACACAAATGGTTTTCACAAAAGCCTCAGCCATCTAATTCATATGCAGTTTCCTTTGGGAGCCACAGTAAACTCCCGTGAATGCAGCACTCAGTGCAGGGTACTTCACTGGCCTTCATAATTAGGAAACATTGCTGCCTGAGCCTCCTTCAGACAGATGATTTCAGCAGTCAAGAAGTAAATGTACTCAGCAGCAAAGCGTGTTGTTCCTTTTTCATTGCCACTAAGACAGCAGGACCATTCAGAGCTGCCTTCAGCACAATTATAAAATGTTTGTAGCTGCTTGGAGCCATTTCAGCCACTCTGAAGATTTATTTCCTTTCATAGCAATGCAGAGTGAAGGCACTGACAGTCCCTACATGATATACAAGATCTACAGCTCAAGATATACAGCAATTCACAACCCAGCTTCTAGGGCAGATGGCTTTAAGCTGCCCAGTGTTTTAGGTAGCACAGATATTGCTCCCAATTCACCTTGTGATGATGATACTTTAACCAACCGAAACACTGTGGATGGAGAGAGATCTCAGGAACAGTGATAAATTAGAAATCTTTTTCTCCTTTATGTCATGGGCCTGAAGAGAGGCAAAGTCCCTGGCATCTAATGGCTATAAACCGTTGAACCATGGTACGTATGAGATGAGCGAATAAAAAGAGGTGGTTGAGAACTTTTCTGCACGTCTTGGACAACATTTCTGACAATGCCAGCAGCTAAGCTGCTAAGGTGTAGACTCAGACCCTGACTGCCCTGAGTATCAGCCAATCTCCAGGACACAGTAAAAGAGGTCGTCCTCCAAATAAGGAGGTAATATTTTCCATATTAGCACAATATTTTTTTCCAGTCTACTTACCTCTAGCTTTGCACCTGTTTATCCCTCACTAATAACCCTCCTGATTCAATTGTCTGCATCCACACCAGTATCTACAGCCATCTATGTTTTTTAAATGGGTTGAAAAAGAAGAAACACGTCTATGTTGCTCAATATATTCCGTGAAGTCAGACTTATTTGCATTAAAAAAAGGCTTTCCCAAAAAATCAACTGAGGCTGACAAATGTCCTGAAGATCCTTTTAGTGCCTAAGAGGCAGGCATTTTGGAAACTGTTTATTATCTCCTGAGTAATGGAGTCTGTGATAAGCAATTTGTTTTGTAGGAAAACAATGTCACCTCAAGTAGCTGAAGGATATCGTAATGATTTTCCCATATTTTCAGAGTTTCTTTGTATCCTTTGGCTTCTTATTAGTACACTGCTGTATCAAAAATTAATATACAGGAGAAAGAAAATGGCTGCAAACATGTTAAACATACTGCTGCATTTCAAGGGTGTAACTGTTGACTTCACCAAATTAAAACCAAAATCTGGTAAAAGCCTACACTTCCTGCAACAATATGAGAGCTGGCTTTAGGATGATGGGTCCCATTGCATTATTATTCCTTAGGTCTGAGAATGTTTCTTTTCTGGAACCTGACAGAACTTGAGGTTTCTTAAGGAGGCTTTGGATTATGGGCACAGCATGGGCTCCCTCTTGTGAGCCCTGCCTAATGAAAAAAAGTCAAGGAATTCTCAACTGTCGTCTGATCTCAGTTCAGGACTAAAGCTCTGAAAAATCTCCATTACACTGGGAGACTCCATAGCTTTGTTTGATTTGTGGATCAACTGCCTGTGGAGATGTGGCATCTAAAAATAGCAGAACATGATGAAGGGACATGCTGGGGGAGGTTTAGCAATGGAGGAGCAACCTGAGGGAGGCAGGAAGAAAATTGGACTGCCTTCTACAGTGTTATTGCTGGTGACAAAGTACCCACTTATTCTTAGCATCCTACAGTTCAGCACAATGACAACATTTTTGTTCTCAATGTGAAAGTGCTGAACTTAAAGCGAAGCAACAGAATTCTCATAATAATATATCTTATAAACTCGGCTATGCAAAATTGAAGTCAGTAGATGAACAATACCCTGCCACCTCTGAACAGTGACTCACGGCCTTGGGCATGTGCACTCTGAGAAGTGAGACAAACTAGCCTGGACAGAGCACCCTTCAGATGTGCATTTCTTGTTTGGCACTGCAAGAGGGTCAGAGCATGCAAATTGAAGGTGAATCTGTGAGCACGGGCTGATACAACCCACAGCAGTGTCAGGATCTACCCACCAAGGCAAGCCCAGCCAGGGCAGCTTGCACAAATGTGAGATCTTGCATGGCTAGAGCTAGAGAGGCAGGCTGATTTGGGGCTGGTTTTGTTCCCAGGGTCTCCAGGGCTGCTCAGTGGGTGCTATCACCCACTAAGTGAGCACAGGGCCAGCCTCTCATACCATGAGGAAAGCTTCATTACAGTGGGTGTCCTCAGAGCCACCCACTCTGCCCTGCTCTTTTCCAGGACATGGGACTCTGGTGGATTTGGTGCAGATGGGTGGTGGGGAGTGGCGTCCAGCTCATGGCTTTCTTTCAGTCTTATTTAGCCCAGAGTAAGTACTTAGCCAGAGCTTACAGAACTGAAAGCAGTTCTGTTGAGGCTCTAGAAATGCCTGCACTGTTAAACAGAGAACAGAGGATGTGCAGAAAGGCAACCTACTTTGGAGTCACTGCTGAGCAGCTCTTAACATCACTGTGCTGTGGGACTGTGCAAAAGCCATCCCATAAGAGATGCAAAGGACCCTGATGAATCTGTGTATACAAATTCTAGAAAACCAGAAGTAAATAATGAAGCTTCAGCACCTTTTCTGGTGCTCACATCAGCATATATACCTTTGAGATCATNGCACGATGACTTCCCTACTCCTGCTGGCCACACTGTTCCTGATACAAGCCAGGATGCTGTTGGCCTTCTTGGCCACCTGGGCACACTGCTGGCTCATGTTTAGCCGGCTGTCCACTAACACTCCCAGGTCCTTTTCTGCCAGGCAGCTTTCCAGCCACTCTGCCCCAAGCCTGTAGCGCTGCCCGGGGTTGTTGTGACCAAAATGCAGGACCCGGCACTTGGCCTTATTAAACCTCATCCCATTGGCCTTGGCCCATTGATCAACCTGTCCAGATCCCTCTGTAAAGCCTTCCGACCCTCAAGCAGATCAACGCTCCCACCTAGTTTGGTGTCATCTGCAAACTTACTGAGGGTGCATTCAATCCCCCTGTCCAGATCATCGATAAAGATATTGAACAAGACCGGCCCCAGAACTGAGCCCTGAGGGACACCTTTTCTGGTGCTCACATCAACATATATAGCATTTTTCCATTGGCAGGTTTCAGTGGACTTTGCAAAGACAGCATTTGAGAAATATGGAAAATGAAGTGGACATCCATGTAGTCTTGCCAAGAACTGCCTGTGCAAGCCAAAGGCAGAAACAGGTCCGTGAGCCAGGTTTCCTTCTCAAATCATTGCTCTTCCAATCACTGCCTTCTGGTGCATCTCCTTCACCTGCACCTTCAAGGTTTTATGAAAGTGCCTCAGCCAACAGCTTTTCTGTCTAGAACAGTGTTCCTCTGAGCAGCGAAATTTCCTTCCAGGTAACATCTGACTTGACTCCAGTGCTCTGCCTGGATGTGGTTGCTATGACAGCTGCTCCCAGTTTGGCGAATCCTCATCTGGCCAATCCTCTGCAAACACAACTCTTGCATATCTTGTATTCTCTGGGAAAACAAAATACAATTCTGTTTTTAGCCTTTTAATCTTCTCATATCTGTGTCTCCTTTTGTTTGGAATCAGTGATGTCAAAACAGCCTTGTGCTGCCAATATTTAAACAACAGGTTTTCGGAAAAAATATCCCCACCTCTGCCTATGACAGATTTGGAGTGCGTTGTGCTTGGGCTGCTGAGAAGAGAGATTGGGGAATCTACTTTTACAGCATGCCTTTGAAATAAAAACTCTTTCACATAAAAGTCAGGAAGTCAACACTACTTGGCAAATAAATGCAGCTTAAGTGCTCTTAACTGGAAGTAGTTACAGGAAAACTTCCTCTTAAAAAAAATCTGCTGGGTAATTTTCCGATGATGTGAACCGGGGTGCTGGATGGGCTGGCAGAGTGCATGTGTGTGCAGGAGTGGGCACTCAGCAGCGTCAAGAAAAGTCATTTCAGCAAATGTTTTAGCCCTCAAGGATATATATTCTTTCAGCATCCCCTGATGCCATTTTGAAGCACACACACAAATATAACACTCACATAGACATTATCCCTCTGTTAAAATTCTTGTCAGATCTGGTCCTCACACCTCCTTTCTGTTAAATAAATTAAACTCAGATTCCCCTTGCCCCCTGACTTATCTACTTTGATTTGCATGTTAATAACTTTCCTTCCTTCAGTCAGTTTGTTCTACCCTCTTGATTTACTCTCCACAGTAATTTTGACTGAGTTCCTTGCCTTCACAGCAAGGGGAGGAAACTGATGCAAAGTGGATGCAGAGGAGCAGGTCATCCATCCTGGTGACTCTGGTAGCTGCTTTCATTATTGTTGCTATTTCTCTGGGCAAAGTCACACTGAGCAAAGCTGACTCTCTCCTTGGATGCTTTGGATGCCCACCAGAGTTCAATGCCCACTGCTCTGCTCATCTTCCCTTCCCAGATGCCTGGTTTTGGGTATCTGACTCAGGTACCTTCCCTGCTCATTTATGTTCTGCACATCCCTGAACTCTCATGGCTCCTCCAGTTCCGCAACTCTCCCCTCCCCATTCTCAAAAGGGTTAGCTTTCAAGGTAGATCTCAGCCTATCTTTACTGAGTAAGCAAGTTGAGACAATGGCCTTTAGCAGAAATAGCCATTCACACACTTCCATCCTTTCCAGAAGCTCTAAGTCAGAACTTTGTCAGGTCCCTCTCAGGGAACAGCTTTGCCCTATGAACAACCAGCTTTGCAAGGATTATTCTGCCTAATTCCTGACAAACTGGGTAGATGGTTTAAATCTTGGAAAAAACAAAAGTCTCTCCCACGACTGTAATTTTTGGATTCTGACTTTCTCATTGTATCACAGTAAGGAGAGCTCCTCGTAGGAAGAATCTTTGCAGTGCCAAGGAGGAGAGAGATGTCTGCCCACCATGGCTGCCAGCAAGTTCTGTGAGCAATACACAGCTACTGGTCCACTGAGTCTGGTCCCTTGCATCCCTGCACACTGTGGCATCAGTTCGGGGCACATGTGTGTAGGGGGAAGCCACTGCTGTTGTCGCACAGCTTCAATTGGGTTTTCTCAACTTCCTGGTTGACTGCCAAAGACCATGAGGCTTAATTTCCCACCTTTGAGTTTCTGTCCCCCTCAGGATCTTCCCATCTGCTGCTTTTCGTCTTGCCCAGGTAAAGCTATGCTTGCCAGCCTTTCTCTTCCAAAAATACTGCAGTGTTTGTTTTGGTTCCTCCAGATTGTGCTGGCTCTGGCCCCATGTACTGTGACCACTGACTCATTGTCCCGCTGGTCATGTCTATCCGATTCCAAAGTTTTCATTATCTTCTGCTCTTTGCAGCTCTGCACAGGCACTTTTGCCTCATAATACTTAGCAATCTGTTAATGTGGCCACTGTAGAGATCCGCTTTTATATTTAGTAACATCACTCATCAGTGCAGGATTTTTTCAGTAAAGGAAGTCTAAAAAAAAGATTGTCAGCTGTTCCTATGTGTTTTCTATGCACAGACTGCAGAGAAAAACATTCTACTGAGGTTTCATAAGCAAGCAAAATGAACGACATGATTTTTTTCATTTTGATTTTGCATACATTTCCCAGACACTCAGATTAAAAAGTATCTGACACATACTCTAATATGTTATTTGCAGTGTTTTTAAATGAGCCTAGGATTGTGCACAGTGGAACTGGGAACTTGAACAGGACAGAGTGGAATTAGCTTTATCCCGAGGCTCTCTTGCAGGGTGTAAATGAAAACCCTGTCTCATTGTACACCAAAGTAAACTGCAGTGTCTTCATGTCTTCCTGGGATTTCTTACACCTGAAAAAAAGCCAAGGTAAGTGATAGGGCCTTAGTGGATCAGCTGCATCTGGCCAACTTAAAGTAAAAGACAGTTTGACAAAGCTTCGTGTTGTGATTGCAAGCCAGTGATATCCCAGTTTAGGGCAAGCACAGCTCCAGCCTCTTCATTTTGTTGGTAGGCACCAGGGACCGAGCCTGCCAAGCCCAGCAGCTGGGGTGGATGGGCTGAAAACTTGCTCTGCATGCATAGCACCCATGGGAAACCGTTCAGTCCCCTTATCTCTTTCCCACCAGAGTATCAAAGCCCTTCGAATAAAACAAAAGCCTGAGTTTAAACCCCCTTCCCTTGGAAGGTCGCCAGCTCCCGTTCTGCTCCCCATTCCTTTTTTACCTTCAGGCTGCTGACCTTTTTGCATTTGTTCGTTGTTGAGCCCCCCTCTCTCCCAGCCCTGTGTGCAGCTGTTGAGGCTTAGCCACCACCTGGGCCAAACCTGACCCATGGCCTCCCCTGCTCCATGGCCCCTGCACCATGTCCACATCCTGCTGTGTGAGGCAGGATGGTCACCGCGTGCTCTCACCATCCTGCCCTCCTCCTTCTCTCTTAGGTACCTGCCTTTCGACTCTACCTAAGCACAGACTGAACACGGCAGGCGCCAGAGCTTTTGGTAATTGCACCCCAAGGCTATGAAATTCTCTGATAGCAAATCACCCTGCCAAACGTAGGCTGCAATGTTTCTCCCTGCTGAAGCATGTCAGGCAGCACAGTTGGCGTTTGTGCCCTTTGGATCCGACAGCATTGTGTCAGCCCAGGAGGGGGAAAGCTGTTTTATGAAGACGTCTGCTTCCTTTTCAGCTGCCAGCAAATACAAGGGTTGGGATTCTTCGCCTTTCCCTCCATCCACTGTCAGCTCTTCTTCGGATCATGTGTTTTCTCAGAATTCACTGCAATTCAGGTGTCACTGGAAACTATTTCCTATGTCTGGTCTAGCCAGGTTTCAAACAGAGAAAAACTTTATTGCTGAACGTTATAGACATGTTTATATTCACATGGGGGAAAAAAAAAGAAGTGTAAGAGACGGGTTCATTGAGTTCTGGCTCCTGGTGACTAGCTCCCAAGTGAAGACAAGTCTTTCTGGAAAACCCTCAGCTGATATGTTTAATTAACTCTATTTTATCATTGTTGATCATGTTTCTTTGCCTCTGGGTCTGCTAAGGATCAGAGACAACATACCATCTTTGTGAAGAATGAATGCTATGCCTCTAGTGTGACCCAGAGCGCCTGCAGTGGATCTGTGGATATTCTCCTGAACATTTTCTGTGCTGTTGGTTGAGATGAGAGCTCCCAGGTCAGCAGAGTTTCATTCTCAGACTGGATCTCCCTGTATTTCTTCCCTGTCAGAAACTGTCTGGACATCCAGGAGGGAAAGATACTGAAAGAAGACTGCTGAGGAGAAAGGAACAGAGAAGTGGGCTGAGGGCCGTGAGAACATGGGGATGTAGCTGGGAATAGAGAGCTTTTGGTGTCTGCTCTGGGGATAGTGTCTGAGAGACTGAAAAACAAAATGCCTTTAACAATGACTAAAGTAGGGACTGTCATCTTCAAGGCCTCTCTTTTTGGGGGACACAGGCAGAATTTCAGACAATGACAGCATTGCCAAGGCCTCAAGATGAAATCAGGAGGATGTGACAGTAATGTTTGTCAAACATTTCCCAGCTGGATACTGGGCTATGCTCTAAGTATTTTCTCTGCGTTTGTCGGGAAACATGTCTCTGTCCCAGGCTTCAACACGAATTTGCTGAAGTTGCATGAGGAATATGTTTTTAAAATACTCTTAGGGAAAATTCCTGTAGTTTCCTCATTTTTTTGGTTCCTCTCTGTCCCTGGTCACCAAAGAAAGTAGTGACAGCTCCTTTCATGATCGTGCTTGGGTTTGTGCTCAGAGGACCTTGTGCTCTCCACTGTGCTTTGGATTAGGTGAGCCCAAGTTTGCGTGGCCATGGCACGGCACATTCTGCTTCTGAGTGCAACTCCAGCCCCAGGACAGGTTGATCTTTGGCCATGGCAAGTCAGTGAGGGTATTTCAGTTTGTCTTGGGGTTTTCTGCCAGCCTTTCGCTGCAGACAGAGGAGAGGGAAATCTGGGTGAAGCAAGGAACTGTAGAAAGTGCCACAGAGGCCTCTGTATCAGCTTGGAGATCAAATGGGCACAGATTACCATTCAGAAACAACATATCTGGGAGTGGACATTCATTTGCCACCCTTAGGAGGTTAAAGGGAGTTAAACCAACACCACAAATATTTGAATTCACGGCAGTAGGTAGCCCAAGGATTCTGGACTTTGAAGAAATGGATAGGCTGGCAAAGTCTCTGCAGTTTTAATTTTTCCTCACTCTGTTTGGATGATTAGAACTTAATCTCCATTCTATAGCTTCTCCACCTACGTAATAGGAATATTACCCCTGTGTCTCAGAGATGTGTTCGTGAGGACTAAAAGAGAGATTTGGAGCTCATATATGATCTAGATGCGAGGGGTTTTGTATGACCTAAGGCTGAGTGACACACAAAATAAAACTGGTCTCACTATATGCTCACATTTTAAATATTGGTGTCAGAACCATAATGTTTTGGAACCAAGCTGGTTTTTTTTCCTCCCTCCTTGTTTTTCTTGCCATGAAGACTGAGGGTCTGTAACACTGCCGTGACCCTGGCTTTTCCCTGAGCAAAAGGGGTTGCTCTGTAGCCTCCCACCAGAGAATACAACCTGCTCAGTGCACAGGCATCAAAGGTTTGACAGCAAGGTAAGAGACAAGTCATTTACTTTGGTTTGTTTTAGCTTTGCTTTGCTCTGGTCTGACTTTCATAGAGAGAAATGGATTTGTGGAAGAAGTTCTCTCACTTAATGTTTTTGGTGAATAAATAGTGTTGAAGTGGCTGCCTACACTGCAGTATCTGGGAGCATTTTCCCTTCCCCATAGCTGTCCAAGCTGTGCCTTGACCCCATGGTGGGACAAGGACAAGCCTGTTCTTCCCTTTCCCCTGCTCCAATGCATTTTAACTACCACACCAAATGAACTCACTCACATCCTTCAAACAGGAGCCACAGCACAGGCTGAATGGGTGCCAGCCGAGACTGGGACAGCAGGGCTCAGGTGCGTGTGGCAGCAGCCCTGTACATATGTTGAAAGACATGTCTTGATGAAAGGGAATTCACAGCCAGTACAAAAAAGAGCTAAGCCTGATCTCACTGAAATGCCAGGCACTAATATCTTGGTGTGTTTTCAAGCAGGCAGAGAAGATTTCTGTTTTTCCACATTAGTACAAGAGCATACAACCACTTAACACAGCCTTATTAATGACTGGAAAGCTTGGGAAGAAAGTGTTGCCTGACAAGCTGTCCCACGTGGCCACTGTGTAGCCACCGAGCTGTGCAATGGGAGCAAGAGTCTTGCTCACACTTCATTTCTGGGATCTCTTCCATGATCCTTTGAGAAAGCATTTGCTGCGAAAAGGCCCCTCCCTCGGGCAAACTGTAATGCATTGCAGTAACAGTAATCTATTATGTAGATTTTATGGATCACTTATACAAATTACAGTGAAACCTCAGCCCTGGCTGTGGTTTAAAATAGACACGGGAATAACAATACAGCAGTAACAGCAATAAAAACAACAACAGCAATAATAATGAATTGATAAAAGAATATATCCATTAAGGTTCCTTCTCTCTGCAAGTATTTGATAATATAATGGTATTTTTAGCCAGCAAATTATTTAACATAATATTATCTTTATTCTTTATGGCTTCAGCAATATCAATAAGGTTAACATAGTCCTACAGTATTTTAAGACACAGAAAAATCACATTTTCTTCTGAGCCAACAGGTTGCTTATATATATATATTTGTGGTTTTAATTTTGTTGAAGGTTATATACATTAACACATCATCCTGCAGATGAAAATATCTCTTTTTAATACTGCAGTGTATTAGAGGTCTCTTAGGAAGACATTCTTGGCACAGAAGTTTCACTGGCAATATAACCAACCTATGGAAGTACATATCCATACTGTGGTGGCTATAGTTAGGACTCTCCTTTTTCTGGACAAGCTGAATCTTCTGGAGAGTTGTGCCTAACTGATCCATGCTCAAAACAAAACACTGAATCTTGTTTATTTGACATCTTTAGCCAGTGCTTCTAAAAAAACTTAATGATTTCATGTGCAAATTGTTCTTCCTTCATTGTCTCTAAAACAGCAGCTACCTGTCTTTCTTCTGCCTTTCCCAGTGAAGCCTTTCTAGGAAATTTATTCAGTTTACACCAGGTCTATTTCTCCTCTGCTTTCTGACTGAGCCTCTTTTCTGAAAAGGCAGGCAAATCCTCACAGGACATTCTGCAAATAGTTGTGAGCAAACGCCCTCCAAATCCAAGCAATTGAACCTTTCAGAGGATGTGAAAAATGCAATGCCTCCGCCACTCCCAAATGTTATCACCTTTTTCATGTTCAGGGGCCATGTGTGGCAAGAGGCACACAAGGACGGTTTCCTACCTTCCCCTAGACATAAATATTCCATAAATTTCTCTCAAGGATTACTCACTTTTCCTAGTTATTATAAATGTTTTAGAGCAATTTTAATTGCAATTCAAATAATAAAAAAATACCATTTTTACCCCAAATTGTAAAAAATCTAAGATATCACTGAATGCATATGAACACTTCCTGTTCCTCCAGTTCTTTTGTAAAAGTAACTGATTAGCTCAGTAAAGATATCCTAGTGCTTTGAAATCACTCCTAACTGTTTTAAAGATCTTTCCTCTCATTCAAAGAACTGACATGTCTGGATTGTCACCGAGCGAAGATGGATGGGTTCATTAGGAAGAGCCAACAAGTGCAGGGATGGGGAAGGTCAGGTTACAAAGTGTGGATGCTTTCACTTAAAGGCAGGAGCCTGAAGCTTGGCAATCCAATACTGGTGACAATGTAAACTTCTAAACCAAGACCACATATGAGGGGTAGAGACAGCCACAATAAAGTGGTTGCCATGGCACATAGAGCAAAGTGTACTGGTAGCTGCTGATGGCACGTTTGCAGCTCCCCTGCCTTTTTATTGCTTGATGTGTGCTTTCCCGTAGCTAAAGCACAACAGAGAGACTTGGTTTAAGTATCAGAATTGATTAATAACCCCTTTGCTCTGCAAAACTATTGCTAGCCACGTGCACTAGCTAATCTTTATTATGGTTCGATGCTGCAGAAGGATCTAATCCTTCCTAACTACAGCTGCAGGTAGGTGAGCTAAGGAAGCAATACACAGTGTGAGATGATTCTGGAAATCACAACCTTTTGATTCATACAGTCAGATTTGCCTTACTTGACTGTAAGTGTCTGAGTTACAGATGTTTATTCCTGAGCTAATTTTCTTTTATGCGTGTGAAAGAAACAGGCTTTTCAAGGGCTTGATCCTAATTTACGTCCTTACCTTAGGCTGAGATGAAATGATCCCTGATCTATGTTCATGTTTCTAAAAAAAGCACTGACTGAGTTTATCAGATTAACTCTGTACCTGGTCAAAGTCCCCCGTGTGCCCCACAAGGAAAAACCTATGCCAGGACATGGCCCCAGGTGCTGACATGTGATTGCCTGTACCTCTTGTCAGCAGGCTCCTTGACGTGGTTTTGGTTTGTCCCAGCCTACCATTTCCTGGAGACAGTTTTAGGACTGATATGGGCAAGGTGATGTTGTCACTGGGAGGACTGAAATGGAGATAAGAGAGGCCTAGTGAAACAAAGAGAGTGTACCTGCATGGACATGGGCATACCAGCCCACTTGGATGCAGGGAGGAAGAACCCCAGGCACCAATATAGGTTAAGGGTAGATCTCCTGGAAAACACTTCTGAGGAGAAGGACCTGGGAGTCCTGGTGGACAGCAAACTTTCCATGAGCCAGCAATGTGCCCTTGTTGTCAAGAGGGCCAATGGAATCCTGGGCTGCATAGGGAAGAGTGTGGCCAGTAGGTCTAGGGAGGTCATTCTCCCCCTCTACTCTGCACTGGTGAGGCCACAACTGGAATACTGGGTCCAGTTCTGGGCTCCCCAGTTCAAGAGAGCCCAGGTACTACTGGAGAGAGTCCAGCACAGGACAACAAAGATGATTAAGGGATTGGAGCATCTCCCTTGTGAGGAAAGGCTCAAAGAACTGGGGCTCTTTAGCTTGGAGAAGAGAAGGCTGAGGGGAGATTTTATCTAGGTTTACAACTACCTAAAGGGTGGGTTGAAGGAGGATGAAGCCAGAGTCTTTTTAGTGGTTTCCAGCGATAGGATGAGGAGCAACAGGCACAAGCTCAAACATAGAAAGTTCCATTCAAATAGAAGTTTTTCCTCAAAACTTCTTTCTGGTAAGGGTGACAGAGCACTGGAACAGGCTGCCCGGGGAGGTCATGGAATCCCCTTCTCCGGAGGTTTTCAAGACTTGCCTGGATGCAGTCCTGAGTGATGCACTCTGGGCAATCCTGCTTTAGCAGGAGAGTTGGACTAGATGATCTCTAGAGGCCCCTTCTGAAATTCCATGATTCCATCATTGCTATCAGTGGGGAGAGTCGGAACTGGTCACTGTTCTGGTGATTAAAACTGAGGCAGATAACCATCCTGATTCTCATCAATCTCCTTCTTTTAATTAGTTGCGCCTTCCTCACTGTGAGACTCACAGTTTCTACATGAGCTTCCTGCTTTACTTAATACATCTCCTATTAATGTTATTCTTTGCTCTTACAAGATGTTTGTTCTTTGAACAACACCTTGGATCCCACACTCAAATATATGCTTCTGTTTGTGGGCTTTATTGAGATTAGATTTGCATATTTTCAAGGATTTTTGTTGGTCTTCTGTGGCAGCTATAACCCTCATGTGGAAAGCACTTTGTATCCTCCGGAATGAAACACGCTGTGTAAAATGAAGAGTGGTATTTAAAGATTTCAATTAAATAATCTGCCCAAGGTTTGGTGTTACAAGAATATGCTCATCTAAACATTTTGAAGTCTTTTTTTTTTTTTTTTTTTACCTTGCTTTTGTGCCTGAGTTAGTGGTGTGTTCTTAATAACTATAGGAGGCACTAAGGATACAAATCTGGTATTCCCTTCTCAAGCTATATATTTACTTATAACAATTCCCATGATAAAGCAAGAGATTTCGCATTCATTACTCTGCAGCACATGATTTGCACTGCCATGGTGCAGCTAATTAGTTGTTGACGTATTCAGAGTTCACATCTGCAGCTTTATTACCAGAATGAAAGCCACATGAATCTTCATTTTTTGTGGATTTTGTTGTTTTTCTTCTAATATAAGATCTTTGGACCTTCCAGGTTTTCTTTTTTTATCATATTTTCCAGAGATCTATGTGAGCAATTATTGCCTGATGTCTGGAAAGTTCAAATGTATACCACCTGTCATAGTATCCATTAGTCATCACTGTTTCTCTGTCACAAGTTCATTGGTGCTAAGTGATTACAGCAGAAGTAAATAGAAAATGTAACTGGAGAATTAGAACTGTAGTATTTGTTCGTTTCATCTTTTGTGGCGATTACTCAGTCAGCAGTCATGCCAAGTAAGAGCATTATGTTACTTTCCTTTTTTTTTTGTTTTTGTTTTATTGCTTTACCAGTCCCAATGTTACGAAGAACTTTAACCCAAAAATTTACATTTCAGCTAGTTATGGCTCTGTTCAATTATTTTCAAGCTAGTGCACACAATGAACTGCTTGGCAGAAAGACTACACAATAAGTTTACTTCAAATAAATGTTTTACACTTGTGTATTTTTAGACAATAGTGCTCCTTGCTGTCTTATCTGTGTCAGGAGACCACCTAAAAAGCTGTATCATGATCCATTCCATGTAGGCTCTGTCCTGTGAGATTATTCCAAATATAAGGCTTGAGCTTATGCTAACTCAAGACAGAAGGAAAATGTGTGTCACCCTGAAGTTGATGGCAAAGTTCCTGTTGATGTCAAGAGGGCCAGGATTTCACCCACAAAGATTTGGCATCGGCTTCACAGGGGAAGCGTCAACATGGACTGCTCTGATAACATTCTTATTTTGTCAATGCCAAAGCATCCACCCACCCTATGTCCAAACAGGAGAAAAACCCAGATGGTGTCACATCACATTGCCATCCGGATCCATTTCAAAAGAGTTTTAGAGCCAAATCTGATCAATATATTTAAAATGTTTGACTCTAAATTTTCTGTAATGCTCCAGCAGGCAGTTCCTAGGATAGATGCCACAGTTATCAGGATACGCATAGCAACTATCTTCAGCTGAAGCAACTGGTCAAGGGCTTGGCAGGATCCCTCTCTCCCTTCCTCCCTCCAGTTTTGGGGGGCAGACATCACAAGCAGAATAGGAAAGACTGGTGCCTGAATCTAAGAAAGAAAATCTTTCCCTCTTCCCTCAATAACCCCACACAACTCAAGAGTGTATTTTATCAGTGGCCAGTTTTCTAAACAGCAGGAAGTCTGCTCCTAAGGAAGCCAGGGCCTGCCCTAGCCTCTCCCTGGGCAGAAACAGAAAGAAGACCTAGGGAAATCACTGCTGGGCAATAAGAAGCTTTTCATCTTTCAGCTCCTTCAAACAAGGCCTGAAAGTGGATCTGGGGGGATTTTAATCTGAAGCTAAAGCTGAGAAATTCTGGGGCTATAGAAACACAGGTTTGGCTTTTTCCCTCTGTCCTTGTTGTCTCTGAAGGAAAATGGATATTGACATGAGCAGAAGGATAAATCTGGAGAGTTTCTTAGGCCGGTGTTGGTTTTGTTTTGTTGCTTAATGAAACCTAAGCAGCAATTACAATTAAATTAAAATTGATTGGAGTTGAATGTGGTATTCTAAAAGATACAAATGAACAGGTTTTCTCTTCAAATCTGTAGTCCCTCATGAAAATCTAGCTGTATCTTTCTTTCAATCTTGTATAATTTTATAATAAAATATAAGAAAATGCAGACATCTTCCTGGAGCTTCATTTTAAACTTGTATAAATGACCATATTGAACTTCATGGACCAGATCTTTCTTTAACTGAATCTGAGGCAACTACAAAGCAATTACATTTATTCAGATAGATTTCTTTAAAAGAGGAACAGAGCCTGTCCTTCCAGCACCAGCGTTTAAACTGTTTGCAGTCAAAGCAAATTCAATTTCCACTGAAAGCTATGGTGTTATTGGAAATTTTCCATATCTTTTATTGTCTGTGTGCAAATAGATCACTATGTTCCCAACAGTTAATAATTTTTGTTTTGTAAGAATGCTCTGCACATAATTAAATTCTTTAATCAGTTTTTGAAAGTAAACCATAATATTTACTGTTAGGACTTGTTGTATGCTATGGATGTTCATGCTTATATGTTAAAACTATTATAGCCATGTTGCTTTTAATACACTTAGAATTATTCTCAACATCTTTTTGTAACATTCATGGCCAGGGGAGCTGGAGAGTCCCCTATTGGGTAAAGTAATGCATCTTCCATCCGTGGATCCTGGCCAAAGGCCACGTAGCCTTGTGATTAATATGTTAGCTGCATATTTAGAAAGTAGAAAATTCCCCTTCTGCTGAGCTTCTACTCTTGCTGACATTACTATTTTCCATCTTTTGCTGTTGATTATGAGTTTCCATTTTTCTATAGCAAACACACAATAAAAAATGCTCAGATGTATCACCACATATTTAATACAATCAAATTATTGTAAATACAAAGATAGGTCTGACATTTTGCCACATTATGGAAACACAGGAACCCTGTTATACACAAGACAGGCATTTCACTTACAGCTTTAAAGTAAGATTTTCTGAAAAAAGTAACAAATTTTCCATGTTTCTTCTCTCAAGTTTTTGCTAATGAGCAAAATCTCTTTAATATTCCCATTACCAGAAAATCAAACATTGGACACTAAAGAAGTGAGAGAACCAAAATCATTATTGCAGATATCTGTCCTGATTTCTTGTAGGCCTGTTTCTACCCTTTTTTATTAGCAACATACAGCCATATCTGCAGCTGAGCATATATCATGTAGTACCATGTAATTTTTACCAGTATCCCCAGCTGCTACTTAACCTGACTTTTCTTTACAGCTCCCCGCAGAAGCTCCATAGACAAAAGAGTGACCCACATAAACTTGTGCTCTGTATCAATCATGCAGATACTCTTTTTCTTTATCCTGAGGACTTATGAAATAGTTATTACCTTGTGAAAAATTTACTCAACTCCTCATGGCCTGTCGTAGTTTTCTTTTAGCGGAGAGGAGGCTCGGTATCTTTGAGACACGAGGTTATTTTAGAATAAACTTGCTTAGCATTGTGTTTGGTTCCTTCCTTTAGTGAAATATAGAAAACCACTTACTATGGGTTAAAGCTCTAAGAGACATTTTTCCATAATCATGTTTTTTCCTTATTTTGGAAACAAGCTCTCAGAAATATCCCTTTCTCATTTTTTAATTTTTCATGTCTTGGGATTGGAGTCATATCACCGACCTTCAGGTGCACATGTGGACATCTGAAGTAGTTGCCTAGAGTCCTTGTTTAATCTGTAAAGAGAAGTGGCTACACCAATGTCATTATTCCTCTGACCATCTAACCTCAGCATGCCTGTTCCTCTTTGACTATGAAGGGAACCTTGAAAGACCAGCACAGAGGTGAACATCTGCATTGTACCTCTGCAGTCTGGTGAGATAGCTCTCACATATGACCTTCTCTTCATTTTTACCCTTGCAAGGTCTTTTGCTCCCACAGTCCTTACTAGATAGCAATTCAGACATTGGTAACAGCTCTGGCCTGGATTATGGCTTCAATATTAAGTTTAATAGGTCAAGAACATCTGACATATGGAAATTTGTGCTGTTAATGGATATCACACTCCCTGGCCCATCTTTGGCCCTACCAACTCACAGTGTCCCTGGAAGTGTCGAGACACTTCTTGCGAAACAGCACAGACCAAAGATTCTTGCCAACAGGCAGAGTGGATGAGACCTGGTTTAGGAGGGGAAGAGATTGTAGTCATATGAATATTAAGGGTGCCATCCCCTTTGCACTTATGACCATGTCTTCCTGCCCTGTTCTATTTGTTAGCATAGATATAGCCCATGCATCTCATCCTGTAAGTAAAAATATAGTTTTTTGGTTCAACAGCAGCTCTTTTCTAACAGAATGTTTTATCTATTACATTTCATCTAACTAAATACTTCTTTTCCTAATGTAGCTTTTTGTTTTCATATGTGAAATGTTTTGGATTAGGTCTATATTTGCTGACATGTCTGTAGGAGGTGGTAAGTTGTTGACATTAAATATCAAGACAATTATTTTTGCCTATGGAACAGCATTTAATGTCTGTTGCAGCAGAGCAGCAATATTTTTCTGTAGGAGTATTATCACTTTTGATAAGCACCTTAGTTTATTTTTCAGTATGACATCTGTCTCTTTTCTTTCTTCCATTGAGTTTATGTAACATAAGCACAAGAATGATTAGTCTATATTCCATGTTTTGAGGGAAAACAAATATTTGGCTATACTTTTCCTTACTTGTTCTTTACCTCTACCTTTCTGAAAATTTCCTGATTCATAAAAGGTAGTTCTTAAACATCTTACTTTTTATTGGTTACTATTTATCCATTTCCCCCCACCCCCATGTCGTCTGATATAATTCAGGAATGGAAAAGCAGATTGAAAGACCATAAGTAGGTTTACTGTCTATCAGCATTTTAAAACCCTAGATCTGAACCACTGTATAATTTTTTCCAAAATCTCAGAAGCTCCTTCCAAGGCCTTGAAGATGAACTGAGAGTTGGAAATCCACTGAATGAATGACAGAGGGTCAGAGAAATACTGGGCTGAAGCCAAATCCTCGTCAAACTATATAGGTCTATGCTACATCTGGGTCGTATTAACAATGCTTGACAAGATAGACAAGCTCTGAATAGTTAATTTCCCAGCTATTTTAGTCCATCAACCCAGTCACTGCCTTGAGCATAAGATCTGGTGTTAGTACATCACATTTGATCCCTCAACTCCCATAAGGATAGTGCCAAGCTCTCAGCAATGTGTCTCACTACAAACCCTGTGCTGTAATTGCAGGCTCTCATTTCTTGGTACACATCTTGACCTGCAGGGTAGCTGGGCATCCTTCACATTTCTCTCTCTGACTGTTTGTTAGAGCAATTTAATAAAATGCTGCAAGCACTACCTGGATATACAATTTAAGTAGGTCAACTTCTCTGAAAAAGCTGCTGAGTTCTCTAGTGGTTGGAAGCAATAATCACTATTCATGAGCCTTGCAGTATCACTCAAAGGCCTTGTTTAGATCAGACAGATCTATTGTGCCAGCTACTCTACAAAGACATAAAAAGCACTTCTCCCAAAGACTTTACAACCAGAATTTAGAGTAGGCAAAGTAATGGAAAGAGCAGGGAAAAGATGGGGAAAAAGCAATAGTGAACAGCTTGAGACACCAGTTAGTAGAATATTTTAGATGTACTGCCTTTATTCAATTTTTGTGATGCAATTTGCGATGCCAACTTGCACTGGTACAATCTTCCCTTTGTAGAGTGCGGCACCTGGAAAACAGGCATTATTGTCTGTGATTTCTTGTTCTAGGGGTGCTATTGGTCTTTCCTGGTGGTGGTTTATGACTCCCTACCCTTTAAGCATGGCAGCTAATCTCTTCTCCAAGTGGGGCAGGGATCCAAAGCATTTCCCCTCATGACAAAATGGCAGAGAGTGGAAGGAAATTGGTCAGTAATTTATTTCTGCTTATGTGCCTGACCCATTGGAACAGGAAGATGATGGAGACTTCTGGAAGGACATCCTTGCTCCTTCTAATTCTTCTGGACAATCCATAAAGCCTAGATGCATGAGTACTCCAATATACTTTAATTTATGACCCACTCCTTAATAGTATTTTCTTCAATAGACAACGACGATGATGGTGATGACAGTGAATATAAAATATTGCTTGAGTTGCAAACAATACTTCTCAAAACCAGATAGACATATAAATAGTTCATATATTAAAGATGTGAAAAACTGGAAACAATGCAGGGAAGAGTGATGACAACTTTTGAGGAATAGAGAAATGCCTTATAATGAGAGATGCAAGGACCTTCCTTTGCTCATTGCATACAACACTAAGAGGTAACCTACATTCTAATATGACAAAAAATATTCAAGTTATTATTATTTTTCTTAAGCTGTCATGATAAAAACCAATGTAAAGCTGTTAATGCCACTCAAATCCAAGTTAGGAGGAAAACATGGATTTTCAGCAGTGAAGATGACTAATTGCTGGAACAAACTAACATGGAACATCTGCCTTTGACTTCATTAAGTGTGTTTTGGTCTAAAGCAAGCCTCAGTAAGACTGTGTGGTGGACTTCTCATGGGGGGGTGATAGGTGTGCTACAGAAAAAAGTATAACTTGTGTGGCTTTACTCTTCACTCACAAGAGGGTGAGGACCTATATTTACTGAATGTTTCCTTATGTGCATTAAAACTTTCATCTACACAGCGGATATTTTGGGGTGCATAAGACATCTGATCCCATTCTGTGTCATACTAGTCTAAAACTGGAGTACTGAGGAGTAACTCAAGATTTCTGTTTTGAAAAGCATGGTTGTTTTTCTACATTTTGAGTCCCAAGCCCATGCAAAACAACAAGTACAAGTGCTGCAGCCTGACTGCTGAACCAAAGGAAAAAAAATATCCAGAATTGTTGCCAAAAGCAATTTTCCAGTATATGTTTGATGCATTGTACAATGGACCCTCTGCCAATAATACCCAACATACAAGGAAAGTGATATAAATGTCTGATAACAGCTATAAAGATGAAGCACTATGCAATAAAGACCAGAACTGTGCTGAACAAACCATCTGAGAACAGCCCACACAGGAAGCAAAAGAGAGGTCATCACTTGTCATTCATGAAATTATGCTCTAAATCAGAGATGGAGATGGTGACAGAGGAGTCCGGTGTGAGGTGCTTGCAAGTGCACTGAGGGGGAGTATCTTAAAGTTCTGAGAGATAAAATTGATAAAGAAGTGGTGTTTTGAGGCAAAGGAAAGCATTTAGAGTTTCTGCAAAATCAGTGATAGAATTGAGTTGTGGCTGATAGGGAGGGGATGAATATTGCCTTGATTTAAGAATTTCTTTAGTATTTGTTTTCTTACTGGTATTCCCTGAAGTGATGAAATTACACAGTTCAGTGTTCATAGGAGATGAAACGGGAATCATGTTCTTTGCCTCTGTGTAGATGGATGCTCTCCACTAGGACCTGCATCATTTTCAAGCACTTACTGCTGAAGTTATTCTCTTCAGAGCATCTTATATTCAGGTGATGAAGCCCTGCAGCACAACTGTGAGGCACATGAGAAAATAACATTACTCACGTATCTCTGACAATAGGTGAGACAGATTTATGTAAAGGTTTTAATCATGGCCATAAGGCCATTTAAAAAAACAATGGGACTGGGATATCAAAGCTCCCTAGTCTCAGCCTCCCTAAAAGACAAACAGATGAATACGGTCCTCCTACAGGTTGGGAGTAAAACAGTACAATGAACTGTGGACAGTATTTTTAATGGTTTGCATCAGGAAGGATGATCAGGGCTCTGCAATGAACCATCTCAGGATCCGTTCAAAGGTTTCACTGGTTACCTGCACAATGGACTATAAAACAGGCCTGTGACATTTTGTAGATGAGCTGAGAAGGGCTGCAAAAATTTTGGAAGAGAAGATTAATATTCAAAAAAATCTTGATAAATGGGTTCAAAGAGTTAAATAAATAGAATGTGTGGATTGCAATAAGGACAAGCTTCACCCAAGCAATAAAAGGGGTAAATCTTGAAACAGGAAGAGCAGGTAGCTGGCTTTGTAAAGGGATCTGAGAGTCCTAAAGAAATGAAGCTGAAGCTGAATCAATAATAGGATGGCTATTGCAAAGGAACAATCACAACCCTAGGAGCTCTAAAGTGGAGAGGGGCCTAGAAGTCAGATAGAAAGGAAATACAACTGGAACCCAGTTTGTGTCCACACTTGAATTTAAGTCAAAATTATAATTATTCTTAGAATAAAGAAACTATTTACATTTCTAGGTCATGGGACTGAAAGCACAGCTGGGATCATGTTCAGGAAAGATTAATTTACTTGGGCCTACTGTGGGTGAAGCATGGGAGTGGCTTGGATTTGCTGGCAAGATTTAAGTGCAGTCCTTGAGGCTGAAATACCCACCTGGAATGTATCCTACGCTGTCACGCTAGCCCCTGTTTTTCAGGGATTTTTTCTGCTTAAAAAGGCTCTGTTTGTTTATTTTTTCGTTCCTTTAAAGAAAGACTGTTTCCCTTAAAGGACCTTCCCTGAAATTTAGTCCTGAAAGGAATTAGATTCAGTCCATTTTTACTGACTGTTTTAAGTCTTCATGTATACTAAACCCCAACTCTAGAGTTGTTCTACGTTGCAGAATGCGCATAGAACTGCACACACTTTTTTTTTTTTTTTCATAGACTCTCTTCTCTGACACGCTGCCAGAATGGTGGAAATCTTTGAAACATCGTATCAAAAATTTCTTCCAAATTGTATGTAATCAGGATCTCAGTCTACATCAGCCATGAGTTCCAGTAAGACTTCAACCTCTGAGCTGAACCTCTGTTATTTAAAGCATGACAGTTGATCTCAAAAGACTTCAGCTGAGTAATTGAAACCCCTATTTAGGAGAAGGGTGGGCTAATTTTTGCTAGCTGGCACACAGCTAGGAGCATGGTTCTCTTCCAAAAGCTACTGTAGGCACAACAGAAAACCTGTCTTATATTGCCTGAGGTACTCACATTCCTTGTGGTTATTTCTGACACATGCACGGTACAGTCACTGAAAATGTGAGAAGTATGTGGTGGAACTGGCAAAACCTTGCTTTTCAAGATATTCACTGGACTTTCTGCCATTGTAAAAAGTTGGTTTTGTTGTCAAAATGAAGAAGAATATGTCATAGTAGAATTACCAATAAAGAATTAAAGTGTTTTTTTTTTTTAATGACTTTTCTGTGTGCCTAAAACGGGTTGCAGCCTAGGGTGGTATAGGCAAGACACAGGGTCAGGTATTGATTCACAAGACATAAAAAGTAGGATTGTTTTCCTCCATTTTAGCAGTGTCAAAACTTGAGACAAACCTTTTTATGAAGATGTGGTGGTGGCAGGAGGCCCAGTTCAGATATTCAGCTCAGCAAAGCAGACTTCTGCCCATATCTTGAACACCACATATGTGAATTGTCAAAAATACATATTAAGGGGAAACAATTCATGCTTCCTGGCTTCACAGGATGGAGAAAATTGCTGGAGTTGCCAACTCCAGCCTGGCAAAGTTAACCAACTTTGTATCAGAGTGAGAAAATCTGACAGCATGAATTTTCAAAAGCATGGGAGTATATATAGGAAAGCCTAGGAAAAGTTCTTATTTTCCAAAAATGAGTTTCTGAAGCTTGTTTGGTGGTAATTCTTTTCAACAATATGCTAGATTCTACCTTCAGGAGCTTTTGTTCATTGCTTTTAGGATTCATCTCAGGCTACTGAAGCATTTGTTAAGTCAAATGAAGTCATAATATTGGGGACTGAAAGAGTAATACAGAGCTATAAGGTTTTCATATTTTGTTCTATGCGAGTGGCAAGTGATTTCCAAAACAACTTGAAGTCAAGAGACAAATTTTAATGGCATTGAATTGCCCGGCAGGTACTTTTATGCTTTGCTGACTTAATCCTGGCTTAGCATGCAAAGGGCACATTGTAAAAAGTTAAATAGTTCCCTGAAAGAGAGCAACTTCTTTTAGCCTTTTCAAGTTTGTTGTCAGGAAGCTAAAGCTGACATCAACGGGCTAAAAAAACAAGAACTAAGTCATTTCAGATTTAGGACCCAAAGCAGACTTTGGGTTTTTGGATGGATTGGCGACTGGAATACAGCATCTTGCAATCTAAAGAAAACATCTTGAAGACAACAGATTAAAATTACAGTGAAATAGCTTCACACATGTGACTGAGGTTGCTGGTTAGTTAATGCAATTTGTACTGTTATAGACAGCCAGTTTCAAGAATGCGGTAAGTGTAAAAGCAAAGCTGTTTTGCCATGTAATTGTGTGTAAGACTTCTGTAGAGTTGGAAAAGTTTTCTCAAGGGTACTCCCAGAATTCTTCAGCAAAAATCATGCCAGGTGCAGTCTGAGTTCATTTACTTCAATAGAAAAATAAGCATGGAATATCTCTCAGGTTATTTAAATATCACCCTCCAAAGATGTACACTTTGTAACACAGAGAACATTCTTTCTAATAATTTCTCTTTTTTATATCTAATTAATAATTTCATAAATGTATACATTTTGCTAGCTGCTAAACTCATCATAAAATATGAAGTACTGTCTTAACAAGCTTCCTGCTTCCTGCAGATGATTGTAAAGTAACACATTTAGTATTCTCTAAGGCCTAGTCAGAAACTAATCAAAGATTCATAGAACCATAGAATGGGTAGAGTTGGAAGGGAC